>JAZKJV010001679.1:0-497948 GCA_037367405.1 Ottelia alismoides | reverse complement strand
TCAATCACCAAAATGGAGCCATATTTAGCACCTTTTGTGGGAGGCAAACCCACTACAAGGTCCATAGTGATATGCTCCCATTTCCATTCTGGAATATCCAATGGTTGTAACTTTCCAGCTGGCTTCTGATGTTCCATCTTTACTCCTTGACATGCAAGAAACCTAGAGACAAAATCTGCAACTTCCCTCTTTATATTTTCCCAAAAAATCCTTTGTAAGTCTTTATACATTTTCATACTCCCTAGGTGAATGGAGTACATAGAGTTATGTGCTTCTTCTAAAATTTATTTCTTGACTTCTACTTATTAGAAATTCAGAATTTATTCCTAAATCTCAGTAATTGCGACTGATAACTCACTATTAGGCTTCTTTGATAATTCGATCAGTTGTGGCAGTTCAGGATCATCTTTTTTTTCTGACAATGCCTTCTCCACTAATGCTGAATGAATTTGTAATCATGCTACAAAGATGTCATGAATTCCCAGTTATAAAAGATTTTCGCTGAATAAAATTCTTCAACAAGCTCCTATTGTAACCTCAACTAAGAAGTTCAATCTCCCATTTTCTGTTGAGTGCATCATCCATTGCATTAGCTTTTCTTGGGTTATACTCCAAGGAAAAATCATAAACTTCTAATAATATTAACCACCATTGTTGTCTCATGTTCAAGTCTTTTTGAGATAATAGATATTTGATATGTCTGTGGTCAATAAACACTTGGAATATTTCTCCATAAAGGTAGCATCTCCATAGTTTCAAAGCAAAAAAACTGTGTCAAGCTCTAAATCATGAGTAGGGTAATTATGCTAATGAATTTTCACATATCGGGATGCATAAGCCACAACCTTATCCTGCTGCACAAGAATAACCCCAAGGTCTAATCTTGATGCATTAGTATGTGCTCTAAAACCTCCAGTACCTAATGGAAGTATCAAAATCGGAGCTTATGTCAGCACACTCTTTAATTTTTGAAAGCTCTCCTCACATTGAGGAGTCCATGTAAATTTGGTTTCTTGGGTTGGTAATTTGGTTAATGGTTGAATTATCTTTGAGAAGTCCCAAATGAAACATCTATAATAACCGGTCAATCTCAAGAAACTACGTGTCTCTGTAACTGTCTTTGGCTGATTCCATTTCTAAACAACTTCAACCTTTGATGGATCACCCACTATGCCATATTTCAATATGACATGCCCAAGGAATATCGCCTCATCGAGCCAAAATTCGCATTTCGAGAATTTGGCATAAAGTTGGTGATGTATCAGAGTCATTAGTACCAGCCTCAAGTGTTTTTCATGCTGCATCTTGTCTTCAGAATAGATAAGAATGGCATCAACAAAAACTATGACAGACTTATCAAGCAAGTCATGAAACACCCTATTATGAGGTCCATGAATGTTGCAAGGGTATTGGTCAATCCGAATGGCATTACTTGAAACTCGTAATGTCCATATCTTGATCGAAATGTTGCCTTTGATGTGTCTTCGCTCTTTATTCTTAGCTGACGATAGCCCGATCTTAATTCAATCTTTTAGAAAATATCAGCCCTTTGTAATTGGTCGAATAAGTCATCTATTCAAGGTAAATGGTACTTGTTCTTGATGGTAATCGGTTCAAGGCTCAATAATCAATACCGAGTCTAAGAGTCACATTCTTCTTCTCGACAAAGAGCATAGGAGTGCCCCATGGAGAAACACTGTGCTTAATAAAGCCATTCTCAAGAAGTTCTTCTAGTTGCTTCTTAAGTTCTGCTAACTCTACTGGAGACATATGGTATGGTGGCTTGGAGATAAAGAATGGACCTAGAATA
This sequence comes from Ottelia alismoides, assembly GCA_037367405.1. Classification (NCBI taxonomy): domain Eukaryota; kingdom Viridiplantae; phylum Streptophyta; class Magnoliopsida; order Alismatales; family Hydrocharitaceae; genus Ottelia; species Ottelia alismoides. The sequence continues at coordinate 496,138 of JAZKJV010001679.1, read as the reverse complement.
ACTTCAATATTGAAGTCACTTTCTCAAGAAGGAGGTAAACCAGGAAGGTCTTCTTGAATATATCAGCATATTCTTGAACTATGGGCATGTCATCTATAGAAATATGTGAAGAATCTGTCTTCACCATACAGCTAGAAAACTCATGGAACCTTTTGACATTATCCGACGCGCCTTTATTGAGGAGATAAGAAATTATTTAATAGGCTTCCTTGAACCTTTAATCAGAATCTCATGTTCGTCTGGTCTACAGAGTATGGCCTTATTTTCTCTACAGAGAACATGTGCATGTTCTCATAGAGCCAATCCATCCCCAAAAATGACATCATAATCGATCATTTCACAAAGTACTAAATTTACAACCGATGGCTTATCTTCAATTTCAATGGGTACCTCATGCAAGAAGGACCCAACCATACCAATTTTAAACGTTGGTGAAGAGATAATCAATATAAATGAAATTTCTGTAGGTTGTAATTTAAGCAATATAGCAAATCTACTAGATATAAATAAATGTGAAGCATCTGATCCATAAAGGACTCTAGCCATAAATCCTGAGACAGAAAGTATACCTTTTATGTCTTGATTGGGGTCTTCTAATTGAGTTGCGATTGAGCATACTCAACCCATGACTTTCTTCTTTGGTTCTAGAGATTTATCTAATCATCACTTGGTTTCATCTTTGGGCAATCACAAATGAAATGATCCTTATGTCCACATCTCAAGCATGCAACGATCATTTTGTAACATTTTCCAGAATGTCTTCTAGAACAATGAGGACAATTAGGAAAAGATTGTCTATCAGTAGGCTTTACCCTGTCCTCATCCCTACCATAATATTCAATCTTCATTTTCTTATTAGGGATTAGAAAATTATCCTAAGAACTTCTACTTGCCTTGCTTTGCCTTTTTAAGTGATTTTGAGTCAGCTGACGTTCTTCGTCAATTATTACGGTCACATTCACTACCTTGACAAGTGTCTCCGGCATGTTGTTTAAAAATCTTCCTCTGCAAGCCTATTCTCAGCCCCATCACATATGTCTTTGCTCTTTCCCATTCAGTTTGGCAGATCCTCTTTCCATACTTATACAGATGATTAAATTGTGTAGTATATGCTTCCACACTCAATTCCTTCTATTACATGTCAAGAAATTCCCGCCTCTTCTTTTCTCTAGCTCGCATAGGGATAAACTGATCCGTGAAATGCTTCACGAATTCCTTCCAGGGAACAATTTATTCATCCGGGAAAGAAATACCCTTGTTGGTCTCTCACCCGTACTTTCCTTTGTATCGCAGCCTGAACATGGCAAATATCACATTCTTTTCCTCATTACAATCTAGAGCACTGAAGGCCAATTCAATTTCCTTAAACTAGTGCTCTGCTTTCTCTGGTTCTGGTTCTCCATTATAAGTAGGTGTGTCAAGTTGTAAGAACTTCCTTAAGGTGACTCCTTCTCTCTTCGACTGATATACAACTTACGTGCCATCTCTCTTTCTTCACGTGACAATTTACATTCAATCTAGCCATATTCTGCTCCTCATGAAGCCATTGTCCCATGTCAACCATAAATTGCATATGTTGAGATTGGGTATTCTCAGGCTGCCTCCAGTAGGCATGATTTCACATGCAGATGCCACTCTACAGTTAAGTGAAAATATTTGTCAATTTATCAACTATGTCAAAGAATCCTAGGTGTTCCTATGTGAATTTTGACTCTGATACCACCTTTGTAACATCCTCAGATTCGTATGGCCAGTGGAAGCATTTTACTAATTGCTACGTCAAGACATAGGTGTTACTTGCAAATATCAAATTCCACAGTTCACAAACACAACTAAAGACATAAGAGATATAACTTTATTAAATCTATCAAAGTAACAAATGCTTACAATGTAGTACATTTAACTAGTAAAAAGGAAAGCTTATACTACCATTGCTAATACGAATTCAATTTTCCATTCTTTCGCTTAATCCGTCTACATCATCTCACTCCTCGGATGTATTTACAGCAGGGCAAACCGCAGGAGCAGACAAATGCTTGTTAGCAATATAGCTTAATATGGCATAAATAGAAAACGAATTGACATATAACTTTAAGAGAAAGTTGACAATAAGAGTATAACTTATTGGAGTTTCAATGACATTTTTAACATTTCGATAATCATAAGAACGAATGAATAGATAACTTTGTACTTATTGAACGAGAATAGCATCATTAATTATATCCATGAATATATCAAAGTAATATGCGTCTTTAACATATATACCTTCATATTACTATCATTTGGTCAATATTACCCTTGCATTCATATAGGGTATATTTTACTTATCACTGGCACAAGTGGTCATTACAGAACAGAACATGATGGCTACAGCTGTTGAGTCAATGGTGACTTTCCACAAGGTTCTACTGAACCCGACACCCTCGAAAGGTGTTGCCCTTTAGGCCAGATATGTCCCTTAGGACCCGACAAATGGACTCTAGAGGTGGCTCCCGCCTTAGCGTAACACTTAGCTCCATGTGTTGTTGTAGTGCCATTGCTTATTCATATTTCTTTCTTTAACATAATTAATAATTAATCAAAGGGATTCATATCATAAATTCATATGTATAAGTGAAAATGACAACTTTCCCCTTATATTTATTAATACATAATTTTGTATCATACATATCCATGTTTGTTTGATATTGTGAAATATTACCCTCGGCTACTTTTGATAATCTCTATAATAATTTCATATATATATATATATATGTGTGTGTGTGTGTGTGTGTATGTAGATGGCAATAAATCATTCGACCAACACGATGTTATACATAGATCAAAAACGTCCTTCAAGGTAGATATTTAACAAGATCACATATAGTTGAAATTATGTAATTATTTAGCATAATTACCATGACATAATAAAATATCTTGAATGATAAAATAATTTCATGATAAAAATGGAAATAAAAATAGACAAATTTGAAATTAAGAAAAACCATTTCAATTATAATTTCTCTTTCTAATTTTGGCAATATATTTCTCTCTCTTTATTTATCTCTCTATCTCTCTTTTGCTCTCTCTCTCTTTCTCTATTTCTCTATGTTTCTTCTCCCTCTCATTTTCTTTGGTTGTGCCTCTTATCTCACCTTACTCCTCCCTATTTATAGTAAGGGGACACATATATGCTTTTGACACATAGGAGGACACGCCCGCACCTCCCTCTTTTATGTCCAACCTTCCATGTGAAGCATCCCCCCCCCCCAATTTTTTCGTGTTTCTCATGTACACTCCCCCCTTCTATTCTTATCTCTTTTAATTTTTATGGCAATTTTTAATGTGTCCCTTGATCTATTGGTTTTTACAATCTAATTTCATCCCGAAACTTACGAGTCAAAGAGACTTACCAAAAAGTTCTGGATATTTAGATTTCATGTCTTCCTCTATCTCCCTGGTGGCTTCTTCAAGCTTGTGATGTTTCTATAAAACTTTGACCATGGAGATAATACGTCTTCTTAGTTGATTCTTGTTACGATCAATGATCCCGATTGGCTTTTCCTTTGTAAGACAAGTATTCTTGTACTTCAGGAATATCATACTCGATCGCATGTGATGGATCATGTTTGTACTTCCTTAGCATTGATACATGAAAGACATCATGTAAATTCTTGAACTGAGGAGGAAGATTAATCTCATAAGCAACTTCCCCGATCTTCTTGGTAATGAAGAAAGGACCTATATATCTTTCTTTTTAAGGGTTTATCTTTCCTCTCTTACCAAAACGAATTACTCCACACAATGGTGATACTTTGATAAAGACTTGATCTCCATATTTCAATTTAAGATCATACATTCGATGGTCCGGTATAACTTTTCTGTCTACTTTGGGATGTTAACAATCTCTTCTTGATGATCTCAATTTTCTTTTTAGTACGTAATACAATCTCTGGTCCACAGATTTGTCTTTTACCCACATCATCCCAGCACAAGGGTGTTAGGCATGGTCTATCATATAGTGCTTCATACGGTGCCATCATGATACTAGCATGAAAGAAATATTATAGGCAAATTCAAATAATGGTAGATGAAAATCCCAATTCCTAACAAAATCTAATGCACAAGACCTGAGCATTTCTTCAAGTGTTTGAATATTTATTTCTGATTGTCCATCTATTGGTGTATGTATGTATATATATGCACAATACGAATCAATGTCTTTATGGGGTTTTTAATTAATTCTTTTATTATATATATATATATATATATATATTTAAATTTTAAATTTTTTGACTTCTAATTTACATATATATAATATCTATATAAATATGTATATATTTATATAGATATAATATAAATAATATGTAGAATATAAAAGATATATATATAATAGATATCAAAATCAGAAAATATAAACAAAACTGTCCATTTCATTTTAAAGGATTAAAATATATTAAGGTATTTATAATAATTAATAATAGTATAAACTATATATAATAATATATAGATATATGCAGGTTATATAGGGTACTATAATTATAAATATAACTAAATATAGTCAAACATTTCAAAATGAAATGTTTTTGTTTAATAAATATTCTTCTATTTTGAGATTTTTTGGAATTTTTACTAATTTTTTGTATTTTAAAATAAAAATAATAAAAATGGGAATATTTAATAGGTCGAAATGTTTTGAGAATTAAAAATAGCAAATGGGTCCAAAATTTCTCAAAATCAATTTTAATATATAGTAATAGGTATATATAAAAATATTGGATATAAACTAGTATTTTTGGGATTTTTAAAAATATTTTATACTTTTTTGGGTTTGCAAGGGTTTGCTAATTTCTTGATTTTTGAGATTTTTTTTGATTTTTGGTCTGGAGTGATACAATAGGATAATAAAACATTGTTATTTTTTGAAAATTTTCAAAAGGTTTTATATTTTTTTTATTTTTTAGGTAAATGGGAAATAAAATCCGCTCTTTTGATTTTTAATAGATATGAAATGCGTGAAAAATGCAAACAAAATATATGGCAAGAATCAACAATTAATCAAACACTTAATCCTTTTTTTCAAGATTTTTAGAGAATGGTTACGTTTTTTTAGAAAATAGAAAGGCACAAAATAAAAGTAAAGCAGTTGGTAGGGGATATTTTGTAAATAAAGTAAACTCCAGGGGGTCACATGCAAAATAACCACAAACTTTGTATTGGAATTTGATTTTTAATCATAAAATAATAATTATAAAAAGCCACAAGGTTACCAGTGCAAAATATCCACTCATGCGGGGGGTCCACGTGAGGTGACCGAGCAAAGGACTAAAACGTATTGTTTAAAATGTCCAAAGGCTTACATGTAATTTGTCGACAAAATCTGGATTTAGTTATATTTACAATACATTTTCTAAAATACAAAAAGATAGCGGGGGAGGTTTGAATATTTTATCACTTAAGCGCTTCAGATCCAACTGCTGTTGATGCGCCACATGGAGGATCTGACGACCATGCTCATGTAACCCTTCGAAAAAACCATACATCCAGATTAGATCTGGGACGCGTTCTTGATCTGATGGCCGGAAGAGGTGATGACAGGGTTTATCGTGCGGACATAAAATGTATCCTCATGGAGTGCACAGACGAAGTGTTGCTAAGGCGATCCACAAGAAATCCCAAGTCAATCAACAAGTACTTACAACATATGATGAATCAATGAAAAACAAAATTGTAGAGCACAATTTATTGTACTCTACAAACAAAATGTATAGCATGTAAGCATGTAGAGGTCGCACCACTGAGAGAAACTAGGCAGCCTAATGATTATTGATAATCAAATAGAATTATGTACATAAATGTCTCTTTTTTATGTGGATTTTTGTTTTTGAAATTTTTATTTGATTTTCCCTTTATATAAATATGTATTTTTTATTTTTAATGTGGGTTTTATAGATATGTATATATAAGGATATATATAATATGCATATAATATATAAACCATATAAATAATAATAAATAAAAAATATAAAAAAAGTATTAATAAATAGGGGTCAATGGGGCTGCCCACTGGGGGCAGCCAACATGGCTGCCCCGCCCCATTTTTTTTGAATTTTTTATTTTTTTGAAAAATATCGCCATGTATATTCATCCCTATAATCCTCCTATATGACATTCGAATTTCGTCAGAAATAGAGACTCCTACGGCCTCCATCCAGACATGATCGATTTAAAAAATCCTACAACCGTTAAAAAATGACGTCTGGATGGAGGATGTAGGAGTCTCTATTTCTGAAGAAATTCGGAATGACATATAGGAGGGATATTGAGATGAATAGACATGGTGATATTTTTTCAAAAAAATAATAATAACTGACAAAAAATGGGGTGGGGCAGCCCCATTTTCCCCTAATAGATATAGCCATGATTATATAATATGTATATACATTTTGGTTTTTTTTTCAAATATTTATTAGGTCTTTATAATCATTGTAGTAATAATATAAACTATATATATACTCCATAGGGTATTACATTTATAAATATATTTAAAAATAATCAAAACTTGCAAAATAAGATGTTATTGTATTTTTATATTTTTTCTAAAATTTTTGTGATTTTAGGGGCATTTTTGCTAATTTTTTATGTATTTTTAAAGTAAAAAATAACCCAAATGGATTAAATAAATAGGCTGAATTGTTTTGGAGTTCAAAAATACTAAATAAAGTCAAATTTTTCAAAAACTTTTTTTCTTATGTAATAAAATATATAAATAACATAATCAAACAAAAACAAATATTTTTGGGTTTTTTTATTGAATTTGTATATTTTTATAGGATTTTAAATATTTTTATTTTTTATCATTTTCTTTTTCTATTTAAGGGTTTTTGTCTGGATCTAGAAAATACTTGAGAGACAAAATATTTTTTTTGTAATTTTAAACATTATTTTGAATTTTTTAGAATGTTTCAGTTAAACATGGGCAAAATGTGCTCTATTTGATTTTAAATAAATAGAAAATGTGCATAAAATGCAAAAATAAAAATATAGCATAAAAGATCAAGCATCCAGGTACATTGTCCCATTTTTACAAAATTTTTGGAGCATGGATGATATTTATAAAAATTAGAGAAGCAAGCACAAAAATGAAATACTAGAAGGGATCTTTTATAAATATTAAAAAGTTTTCGCGCTTTTCAGACCCTAATACAAAACTCCAAGGGTTAAGATGGAATTTTACCACACATATTTAAATCAAGAACAACTGGTAGGGGCATATTTGTAATATATAAAACATCCAAGATCCTTTGTGCAATTTATCCCCAAAACTTAACATGTAATGTACAAATTTATGGACTGATTATTAATATAAAAACCCGTGAGGGTATAGTCGCAAAATACCCACCTCATGTGGGGGGGCATGCGAGATGAGCTTGTTGGACACACGGCCCACAACGAGCCATTATGCAATAAATGTTATTGTAAATATCATTCCCTAATCTGAAATGAAGAATGACTACTTTACATAATAGGTCCCTTAATACAATTAGGGTTATGTACCATGGCCATTTAATGATCATACCGTTGTTGAATCATAGAGGCTGGTGCTTGAATGAATATCTAAAGAGTTAGATTGAGGACTCATCAAGCACCGTCAAATGATTATTAAGAGAGGATCTCCAGCCTGAGAAGGACATGGCAATCCATTCTCTAAAGGTTGATATCTGACCGACCATTTGATGCAGGTCCTCTACATAGGAATAGAGATTCAGAGGTTTCAGATTAGTTAGGTCAAAGAGTTGCCTTAACTAGATCGAGATAACCAAAGACCTATGTCATCTGTTGTCTCGATATAGGCACACACCCTCATGACCGAAGACATATGTGTTACTATGTGTCTGAGTATGTGCATTTGGCAGACCGATGGGTTGATGGCCTAATTAAGGTCTATACACCGGCATGTTGGTGTGCATACAAGGGCATATGAGTAATACGATCTCTCAAAGGGATCGTACATGTTATTTAACTGAACTAGAAGGCATGAGCTCACTCATGAGATATTGAGATAAAATTCCGTGCACGATCATCTTACTTCAGAAGCTTGACTGAATTTGTATGTTTGATATATACTTTTGGAAAATATATGATCAACACCTAGGTGTGATATATGCTTTTTGAAAAGTGTATGATTAATACCGACTCCCAATGATCAAATGAGAGACTTTAATGATAAAATCCTGAAGAAGGCAGTCTAAATAGATCTAAAACTTTGGGTTTTATTCTAGGCCTTCCAGTATGCAGGATGTACGGGTATTGGGAATACATGAGGGTGATGTGATCTTAAACGATTGTATAACCATGACGCTTCCATTCCTAGGGAGTGATGAAATGGGTTTGGATTTTAGTGACTCCTCTCAATAGAGAAGTATTCTGATCTTGGTCCAAATGTTGGATAGTGATCTGAATGTGATTCAGATGCAATGAAAAGATTAGATTTACGGTTTTGATTTAATCAAACATCTACAGGAGGTCCGCAAGATCTGGATTTGAGACATGATCTCAATATCCAAGTCATTATACATGGAATGTACAATCGCCATGTCCTTATCTCCAAGTATCCACATAGAAAGTGCATTATCCTTAAAAGAGTTCAAGGATAATTTCACTGTTGATATATGTATCCGAGCATTGAGAAAGTTGATAATTAAATGTGATTTAATTATCATGAATAATATGAATGTGATTCATATTATAAGGAGAGTTATCTTAGATAATTAAATATGATTTAATTATCAGAGATGTGGATAATATGAATGTGATTCATATTATTTGGGCACAAGAAGAGAGATTCAAGACGATTAAATGAGATTTATTTATCATGGATTACGAATAATGTGGATAGCACTATCCATATTAATCATATATATTATATATGTGATTTATAATATATTAGAGAGAGCTTATTGTAATTTATATTTGTTGATTAATTATTAATGTGAATTGAATCACATTGGATAATTAATTAAAATATAATTTACATTTTATTTTGGGTTGTGATTATGATTCACAATATTCAAATGGAAGGATTTCAATGTTCACCAGAAAAATATGAATTATTTTTGTGGGATAATTTGCAATAAATGTTATTGTAAATAATTGGAGATAATGTGGATCTATGTGGATCTGTCACTTCGTTTGCTCATGGATATCAGTCTCCTTCAGCGCGCCTCGCCTATAAAGAAGACGGCGGATCTCATGTGACGAGATTGGGAGATCCGATGCTTGGATCATCAACATGGATTGCGAGGAGCATGTGTTTCATCAATGCGCTCGCAAGCATCACCTCAGTTGGATCAGATTTAAGACAGGAGGACTCTTCGTTTAAAGACTCGATCACAACTACGCTTCAAGAGGTAATCCTAATACTTATTTGTGGTTTAGATGAAATGATCTGAGAAGTGTTCTTGGATCATGTGGTTTCATCGTTTAAAAATTTTCAAATTCCGCTTCCCTGTGCAACTAGTATGACTGGTCACCCCCGATCGCATACAATGTGATTGTCATGCTTCCGTGATGCGCTTAAGGATTTTCCCATATCCTTCAAGTGGTATCAGAGCCAGGTTGGAGGTTTTGAATATGATCCATAAATCGAAGATGACTTGGGCATTTTTTCGTTGTGCGAACTTTCATCACATTAATTAACTCAACCCCATTTTGTGTGATTTTTTCGCCCTATTTAAAATTATTTAAAAACGAAATTATTACTTGTATAATGTTAACCATTAAATAAGGAAGCTGTGGGACTTGAGTTTGCATGATTTGGAATCCGATTTCTCAAGTTATGATCATTTGAACATATATCCATTGTTTCGGGGACGACGAATCTTAACATAATTAAAGAGTTAATGACGATTTTAAAATGCCTAGAAATACATGTTTTTCAACTTGAGTTATGTTATAAATCAAATTAGAGAACTTTGGAAACTTATTTTGCGTAATTTGGATTTAATTTGATTGAGATATGCTAAATTTAGTAAGTGAGGGTCACTGCTGAAAATTACTTTTCTAATCATGAACCTTGTGATTGTCATTCAATTAATTCATGGAAATTAATTGTTAATCTCCTAAAATAATTGGTTGTTAGATATTTGTGAAATATTTAATAATGATAATTATTTTGAATGACTGTAACCAACAAGATAAGATAATTGATCTTGATCGAATTGGTTACAACGAACTTTCCAACAATCATGGTTGCTAGAATATGATTGGGAATTTATTTAGCAAATCACCTTATAATATTAATCAAAATTATTTAGATGAATATTATATAGTGTAACTTCGGTTGAAAGACTGATTATCATCTCAAATACAAATTATCAAAACTGTATTATCCTGACCTGAGGCGGGATATGGTGTCTAGTCAGGGAGCGTTGGGGTAGCATGTTGCTCCGTGAGCGGTTTGCCCCGCTCCCGTCAGCATCAGGTGAGAAAAGGATAATTCTTGAAGCGATCATGATGTATTTTTATATTTATTAAAATTTGAATTATACGTATTTTGATATTATACCATCCTTTAAGCAATAGTTAAAATTGTTTGTTGGTTAATTGATTAGATTAATAACTGGTTTAATATGATTAAATAATTAGATCCAATAATACACTCTATTGTGAATAGAGTAGTATTTCCTTGGAAGAATTAATTATGTGAATATGATTCATAATAATTAATTAGAATTTGAACATGATATGGAGGATCACATAAGTGACATCCATGGTCTCCCGTCAAGGCGAAGGGTTTCGTCGCCACGGATTGTATGTAGGAGACGCTTGTCCGAAGTGACAACTCATGCGTACAAGCGCATTCAGATCATGCTCTTTGCTTCTTGAAAGAGTAAGGCCGTATACATTAACCCCAATATCGAGTCCTCGTATTATTGGGGTGATATTGGATTGTTGTCCACTGCAAGCCATTATGCAATAAATGTTATTGCAAATATCATTCCCTGATCTGAAATGAAGAATAACTTATTTACATAATAGATCCCTTAGTACAATTAGGGTTATGTACCATGGCCATCTTAATAATCATACAACAGTTGATTTAATAATTGAATCGTAGAGGCTGATGCTTAGATGGGTATCTAAGGAGTTAGATTGACGACTCATCAAGCACCATCAAATAATTATTAAGAGATGATCTCCATCCTGAGAAGGAAATGGCAATCCTTTCTCTAAAGGCTGATATCTAACTGACCTCTTGATGCAGGTTCTCTGTATAGGAATAGAGATTCGGAGGTGTTAGATAAGTTAGATCAAAGAGTTGACTTAACAAGATCGAGATAATAAGAGTACTAATTCGTATGCTGCCACGATATAGGCACACATCCTCTGACCGGAGACATATGTGTTACTATATGTATGAGTATGTACATTTGACAGATCAATAGGTTTGATGACCTAACCAAGGTCTATACACCGGTGCGCTGGTGTGCATGCAAAGGCATATGAGTAATATGATCTCTCAAAGGGATCATACATGTTCATTTACTGAGCCGGAAGAGATGAGCTCACTCGTGAGATATTGGGATCAAATTCTACGTATGGTCGTCTTTCTTTGGAAGCTTGGCCAAATTTTTAGGTTTGATATATGCTTTTAGAAAGTATATGATCAACACCTAGGTATGATGTATGCTTTTGGAAAGTATATGATCGATGTCGACTCCCAATGATCAAATGATAAACTTAATGATAAAACCCTGAAGAAGACAATCTAAATATATATAAAACTTTGGGTTTATTCTAGGTCTTCCAGTATGCATGATGTTTGAGTATTAGGAATACATGAGGATGATATGATCATAAACGATTGTATAACCATGACGCTTCCATTCCTAGGGAGTGATGAAACAGGTTTGGATTTTAGTGACTCCTCTCAATAGAGAAGTAATCTCATCTTGGTCCAAAATGTTGGATAGTGATCTGAATGTGATTCAGATGCAATGAAAAGATTAGATTTACGATGTTGATTTAATCAAACATCTAATGGGAGGTCTGCAAGATATGGATTTGAGATGTGATCTTAATATCCAAGTCACTATACGTGGAATGTGCAATCCTCCATGTCCTTATTTCTAAGTATCCATGGAAAAAGCGCAATGCCCTTAAAAGAGTTCAAGGATAATTTCATTGTTGATATATGTATCTGAGCATTGAGAAAGTTGATAATTAAATGTGATTTAATTATCATGAATAATATGAATATGATTCATATTATAAGGAGAGTTATCTAAGATAATTAAATGTGATTTAATTATCAAAGATGTAAATAATGCGAATGTGATTCATATTATTTGGGCACATGAGAATAGAGATCCAAGATGATTAAATGTGATTTAATTATCATGGATATGAATAATGTGGATACACTATCCATATTAATCATATATATATATATATTACAGATGTGATTTATAATATATTAGAGAGAGGCTATTGTACTTTATATTTGTTGATTAATTATTGATGTGAATTGGATTCACATTGGATAACTATTTAAAAATATAATTTACATTTTATTTTGGGTTGTTAATATGATTCATAAATTTCCAATGGCATGATTACATTGTTCACAAGATAATTATGAATTAGTTTTGTGGGATAATGTACAACAAATGTTATTGTAAATAATTGGAGATAATGTAATCTCATGCATTTGGAAGAAGATTGCAACCAACCACCGAAAGGTGGTGGACGACCACCAACTCCTTGTTGGAATGGGTAGCCGTCCACCCCTTTATGGTAGGAGAATCTCCTTCTCAATTATCTCCAAGGATAATTGATTTAATTTGAATAATTATTCTAATTGTTGTTGTGTTTTTACAACAAAATCATGGCCACTGAAAGGAACACAAATCAATCTCGTCCATTGATTTTGTGTTATCCTTGGACTCTCAAAATACTATATAAGAAGAGGCATCCCTTGCTCTTCAATTCACAACAAAAGACACAACAAATGCTCTCTCTCTACACATCCTCTCTCTCCTTCTCTCCCAACATATGGTCGTCGTTGCCATGTCGTCATGCTGCCGCTTTGACTGCTCGTGGATCTCTGTCTCCTTCAGTGCGCCTCCCTTGTAAAGAAGACGTTGGATCTCGTGTGACAAGATTAGGAGATTTGTCACTTGGATCGTTAACATGAATTGCGAGGAGCACACATTTCATCAACGCACTCGCAAGCGTCTCCTCCGTAGGATCAGACTTGAGACATGAGGTTTTTCGTTTAATGACTCGATCACAACCACACTTCAAGAGATAATCTTAATACTTGTTTGTGGTTTAGATGAAATGATCCGAGAAGTGTTCTTGGATCATGTGGTTTCATCGAATTAAAATTTTTAAATTGTGTTGCCCTGTGCAACCAATATGACTAGTCACTCTCAATCACATGCGATGTGATTCTCACGCTTCTATGATGCGCTTAATGATTTTCCCATATCCTTCAGAGCTCACACGGATACACATTTGAATACAGAAAAATACGGGGGGTTCCATGCCATTTTTACTAATATTATTTACAATTTAAATTTAGATTTAGATATTAAATAAAAATATATAAAAATGGTAGGGCATATGTGAAGTTGACCCCTGTAGAGGCGTGATCCAATGGCTGGAAGTACGACATGTAGGCGCACTTAAGGGCATCTAACAGTGGAGGCGAGGCAACGTTTCAGTTTGAATCACGACCCAGATTAAATATGGGTCGCACGTTAGATTCGACGGCACTAAGGGTTGAGGGAAGAACATCGAAGAACACTTCCTTGTCCTCCCTTCGATCGAGTGTACCTCCTCGCTCCGGCCTTCCTTCTTCATGCTACGAGGTCCATCGTCTTTCGGGGGATCCTCCGCGTTGAATGGCACCAACCAGAAGGTTTGGGCCCACTGGAGAGGGGCCTAGAGCTCATCCAAGAGTTGGTCACCTGGGAGTCTACTTCGGCTCCAGAATCGACCCACCAGTCACTAGGTCTTTTGTGTGTAGAAACTGCAAAAGGAGACTTAGGGGATTGATGCAAATCACGTCGACCTAGAATGAAGTTGTTCCGCACAGAGGTAGAGGTGAACAAAGGAGCTTCGGGAAAGGTGGAGGAGGAGCTCCGATTCGTTGATCCTTGATGGATCAGGTAGGATCAAGACGTGGAAACGATGGAGTAGGTGGTAGGGAAAAAATGGGAATTATCAGGAGGTTGGAACAGTCGTGGTGACAACGGAAACAAGGTCGAAGCAGAGAGCTATGTTGATCTTCGATTTCTAAATCTAAGCTAATTTAATGATCTAATGATGAATTAAATGATAGAACTAAACTAACTAAGATTAAAGATACCTAAAAGATGTAAAAGATAAGCAGCTCACACGTGCGATTCCAGGGAGCAGGGACTACGTTGGAGATGGGTGTCTCGGCATTTGTGGACCACCTCTCCTCCGCCTTTCTCCTCGCTGACACCTTGGGGGTGCTCCTACTTTCACTAGGAATTCACTCATGCACAAGGATTGGGGTTATAGGGCTCGAAAAGAGATCAAAATCGGGAAGGAAAAAGGAGGGGGTTCTTTATAAACATAGCGAGGAAGGCTTATTCAATTAAGGTTTTCTCATGAATCGACGAGTCTTTGACATCGAAAAGGCACCGACGTGATTAAGGGTTGATCGCAGAAGGTTTTTCATGAAGGAATCAAGAAGATAAAATCAATGGATCGAAAGAAGAAATTGGAAGAAAATGACTTGAATGACGTCTAACATGCCAGGCGGTTGGGAGCAGGGGATTTGACCTAGGTCAATTAGGGTTTGTTTTTGGTTGGTCCACGTGGACCAACTAGAAAATTCCTAAGGGGAAATTATAGATAAAATAGATAATAGATGGATAATGAATTAATTAATTTTAGGGTATAAAAATAAAAAAATATTTTTTTATGTATTATTTAATTACTATTTTTATTTATATTTATGGAGCTGTTTACTACAAGTTACTTTTTACAAGTAAAAGTATAGGTATATTTACCTAAGTATTAGGCATTTTATTTTTAGTTTGTATTTTTTATTTTATTATTTTATACTCATAATCTATATAATTGTAACTTATTTAAATACATACTTATATGATTTATAGCATCTTTCTGATGTATTTTGCACCCTAAAATAAATATGGGTATTGATTATATAGGTATAAGTATCATATATTCATCTATGTATTTTTGTGTAGTATTTTATTTTAGTGTTTGTTTATGGTTTTATTGTATTCTAAATATGTACATATATTATAAATAATATTTGCAAAATTATAAAATATAAAATAATGAAAGATTTAAATAATAAAAAATGAATATTTTATTCATGTATATTGTTAGGGGTCTGAAACCTAACTTTTGCATCTTAACTCCAAATTAAATGAAACTACCTTGTTAAATAGTTAATTAAAAGTTATACACAATTAAATATTTTGATGCATTTTGAGTTTTTATGGAGAAGTTATGGATCTGTGAAGTTTGGGTTTGGATTCTTATTCAGAGTGTAGAATGAACACTGCATATTATTTGGATGAAAACATTTTGTATTTTTCTTTGTATTTTTATCTACAATTTTATGTACAAATGTTATTGATTTAAGGTATAAAGAATAAATAATAAAATGGGTCCTAAAATTATAACATTGAAGGCTAAAAATTTGGATTTTATTGATTTTGTGGCCCATATCTCCCCCACTTTATTTCTTGTTGACCCAGTCATCATGATGCCTAGGTCTCGGTGTTTAGGGTCATAAAATACCATTAGTGTTTTATTTCTTTTTCTTTTTTCTTTATTCTTTTATTTTGACTTTAAAAAATGTATTTTACACAATATTTACACAATAAATAATGCATGTTTATTTATGCAAAATAATGATATATACATGCATTTAGCTAGGATTTAAAGACCAAAATGAAAGAATAAAGATGATGAAAAGGAGATTCATCATCTCCTTATACTTGTCTTTGCTAGTCCCTAGCAAACACTTGTGCCTATAAGTGCAAAAAAAGAAAAAAAGAAAAGAAAAGGACTTGGATTGAATTTTACTTTCAAACTTACCTTCATAAAAACCAAGTTTGGAGCTTAAGTCGGACCTTTGGGAGTTAAGTTTGGTAGGGAACCTTATGTGTAACGGTTTTGAAACACAACAACCTCTGAGAATCACAAAACTCTGCTCAAGTTTCCTCAATAGCCAGGTCAGAATAAGTTAACTCATATGCAAACCCTAATGACTATGAATCTATCTTGGACATTGTGTGTGATATGTTGCTCTCCTCGGCTGAAGTGGTAAAAGTCAGTCTTATCCAACATGGTGACCCTAATTCCCCAATCCAGCAACTCTTTCCTCGAGAAGCAGGATACTCCCTTCTAGGTTCAAGTACAACAAGCTCAAAAAGAGGAGATGGAGAGAAGAACGGACAGTAGCCAATGTAGCTACCTATCCTAGGATGCTTGACCAGTGTAGCCAAGTCATCCAACTGCAAGCACACATACATTTGACTTTGAAGCTCAAGCTTGCTTATTTGACTATACATATACTCCGATGGGTATTTTTTATTCAAGCCTATCCACTTTTTGGATTTTTTATTGTATTTTTTGAATACTATGTACAACTGCATTTACATATGGACTTTTTCCTCTTGAGACAGTAGACTATCCCTCTTTTGTATCTTTATTACAACATACAACTTTTGTCTTTAGACCTCGTCGCCACTGGGTTGGGTTGGGGTACAATGGCCACAGATATGCTGCTTCCAATGTTTCCATTGGCTTGTGACGCAAGCCGGCTAATCCAGCCCTTTACTACTACCAGTAAGGTGAGCAAAGTGTAAGGTGCATGTGTGGAAGATAGGTCATTATCAACAAGAGTCATGAGCGTGTTCTGAAATATTCTACTTAGGCAGTCTAGACGACATTGAACCAAATCTCATGTCTCAAAGAATAAAGTCTAGCATACCTGAAGTGGCTCAATTCTAGTTCCTATAAGGTTGCTTTGATTAAGTGGATTTAAGGTCCAACCAAGATCCAATCTTCGGATGTTGCTTAGACTTGTTCAATTATTAATCTCAATCTCAAAAATGCAAATACTGTGCACAATGCAGGAAATTTTTTTTGTGTTGCAATTTTCTGATTTTGATCTGTTTATGAAATTTTGAAAAGTTTTTGCAATTTTTTATGCAATTTTTTAAAAGATTTTGCAAATGTTTTTGGGATTTTTATGTTTGCAAATTTTTAGGGATTTTTCAAAACAAAATGGTTTTTAAAGCAAAGGAGATATATGCAGATATTTATACGGAAGTGCATCTTTTTATTTAAAAGAATTACGGCGAAGGATTTACACAAGGTATTTACAGGTTCGTAAAGAATCTTTATTTGCTTGAATTGTGTATATAGTTCTCAAAATAATTTGAAAATATTTTTGCAAATATTTTGAAAATTTTATTTTGCAAACTAATTTGAAAATAATTGTTACAAACATTTTACAAAATTTGAAAATCATTTTGATAAAAGTTTTTTAACTAATATATATATATATTAAAATAATTTTGCAACTATTTTCCAAACATTTGCAAATATATTTTCAAAACAGTTTATTTCAAACAAAGGAGAGAAAGATTTACAAATAAAACATTTTTACGAATGTTGAAAATATTACATAAATTTTTTTTCAAACAATTTTCAAAAGCTTTTTCAAAGAATTTTCCAAACTATTTTTCAAACATTTTGTAAAACATTTTTACCCTATTTATTAATCGGTATATACAGAAAATTTTAATGAATTTTATGCAAGTATGTTCTTTAAAATTAATTAATTGTATTTTTGCCATATGTTTTTGAAAATACGAAAGTATGAGTTATGGCTTAAGTATATATAGAGTAAATACGACCCCCCCATACTTAGGTTGAGTTATGTCCTCATAGATCGAAGAGAAAAGAAAAGACATAACTCTTACTAAGTATAGAAAGTCTATACTACAACGACTAAATAATAAAGAACCACTGAATGAGAAGTCAACCATTCCCCTATACTTAGGATGAAATAATCCTAAGTATAGCAGGTTGTATCTACATGCTGGGAGGGTTGAGGGTGGGAATGAACAGATCATCCTGTCTTCCCCTATACTTAGGGTAAAATATCCCTAAGTATAAATCGGATCATCAATAAGAGAGGAGACAGGTGAGGTATTAACGAATCAAAACATAGGTCAATATACTTATAAATACACTTTTAAAAAGTAACTTGTAATAAATTGAGTCATAAAAATAACTGAAAATCATATTAAAACTCTGCCTAAAATAATAACCATTTTTTATTTTATACCCAAAATATAATAAAATCATTTAATATTATTAATTAATTAATTTTGAATAAAGCCAGCTCTTTTTTCCTGTAGTGTTTGATATGGACCAATTAGGAGGCAAGGATTGATGACCTCGATCAATTGTCTTCCCCCGCCTCTGACCCCTGTTAGAGCGTCGATCGCCCCCACTTCCTCAAATTTTCTAGGCTGCCCTAAGCCTCCAATTCACCTCGATTCCTTCATAAATTTCGTTCACATCACATTCTCCATCCTCGCCTCCTAATTAGATCTCATCGATCTGCCTTGAGACTCTCAATAATTCAACTCGAAATTTGCCAAAAACTTGCCTATAAATAAAACTCAAATTCCTCCCATTCACCCTTGATCCCTCATAGAGCTTTGTAGAGTCTTCAGCCGAGTGCGTGAGAGACCAGCGGTGACAGAGGTGCTTTCCCCGAGGTCGGAGCACTACAGGAGGAGGAGAGCAGGTCCACGATAATGCTCCAGTGGCGTCCTGCTCCCTGGTCCACAATCAAGTTTGAGATGCGGTTTTTTTACTATTTCTAGGTAGTTGTACTCTGTAGGATTCATTTTCTGCAATTCATTTCATGTTCTAGTGATTGCATTAACATATATTAGATTAGTTAGCTCGTTGGAGCTCTAGAGCTTAGGCCACTGTGTTCACCATCACATGCTTGTCTCCGACCACCGCCAGTCATAGCATTTCTCTCCTCTTCTATTTCTCCATCAAGTTGATCCATTCAGTGCCCCTGATCTCATGTAGATCATTCCCTCGGTGCTTCTTTCTCCGCCGCACATCGGAGCACCTTCACCGCCCTCAAATCGACATGAATCTCACCAATAATGGACAAACCTGATCACCTCCATGTCGCGTAGCTTCCCATCATCTTTGCAGGTTTGGAAGACCTCGTCTGAGGGGTCTTTGAAGTTAAGAACGGAGCTCCAAGTGCGTGATGCTGCAGGCCCCCTCCGATGGGGCTCGGACTCTTTTGAGACATCCTTTAGCTACGAAACATCAAGGTGAACCCGTAGGGCATCTCACCAGCTCATGAGGAGCTCGGAGCGAAGAGAAGGAGCGGATCAAAGAAACACAGAGACCTATTATTGGAGTGTTCTTCCAAGACACTCCAGGACTGTCGATCGAGAGACCTACTCTAGACGCAGCAGATGGCAACCGATCATGCGAGCCATAACCGTCTGATATCTGTCAGCAGTCTAATCCCAGTCGTCGTCGTCGAACCGTCATCGTACGCCATGGAGTCGATACGTGTCCAAGTGAAGAGATTCAATATGTTGGTCCCCGTGTAAATAGTGGTAATTTGCACTAAACACCCTCTGCTTTTTCTTATTTTGTTTTAGTATATTAATTATTGTCTTGAGTGTAAATAAACATGTAAAAATTGCATTCAGATCCCCATGCTTTCATGTATTTGCCCACATGTCCACGCCAGCTCAGCTCACATGGCTTGCCACGTGAGTTGGGCATTTTGCAAGCATAATCCTTTATTTTTGTATATTTATTTTTAATACATGAAATTGTATATTTAGTGTATATTTTTGTGGAAAAATTCCACGATGGACCTGGAAATTTTGTATATTAACATAAAGGCCCTTCTAGGGTGTTTTAAATTTAAGAAATTTACGGAAAATTGCATTTATAACCTTGGGTTTTGTAAAAGGATTCTGGAATGCATGAATACTTTGTGTTAATTGCAAATAGGTCCTTGCTAGTTGATGAATCTGTGATTCATCACTCTAAAAGTTGAAAATAGAGTCTTGTCCATGAGTAAATAACAGCATATTTCCCATTATCTTGCATAATTAGCATTCATACATGCATGCATAATATATGCATTTTAGCATCCATATTTGCATTTAATAAGAAGCCCAATTCACTTGTAAATATTCACCTGTATAGTTCCCTTTATTCACTTATTTATCTGTATTTTATACTCACTCCAAAGTCAATAAAACCATCTTTATACTGTGTATATTACTAACTAATAATATAAGGAAAAGGCCAAAGATTCCTAGCTTGTAAAATTACCTAATAAAATCCAAAACCCAGTTGGAGACCTCAGACCTTAGAATGCAAATATCTACCTCATACGACCTCCAGCTACTCCCTTTTAGAATAATACATGTTCAAAGACCCTCAAAATGAGACCAATTTCATTTAAATCAGAGCTCGTATGCAAACCTTGAGTTTTGGGGGCCCCTTGTACATTATATGTATGTATATTTGTACTCTTGTATTTTGTATCTTATTTGACCTCATCTACGTTTTTGGTCAATTGACATCTACAACTTTCATGTTCTGAGTTTTTCCAAATTCGGCCATCTTCTCTCCCTAATTCCACATTCTCTTTCGGCCATTTAGATCAGGCCACGTGGCACCCTCTGATTGCACCACGCGGCCCGCTCACATCGTGCCACGCACCCTTCGTCTTCCACCGTCTGATCCCTTCCCCTCTCTCCTGATCTGAGCCTTCCATTCTCGCAGCTCATTTCAACCATCCGATCTTCTCCAGATCGCATCGCATCCATCCATTAGTGCCTCGCCCTCAGCACGCCACGTGTTGAGCTGAGCGCCCTCCGATCTTTGCCAGAAGCCTTCATCCTAGCCACTCATCTCACGCTACATCTGGGCCCTTCAATCAGATCCTTAAGACCTCATCCCGATCGTCCCTCAACGCCTTCACCTGCGCCCGCCACATGTCACCTTCTTAGCCCTTCGATCTCGCCCCTCCGATCAAATCCAGACCCTCCTCTAGTGCCCTTCTCCTGGCCGTTGGATCACTCAATCCAACGGTCCAGAGGTCGTTGTCTACCTCCCGTAGGACCCTCGCCCATGTCACCCACCTCGCGACGGCCCCGCCCCCTTTCTATTTTTGGCTCCACTCCTGCCATTCTCTCCGCCCCCTGTCACCTCCACTTCGTAGCCCATTACACCCTAATCCTTGCCGACCTCCACAATCTCCATGAGCATCGCCCACGTCGCTCCACGACCTCCGCAGACTTCGTCACTCCGTCGCCTACAACCTCACCGTCGACCTATAAATACTCTGCCTCCGTCGACCTTCGATCCTATCCGCCACCACGAGAGGTACCTCCGAGCTCTTAGCTCCTTATTTGTGATAGAAATAGAGGACCAAATCGAGTGACGACGACTGATCACCTCCGACGAGATCCATGGCTCTGTCGCACCGTGCTGCAGCTCCTCCAGCGAGCTGCTTGAGCTCAGGACTGCTACTGGCCTTTGAGCGATGACCGGAGCTGCTTTATCGAGCCTCCAACCCAAGGTAGCTTTGTCCATTCCTCCTCCGATCTTCTTCTTTTTTTGTTTTTCTCCTAACTAATTACACCTCCCATCTCATCTTCACGCCACTCCGACTGCCTATCGAGCCCCGCCTTGGAGCTC
Organism: Ottelia alismoides; assembly: GCA_037367405.1. NCBI lineage: Eukaryota > Viridiplantae > Streptophyta > Magnoliopsida > Alismatales > Hydrocharitaceae > Ottelia > Ottelia alismoides. The sequence goes on along the minus strand of JAZKJV010001679.1, from coordinate 474,361 downwards.
TCATCTTCGCGCACCATTTCCGTCACTTCCACGACACATCAAGCACCTTCTGACCACAGCTCCACCCATCACGGCGGAGGAACCGATGGCCCGATCACCACTTCGTGCCACATGCCTCCAATCACTCCTTGCACTCCACGCGAGCAACTTCATGCCTCGGCTATAGAAACTAACCCTGCAGGTACCATTTCCTTCATTGGTCGGAAGCATCGCCAGAGCTGCTTCGAGCTTTGTCGCCTCCGGCCTATGGACCACCTCTGCCTCGTCCAGACGCTCCGATCGCTCTGCGGAGCTCCCTTGATCGTCCCCAGCTACTTAGGAGCCCCCGGAGATCAGCATCGAGCGAGAACCAATGCGGCAGAGCTGCAGGGGGCTTCGTCGGAGCCCAACCACATCCGCCGCAGGAGGCAGCGGACCGGAGAAACACGAAGCACAGCTGACATCTGATCCTCTCGATCTGACGGATCTGAGCGAGCCACGTCGCCAGCACTCCTCCTCCGTTGGATCAGAATGATCCAATGATCACTACCCTGCCACATCGTCCTCGCCTTCGAGCTACACCCGCCGTCCAATCTCGCGAGGTTCTTACGTCTCGCAACACGCCATGTCGTCCGCATAACCAGCCGTTGAATCCATCGTGATCTGACGGATCTTAGACAACCACGTCGCTTCATCCCAAGAGCCATCAGCGACCGTACAATCTGACTTGATCCGACGGTTCTTGGCGCACCACGTCACGCCCTCCGAGCCTCTTCCCTATACCTTAGGCTCGGAGTTCCCGAAGCTAACCCGAAGCAAGCCCGAGCCTGCAGCGCACCCGAGCCACAGTCTGAGCCTCCGACGCCTCCTGAGCCTAGCACCTCACGTGTTCCTCACGTGCGGTCTGGGAAGTTTGCACTGAGGCCCCTGAAACTATTGGAAATTGCAATTCAGTCCCTGTCAGGAGCATCACGTGAGGCGCACGTGTTCCCGTGGACATTTTGCGTACATACCCCCAACATTATAGGTAATTGCATTCAAGTCCATGTCAGCATGTTTAATTTTCAGTTTTTTATTTTCCATATTTGCAATTTGGTCCCTATCTTTGCACGTATATTTAGGTGTCCATTTGGCATTATTTTTAAATTCCAAAAATTGCATGATGTAGCTTATCTTGTCCTCTATCTTATGTGACATGTGTTTCATTTTTGTGACATCTTGGGAATTTAATATTATTAAATTGGTGAATTTTTCCATACTTTGTCCACTATGTGCCTTTTAATTCATATTAAATTCCTAGTTGCTCCAAAAATCACCATAAAATCACATTAGACTTAAGATAATTTATTCTACCTTGTGCAAAAAATCATCACATTTTCATGCATCAAGAGGCCAGAATAAATTAACTAGTGACTTCCTTAATTGATTTTTGATAAGTCCAATTCAAATAGAATTTTAGGTTTCTTAATTTTCCTGGATCCATCATACTTAGATCTATCTAGGATAATTTTTATATCTAGAAATATTGTGTTTTGGTATTTATTAAAATTAATTTTGTAATTAGTGTAGCTTAATTTCATTGCATGCCATATTCTGGCCAAGTTTCATAATATTTGGACTTCATTTGACCACATTTCTGATTTAACTTGTAGAAACTGGCCTGATTGCATTTGTTTGTCAGTTGTCGCATAAATTTGCCAAAAAATACCAAAAATACTCCTATGAAAATCTGACCTTCAAATTCCCTTAAAATTTACCTAAGGAGACAGCTGCCTCCCTGATGAATCCACATTTCATCATCTTTATTCTATCATTTTGGCACCAAAAACCCTAGCAAATGCATGTAAATAGCCTTAAATACATCATCTTAGCATTCATGCATGTGCATCATATTAGTGTATAAAATACTGTAATTAAAGCCAAAATTATAGAATAAATAAAGAAAAGAAAAAGAATAAAATATTGCAAATATTTTATGACCCGAAACCCCGAGACCAAGGCATCTTGATGAATAGGTCGACAAGGAATCAAGTAGGGGGAGATAAGGTCAGAAATACAGATAAAATACCTATACATTCTATTCATTCTTTATTCATTTTGGGACCTAATTTTGGTTCCACTTTTTATACATCAAATAAAGGAACTTTGTACATGAAATTGTAGATAATAAAATAAAGAAAAATACAAAATTTATTTCACAGAAAAATAATGTACAGATAAAAAGTTATGGTCTGAATAAAATTCCAGAATACCAACTTCCCAGACTCGTATCCCACAAATGAAAACTCCAAATGCAGCCTACTCACCTTTAATTGTATATAGAATAAAATAATCTATCCGGTGGTGGTGGTTTCGCATTTGGCGGAGCTACGGTTTGAAAGTTGAGTTTTGGACCCCTATTGTATACTTGTACATATTAAAATATTCAATTTATTATTTATTCATTATTTTTGTATTTTTATATTTTTATAATGTTGTAAATATTACTTATAATAATTATGTGCATTAAAATTAGAATAAAAATGCAAAGAAAATACAACATAAAAATACTTGTAAACAGGATACATAGGTATTATACCTGTACTTATATCTATATAAAATATACTTCTATTTTATTAATTATACAAATTATATCAGAAAAATAAAATAAAAATATATGTGTGTATATAAAAGTATTTTATAATTTTATAAAATAATAAATAAAAATAATACAAGTAAAATACACAGAATAAAAATAAAGCAATGAAGTATATAGAATAATATACCTATACAGGGGTATAAAAGCAACTTGTAAAAATATATCTCAAAAAATTAATTAAAAATTGGAATAAAATAATTTATAAAATTATAAGAACTTTTTATTTTATAACCTAATTAAAATAATACCATTTGTTATTTTTTATTGATTTTACCAGGGTTTTTCCCTGGTTGGTCCACGTGGACCAACCAGGTTGGTCTGACAGTTGACCTCCGGTCAACTGTCTGACCTCCCCTGTAGCATGTCAGCAGTAAGTTTTTTGTCTCTTTTTACCCATTTCTCTAGGTCAGCCCTTGCGTTCTTTCGTGATGGTCTCTTCAGAGATTTTGCTCCTCGGACAATCGTGATTCACGCCCAAGGTAATTCTTGGGCATTGAATCACTGACCGAGGCGTTGCACCTCATTCTTCGAGCCACCCTCGTCAAACCCTTAAAACCCACCTCTGAATCTGATTTGAAGTTTGAACCGCGAATACCCACTGATCTGCCCCCCTTGGTCGAGCAAAAGGAGCTCGGAGGTGACAGCTTCGAGCCCCAAGCTTCCAACCGAAGGGAGAGCGCCTGACCGTCGTGCGTTCCACACCTCCGGCGACCGCCGTCGAGGTACCCCCTCCCTCGCCCAACCTGGGCTTGAGGCCGTGTATCCCTCTTGTTTTCTTTTTCATTTTGTTTCGGGCATCTAGCACGGCATTTCCCCCCATCTATTCGTATCTTCCGCGCATCGATTCGCCCAATCGAACCTCGCCGGAGCTATCTCCGGCCACCGCCGTCCGCCGAGCCATAAACTCTCAGCGTTTCCCACCGTTTTTGCCACCTGGAGGGGCTCGGCATTTTGCCCGAGCTCTCCTTAACATCTTGTGCAGGTCCTGGAGCTCGAAGTCGCCTGGAGAGCGAATTTTGAAGGTGTCGGAACCACCTGGAGCTTCTTCTTCGACCTCGTCGTCGGGAGAGGGCTCCGGTGGACGATGGGCCATTTTGTCGCCACCAGACAGTAGACGACCGCCGCAGGAGGTCCGGGGAGCATTTTGGAGCAGCTGGGACAGCCGGGGAGGCACGAGAAGGCCGGAGGAGCTTCGCCCCGGCGAGGTTCTTCCCAGTTCTTCGTCAGTTCCTCTCCACCGTTGGATCGTGAGGCCTCCCCAGATCTCCTCTCCGCCGTTCGATCCAAGATGCGCCACGCCGTTCGATCGTCATCAACTTCTGATCGTGGCCGCTGGATCGCGAAGGGGCATCGCCGCATCTGAAGCCGACACGTGGATTAGTGGATCACGATCCACCGTTCGATCGCGCCCTTGGCGGGGAATTTTGCAAGTAATCCCTGCCGACTTTTTATATTTAATTACTAGGACATAAACCTTCATTTGCCGTTTAAAACTTTTGTAAATTTTGCTGAAAACCCCCTGCAGTTTCCTTATTTATATTTTAACCCTTGCCAGCCCAGCGCACGTGCGTGGCACGTGCGCGTGGACATTTTGCGGTAAAGGCCCTTGTAGTTTTGGGTTTTAGCCTTTAGTCCAGTAAATGTTTTGTCACGTTGTATATTTTTAGGGTAATTTGCATTAAGCCCCCCGGACTTTGTGATATTGCAAAGAGGTCCTTGCCAGGTCACGTGCACAGTGCGCGTGACCTTGGCAATTTTGCAGGTCTACCCATGCGGGTTTAGCATTTGTCATTCACTCCAGGAACTATTTTATTACGTTGAAAACTTTGTGGAAATTTTGCAACTAGCCCCTGGATATTCTGGAAATTGCATGTATGCCCCTGTCAGGCCTGTTTAATGATTGAACGTTTGTTCTAATTAATTAGACCTTCATTTTAATTCCAAAAATTCCACAAAATTAGGGTTAAGCTCCTGGACACTTGTCCTTCCACACTATAATTTTAGTTTTTGATTTTGTTTTAATTTTATATTTATTAAAAATCAAAAGCATGCTTTTTGTGCACTGTCTAGCTTAGAAAATGCCAAAAAAAATATAAAAACTCCCCAGAAAAATCCCAAAAAAAATATATTTTGTGTCTTTTAGTTTGTTGTAACTCCCAGCCAAAAATCAATAAAAATCTCAAAAGAAAAACACTAAAAATTTAAAAACACTCTAAAACTTCAAAAATATATATAAAATCAAAGAAAACTCCAAAAAATACAAACTCAGTTTCTGTTTGCTCTAGATTTTATCCTCTTTCTTTAAAAATAGGTGGACAAATTTTGTGGCTATTTTCTATTTTTATTTCCAATTTTATCTCCAGCCAGTAGCTTGCCCACTGTTTTGCCTTATTTCAGTATTTAAAAATACCAAAAATACCTTGAAAAATCCCCAAAAATCACAAAAACAGTAAAAAATCCTAAAAATATCAAAAACATTTTATTTCTGAATTTTTGGTTATTTTTGTACATTTTTATAAATACTTTATCTTGTCTTTTATTACATTGTCTTTATTTTCCAATATCCAAAAAAAATTAAAAAAATATAAAATATAAAATTATAAAAATCAGAAAATTAAAAATCAAAATACAAAATTAAAAATTAAATTAAAAATAAAAAAATTAATTAAAATTAAAAACCCACAAAAGTTCCCTTTGATTGCTTGCTTAGTGTAGACACATCACACACATTCACTTGAGCACATTATTTTGAATTACCCTGTTTGCTCCCTGTGTTCGAACTCTCTGCATACTTGCCCTTTACATCATTTGTGCAGAGTTAAAAATAAATTTTAACTCCACATTATTTCTAATTTATTGATCTTTAGTGTGGGTTAATTGTTAATTAAATACATTTTATTGTGGGTCACCGCAGTGGCTCGGTTGTCTCCGCCTTGTGTGAGACATACTTTTTAGACCCTCGATAATTTGTGTTTATCAAATGGCGCCGTTGCCGAGGAGCAACAGCGAGTAGCTCATATTTTGTTTGCTTGTGTTTACCTTGTCTACCATAGCTTTATTTTCCATCTCTTGCATTTTTGATATATCTTGATTGAGCTATTCTGACCATTCTTCTTTTGCCTTCTTACGAGGGGACCACGGAGCAAGGAGGATCGCCTAGGTGACCTGAAGCAACCTTGGGAAGCGGAGCCGACCTTCTTAGGTCAAGCCGGCAGGAGAGAGCATGAGGAGTGAGAGAGTGATTAGTTTAGCTTTCATTTTATTTTGTGAGAGAGAGTGACCTATTAATTGTAATAATACAGTTACATTGGACACTTGGACTCTTGGACACTACCGGGCCTAATTTCCGGGTGTTTGTTCACCCGGGGGCTCACCGCAGTTTTGATCGCGTTTTCTCGCTTGTCATTTTCCGGTTTTGTTTTCCTTTTCATTTCTTTTGTGGATTGAGCCCTTAGCTATAGGTCATGCTTGATTCGATTAGAATAGGTCCAAACACACTAATTATCTTTGCATGCTCCTATAGTTCGATCGTTGTTGGACTTAGACTAATTAAATAGTTAGCTAGTAGCTTTCGATCCACGCGCCGCGAGCTCATTCCCGAACAAGCGCTTTCTCCTAACTCAAATGTGTTGAGCAGAGGAGGGGTGAGCCTAGACCGGACACTCGGATTGGGAGTTAGTAGCTAGCTTGTGGTTCTTCACGCTAGCAGTTGCCTATTCTAGGAGGATTTCCGCTTTGCATATCGCCATGTAGATTAGGTTTACAAATTCTGCTTTGCATCCCGCATGGAGAGAGCTGGGATTCGCTGTAAGTCTTCTTACTTTGCATGCATCATTTAGGCACAAAGGTGAGATTTCCACCTTGGTGTCGACTTGCACGGCTTTTCCGACTCTATTCTCCCTCTGATTTTGGAACAAAGTAGGACAAAGAAAATACAAACACCGTTAGGCACTTGTTTGAATCTACTCAAAAGAAGCGATAACACCAAAAAAACTAAAAAAAAGGACTAGCAAAGGTAAAGTATAGGGGGATGATGAATCCACATTTCACCATCTTTATTCTATCATTTTGGCTCCAAAAACCCTAGCAAATGCCTGTAAATAGCATTAAATAGAGCATCTTAGCATTCATGCATGTGCATTTATATAGTGTATAAAATGCTGTAATGAAAGCCAAAATTATAGAATAAATAAAAGAAAAGAAAAAGAATAAAATATTGTAAATATTTTATGACCCGAAACCCCGGGACCTAGGCATCTTGATGAATAGGTCGACAAGGAATAAAGTAGGGGGAGATAAGGTCCAAAACACAGATAAAATACCTATATTTTCATTCATTCTTTATTCATTTTGGGACCTATTTTTGGTTCCACTTTTTATACATCAAATAACAAAACTTTGTACTTGAAAGTTGTAGATAATTTTATAAAGAAAAATACAAAATTTATTTCACGGAAAAATAATGTACAGATAAAAAGTTATGGTCTGAATAAAAATCCAGAATCCCAACTTCCCAGACCCGTATCTCACAAATAAAAACTCCAAATGCAGCATACTCACCTTTAATTGTATATAGCATAAAATAATCTATTTAATGGTGGTGGTTTCGCATTTGGCGGAGCTACGGTTTGAAAGTTGAGTTTTGGACCCCTATTGTATACTTGTACTGAATAAAATATTCAATTTATTCTTTATTCATTATTTTTGTACTTTTATATTTTTATAATGTTGTAAATATTACTTATAATAATTATGTACATTAAAATTGGAATAAAAACCTAAATAAAGCTTAAAATAAAATACTTAAATATGTGATACATAGGTATACTACTTATACACATACCTGTACAACTACTATTTCTATTTTATTAAATATACAAATTACTTCAATAAAATAAAATAAAAAGATAATTAAGTGTATAAAAGTATTTTATAATTTTATAAAATAATAAATAAAAATAATGAAATTAAAATACACAAAATAAAAATAAAAGAATACAATATATAGATAATATACCTATATAGGGGTATAAAAGCAACTTGTAAAAATAAAGTTCATAAAAATAATTAAAAATCACCATAAATTAATTCATAAATTAATAAACATTTTTTATTTTATAATTAAAAATTAATAAAATCGTTTGCTATTTTAAATTGATTTACAAAAAGTTTTTCCAGGCTTTTTCCTGGTTGGTCCACGTGGACCAACCAGGGGGGCTGGAGAGTTGACCCGCGGTCAACTCTTTGACCCCAGCCTGGACTGTGTCAGAATATGAGTTTTCTTGATTTTCGTGGATTTTTGGAGACCGCACCTTTCACCGAATCGAATCGATGTCTTCACGAGATTTGTTCCCCTACCATCTCTCTTACTCACCCTATGATTTTTTCGGGGAGAGCGTCGTTGCTCTTCCCGTTGCTACCTCGTTTATCATGCCAATCGACCAACCCTTCAAAAGACCTCCCTCAACCCCCATTTGATTTCGAACCGGCTTTGGACGCCTAAATTCTCCAGGAGAGGGGTTGAATTGCACTCCAGTGACAGGGGAGTCTTCCCCCATCCTCGTCGAGGTGCGGCGAGCACCTAAGGCCGCGTTCCAACCTCCATCTCCGGCCACCACCGTGAGGTCCTCTTCCTCATGGTCCACGCCACTCGAGGGCATTTTTCTTTTTGTTTTTCTCGTTAGTAGGTTGCTGTTAGACGCATGAGTGATTTTGTGTTCTTAGTTCATTGTTAGTTGTCTAAATCGCCACCCTCTACCCCTCGCCGGAGCTTGCTCCGACGAGCGACTTTTTACGCCACACACCATTCCACTCCACCTATTTTGCACCATTCAGCGCTGGATTTTGTTCCTCCCCTTGCTACCGTTCTTTACTTGTCTTTGCAGGACCCAAGGGAGGCTCCAGCACTTCGTGGTCTGCCCGAGTCGCTGCTCCAGGTTCCACGCCACCGCCACGATTTCTCGATGGACCTGGAGCATTTCTGAGGATTCCGCCGTGTACGGAGGAGCCCCATGGACTTTTTGCACCTTCCCTTTTCCCCTGGGGACGACGCAAGAGAGGAGAAGGGCAGATCGAAGTCCGCCCCGGCGGAGTTCACCTGTTGTTCTTCCAAACCCCCTCCGTGCCGTCGATCTGGGGGGTGTTCTTCACGAGCTACAGGAGGCGTCCGATGCTCACGAGCCAGGACCGTTGATCCCCTAGCGGTGATCTAATCTACGCCATCGACACCGAAGCGGCATCGCGGGCTGTGAGATCGGCACGTGTATGAGTGAACTAGCCGCAGTCGTTCATCGCCGCCGAGGCTTGGGTAATTTGCAACTCTATTCCCGGCCGTTTTTGTATTTGGTCTTTAGTTTTAAACTTTCATTTGCAGGCATATAAGTTGTGTAATAATTTTAAGGACCTCGAACTTCCTGGTAATCACGAGTGGGTCCCCGCCAGGTCGCGTGCTTCGCACGTGGACCCGGCGTTTTTGCAGGGGACCCCCCTGTGTTTTTGAGCATTTGTTGTTAGTGCTAGAACAATAGACTGCTGTATAAAAACATTTGGAAATTTACAATTAAGCCCTGGTCTTTTGTGATATTGCAATTGTACCCCCGCCTGGGGCGCGTGTAACGCACGTGCGTCTGGGCGATTTTACAAGGGCACCCTTGCTTCTTTGGCTTTTGGTCTTTGGCCCAAAATATATTTTATTCAGTATAAATTTAGTGTGAAAATTTCCTGCAAGCCCCTGAGGTTTTGTATAATTGCGAAAAAGTCCTTGTTTGGCTGTGAACTTTTTGCTTGTTTGTGGTAATTATTTGGAGCCTCATTTGAAATCCAAAAATTCTCAAATTTTGAACTTAAGCTCATGTGCATGTGCTCTTCCACGCCATCAATTTAGTTTTTGATTTTATTTTATTTTTATATTTATTAAAAATCAAAAACATGCTTTTTGTGCATTGTCTAGCTTAGAAAATGCCAAAAAAATATTAAAACATTTTGAAAAATTCCAAAAACATTACCTAGTTTCTATTTTAACCTATTCTAGTGTCAATCCAAAAATCACTAAAACTCTCAAAAGAAAAACACTAAAAAATTTAAAAACACTCAAAAACTTCAAAAAAATATATAAAATCAAAGAAAATTCCAAAAATCACAAACTCAGTTTCTGTTTGTTCTATGTTTTGTTCTCTTTATTAGAAAATTATTGTGAAAAATTTTGATTGCTGTTTGCTATTTTTAACTTCCATTTTATTCACAGCCAGCACTCATTTCACTGTTTTGCTTTATTTCAGTATTTAAAAATACCAAAAACACCTTGAAAAATCCCCAAAAATCACAAAAATAGTACAAAATCCTAAAAATACCAAAAATATTTTATTTCTGAATTTTTGGATATTTTTGCACATTTTTATAAATATTTTATCTTGCCTTTTATTACATTGTCCTTATTTTCCAATATCCAAAAAGAAAATTAAAAAAATATAAAATACAAAATTATAAAAAAAAAGAAAATTAAAAAGCAAAATACAAAATTAAAAATTAAAAAAAATAATAAAAATTAAAAACCCACAAAAATTTCCTTTGATTGCTTGCTTAGTGTAGACACTTGACACACACATTCACTAGTGCACATTATTTTGAATTACCCTGTTTGCTCCCTGTGTTCGAACTCTCTGCATACTTGCCTTTTACATCATTTGTGCAGAGTTAAAAATAAATTTTAACTCCACATTATTTCTAATTTATTGATCTTTAGTGTGGGTTAATTGTTGATTTTAGTCCAGAGTTCATTGTGAGTCGTCACAGCGACGGTTGTCTCCGCCTTGTGTGAGACACCACTTTTAGACTCCGTGAATTTTGGCTAAATCAAATGCCGCCCTTGTAGACAGTTTTCCTGAACAAGCGCTTTCTCCTAACTCAAATGTGTTGAGCAGAGGAGGGGTGAGCCTAGACCGGACACTCGGATTGGGAGTTAGTAGCTAGCTTGTGGTTCTTCACGCTAGCAGTTGCCTATTCTAGGACGATTTCCGCTTTGCATATCGTCATGTAGATTAGGTTTACAAATTCTGCTTTGCATCCCGCATGGAGAGAGCTGGGATTCGCTGTAAGTCTTCTTACTTTGCATGCATCATTTAGGCACAAAGGTGAGATTTCCACCTTGGTGTCGACTTGCACGACTTTTCCGACTCTATTCTCCCTCTGTTTTTGGAACAAAGTAGGACAAAGAAAATATAAACACCGTTAGGAGCTTGTTTGAATCTACTCAAAAGAAGCGATAACACCAAAAAAAGTAAAAAAAGGGACTGCTAAGAAAACTTGACCAAAAATAAAATCTGTAATTGGATTCATTGCTTGGGGAGAGTAACACCCTCACTTGTATTCAGGTTGCATGGGAAGGTCTCCTTCCAAGTGAGGTGAGCGCTTCGTAAGGATTAGAGCCAAAAACCCAACTTGTGGCTGCCTTGTGTATCGCATGGATTTCCGAAGTATTGGCGCTACTATCGTACGTAGTCGAGTAGGGCTTGGTCGCCATTGGTGACTCACTATTGTGTGAGCGCCGACCTTGTCCGAAGTACCGAGCTTAGGCCACGCCTTCACGGGTGTGTCTGTCTCACCGGCTGCGTCCGAGTAGGATCTTGCATGCTCACGGGTGATTCCGTTACGAGCGAGGTCCGAAGTATCGGTTTCGCCTATCGGCTTCCTCCCTCTATTTCTTTGGCTGAGTAGGGATCTAGGAAGGGTTACAAGGACCTCAAAAAGCGCAAGTTACAGGTTACACAGGAGGAGGACAAGTACGGGGACACTTTCCCGGCAGTACTCTCTCTCCTTTAGGCGTAGCGTTCTAAGGACTCATGAAAAGATAACTTCCTGAATCAAGATAAAATTGACAAGATAAAAGCCGAACCTTCACGGCTTCACGTGTTGAGTTGGTGAACTTACCCCTGCTTTGTGTTTGATTGCTAGATTTGTTAAGGTCAAGATAAAAAACACAGCACAATTGTGCGCGATTTTGTTGCATCTCATTTCATTCCTCTTCATCTTCTCTTGCATTTTCCCTGATCTTCCTAAATAATCAAGATGATGGGACGGAGATCTCTTAGGCCGACCTTGTCGGCACCGCTATCCAGCACTCCTCCTCATTTATCTAGGAATACCTCGGAGAGTCCGCTCTCCGAGCCCGAGTTTACATCCACCCTGTTCCCCCTCGACCACCCTTCCCATTCTCCCTCTCTCAGTCCAATTGTTTCAGAATTCAGTGCATCACAGAGTTTAGCTCATTCAACAGCACCTGAGATAGCCTCTTTTGCTTTTTCAGAAAATACAGTGATGGCAGACAGAGGAGAGCACCCAGATGACCATGATCACCCTCCATTCATAATTGATCAGGTGGCCATCAACAACTTCTTGTTAGCGTCCCTGGAGACAATGCAGAGACAGATCCGTGATCAGGGAACATTCATGGGTGATCTGATGAGAGAAATAGCACAGATGAGAGAGAACCGACCTGGGGGCGGTGGAGGAGGAGGAGGAGGACCTGATGCAGGAGGAGGCGATCCAGACGCTGAGAGACCGCCACAGACCATCATGAGGGAGTTGCACAACCCAGCTGCATCCCTCACTCATCGTTGGATCCGACTCCCGCCCATTCATGGAGATTTCGAGCTTAGGCCCCACACTATCCAGCTTCTACCCAAGTTCCATGGGTTGCCGACCGAAGAGCCGCACCTCCACCTCCAGGAATTTGAGATGATATGCAGCACCATCCATGATCGGTTGATGACCGAGGACACCATAAAGATGATCGTCTTTCCATTCTCTTTGGTTGACAGATCCGCCTACTGGCTCAAACACCTTGGGCGATTCGTCGACACCTGGGCAGATCTCCGGACCACGTACCTGAAGAAGTACTACCCTCTCGGCCGGACCAACGCAGCTAGAGCCATGATCAGTAACTTTGTCATGGTCCCGAACGAGCAGTTTCATGAAGCCTGGGATCGCTTTCGAGAGCTCATCGACCGGTTTCCACATCATGACATCTCCAAGCCCAATCTCGTACAGAGTTTCTTCTGTGGGCTGACACCGGAGCTGCAGGGGCTAGTGAACGCCTCTTGCGGTGGATCTTATTTTTCCAAGGGTGAAGACGACGTTTGGGCCATCTACGAAGGCATGGCAGAAAACTCCACAGTGATGGCCCAAGCTCGAGTCTACACACAACAGAAGCCCCCGCAAGGAACGGGATCATTTCAGAGGATCGCCCACATCGATGCCGGTCCCAACACAGTGTCAGCTGCCGTAGCCCAAGCTGAATCAGCCGCAGCCGACATGGGCATAATCAGTGAGAAGCTGGACCGCCTCGAGATCCTCGAGAAGAAGCAGATGCAAGGCATGGCCCAGATGGACCAAATTGCCAAGACCATGAGTGATCTGAAGACGCAGATCTTGTGCGTCCAGGAGGCACAAACTCAGTCACAACAGCCTCCCAGATCACGTGCTGATCCGAGCAGTAGCAATGCCAACCAGCCCTCTACCTCGTACCGTCAGGTGAACCATATCCAGGCAGAGCCGGTTCCATTGTTACCGTACTATCCATCGCAGCCGCCATCTACGGATACGCAGATGGTGGTGTATCAGCTGGAGCAGCCACTGGCAGTTCTTCCTCCACCCTCATTTGAGCAGGAACCATTGATGGAAGTCAATGGGATTTGGTACGACCGGTACCCTCATCCCGAGATTCGTCGTGATCACCCCGGATTCCGTTGGGGCAACGGTGGCTCCTCATCCCAGCAGCAGAACCCTGCCCAAGGACAGCAAAACAGCCAGCCACAGTAGCAACACCAGCAGCCCCAGTATGCCCATCAACAACAATATCAGAGTGGTCCTCGTCCCTCCTATCATGGATAGCAGTGGAGGCAGTGACAGCAGCCTCAGCAATCATATGCCCAGCCGACCCAGAATTATCCGTACCAGCAGCATCAGCAGCAGCAGCCCTATTTCCAGCAGGGACAGCCATCCGGTTCTCAGGGTCCCACTTTTGAGAACCCAGCTCTCGATGATCTTGCCCGCTTGCTATCTGAACAGCGAGCATCTTTAAGGCAAGAAATGGATGAATTCCGGCAGGAGATGAGGGGCATCATAAAAGGCAAGGCCGCCATACCCGCTCAGATCAAACCTAACCCTAATAATCTAAAAAGGAAGTCTGAGCAGGTAGAGTTTACAGAGGATACTTCTCCTAGTGATGATTTGAATGATATGTCTTATTCTTTGAATGATGCTGATTTTGTGACTACTAGGAGCGGTAGGATGCCAGCCGGCGACACCTCTTCTGAGCAACAACCAGATGCAGGATCCGGAGCACCAGAGGAGCAGAATAGCGGTGCTGATGCCGCTAATGATAATGTTGAAGATGGTGGAGTCTAGGACGATGATGTTGATGCCGTCGTGATACCAGTTGCAGACGGTGGTGCTGATGCCACCATTTTGGATGCTGAGCCCAAGCGTGGTGCTGATGCCGTAGAGACAGGTGCCGGTGGTGGTACTGAGGCCACCACCTCTACTTTTGTTGAGCCCCCATCTGTGATGTTGCCACATTTTGTACCTAAGGACTGTGGGAACAAAAAGAAAAACAAAAATATGAATAAAGGAAAGGTTTCTGTTCAAAATGCGGATCCATATGTGGTGAATGATGATTAATGTATGGATTCTCCTTCTTCACAGGCACAGGGACCTATTCCTAGCCCTCCATATGAGGAGGCTCCTACCATCCCCTTCCCCGAGGCACTCCGCCGGGCGAAGGGGAACAAAAAAGAAAATCCAAAAAAGAACCAACAGGTAGAGTTCGGCAACCAAATGATTGACAGATTTCACATTCAGCTGACTCTACGAGAAGCATTTGAGCATATCCCCTTCTTCAAAAAGAACTTGAAAGAGACAACTACTGTCCGAAGGAAGAAGAGGCACAGAGATCAAATCCATATGCTCACTCATGACACTTGCTGCGCCATTCAGAACACATTGCCAGCCAAGCGACCCGATACAGGAGCTTCCTATGTCAGGTGCGAGATCCAGGAGCAGCAATTCGATCGTACGCTATTAGACAGCGGGTCTTCGATCAACCTCCTTCCGGCAGCCTTACTCAAGCAATTTGAGTTTGGCCCTCTTCTTCGAAGCAGAACGGTCCTTCAGTTTGCTGATAGGTCGATTAAGAGGCCGAAGGGGTTGTTGAAGGACGTGGTCGTTACCATTCAGGGCTTGAAATTCCCCATGGACTTTGTTGTATTGGACATGGAGATCCCTGACTCGGTAACCGATGCCCCCATCATACTTGGACGCCCATTCTTGGCCACTGCCAAGGCGGTATCCGACCATGACAGTGGGATGGTATGTTTTCGCGTAGAGGGCGAAAGCATACAAATAGATACGATCGACCATACCAGAGCCAGAGAGTTGGCATGCTCAGAGCAATCCAGCGAAGCCGAGCAGATGACAGAGGAGGAGCTAGACATCCACCAGGTTTGTGATTTTGAGATGACTGATGATGAATCCAACTGGAAAGATCCCGTAGCACCGACTCTCGCCCTGCCTACAGATTCACTATATCTAAAGCTCATGGCAATCGAGAGCCGGGAGAGCACACCCCTGGATGAGGATACAAATGAAGCTGACAGTGTTGTGATGAGTAGTGCCGATGATTTTCATTCATGCTCATCTTCTTCTGATCCCTCGGATTCAGACATTGACTGGGATGACTTTGATGATTATTTACCTTGTCTGATTCCTTCTGAGCCGACAACCATGACAGAGTGCGAGCCAGTGCAGTTTATTGATGATTCAGCAGGCCGCCCTTCGTCAGAAATTCATGCAGAGCGAGAGTTCTCCCATGCAGACCTGGTAGCATTTACATAGACATATCAGAAGCCAGATCTGCCACCTCCCAGTTGTCCAGAACGGAAACCTCTGCCGCAGTCGATGACATACAGATTCCTTGTGGGTGAGCCAGAAATGTACCCAGTCATTATCTCAGCAGATTTGACTGGAGAGCAAGAATCTCGTCTGATGGAGGTTCTTGAAAGAAACCGCAAGGCAATCGGTTGGAGTATAGCTGATCTCCAGGGGCTGAGCCCAAATCTTTGCTCTCACCACATCTATCTTGAGGATAACGCTAAGCCGTCACGTGAGTTCCAACGACGGTTGAACCCGAATCTTCGAGACGTAGTCATGAAAGAAATTTCAAGGTGGTGGAGCGCCGATTTCATCTATCCCATCTCCGACTCCAAATGGGTAAGTCCGCTACATGTGGTACCCAAGAAGACGGGTATCACTACAGTTGTCAACGAGTCTGGAGAGGAGATCTCTACCAGAGTGCCCACTTCTTGGAGGGTCTGTGTGGAATACAGACGATTGAATGAGGCCACCAAGAAGGATCACTTCCCGCTACCCTTCATTGATCAGATTATCGAGCGACTAGCTGGGAAGAGTCATTATTGTTTCCTTGACGGTTACTCTGGATACAATCAAGTGGCCGTTGCGCCCGAAGACCAGGAGAAAACGACGTTCACCTGTCCGTTTGGGACGTATGCTTTCAGACGGATGCCCTTTGGTCTATGTAACGCTCAGACGACATTCCAAAGGTGCATGTTGTCCATATTCTCGGACATGGTGGGTGACTGTTTAGAGGTCTTCATGGATGACTTCTCGGTCTATGGCGACGGGTTCGATGCTTGTCTTGACTGCCTAGACCGTGTGCTCAAGCGCTGCATTGAGGTCAATCTTGTCTTATCCTGGGAGAAGAGTCATTTCATGATGACTCAAGGGACGGTCCTTGGTCATATCGTCTCCAATAGGGGCATGGAGGTCGATCCGGCCAAAGTGGATATCATCAGAAAACTCAATCCGCCGTCCAACCTGCGTCAGCTACGGTCTTTTCTAGGGCATGTCGGTTTCTACCGATGGTTCATTCAAGACTTCAGTCGAATTGCCCGACCGCTCACTGACTTGCTGACGAAAGACACCGAGTTTATTGTCAATGATAAGTGTCTTGAATCTTTTGAGACTCTAAAAAATATGGTTGTTTCAGCTCCTGTCCTTCAGCCACCCGATTGGTCTCTCCCATTCGAGATCATGACGGATGCTTCAGATTTTGCCGTTGGGGCTGTGCTTGGACAGAGGAGGGATGGATTACCTTTTGCCATTCACTACGCCAGCCGGACTTTGGATGCCGCTCAGCGGAATTACACTGTGACTGAGAAAGAGATGCTGGCCGTAGTCTTTTCTCTTGATAAGTATCGATCATATATTCTCGGATCTAGAGTGACTATTTACACCGATCATACCGCCATCCGGCACTTAATGGCTAAGAAGGATGCCAAAGCACGTCTCACCAGATGGATCCTTCTACTCCAGGAATTTGATATTGAGATCAAGGACAAGCCTGGAGTCAAGAATGTGGTGGCGGATCATCTCTCCAGATTGGAGAATCTTGAGGAATCTGAGCCCAGCGCACCTATCACAGAGACATTTCCAGATGAGGCGATCTTGGCTATCACCTCGCTCCATTGGTACGCTGACATTGTGAACTATCTTGTTGCCAAGACGGTTCCACAAGGTTGGCCTAGGCAGAAACTCGAGACCTTCCTGGCGAAGGCCAAGTTTTACCATTGGGAGGGTCCCGTCCTTTATCATGAAGGAGGGGACAACATCTGGAGGAGGTGCATTCCTCAAGAAGAGCATCATAGCGTCCTCACATACTGCCACAAGCTTGAGGCAGGAGGACATCATTCTGGAAAAAGAACAGCACAGAAGGCGCTTCAATCCGGTCTATGGTGGCCGACTCTCTTCAAGGATTCTGATGAGTTCGTGAAGAAATGTACTGACTGTCAGAAAATGGGAACCAGCGGACAGAGAGACATGATGCCCATGCAACCCATTCACTTTTGTGAGGTTTTTGATGCATGGGGGATTGATTTCATGGGCCCATTTCCTAAGAGTCAGGAATTCGAGCATATCCTGCTCGCTGTTGATTATGTCAGCTGATGGGTTGAGGCCATCCCCGCCCGAGCCGCAGATGCTAAAACCGTTTGCAAGTTCTTGAGGAAAAATATCATTTCACAGTTCGGGATACCTAGAGTCTTGATTTCAGACGGGGGGTCTCATTTCATCAATGACAAGGTCAGGGCCCTTGCAGACGAGTTCGGCATTGACCATCGGGTTGCCACACCATATCACCCTCGGACTAATGGTCTTGCCGAAGTATCGAATCGGGAGATAAAGACTATCTTGCAGAAAGTTGTCCGCCCAGACCGAAAGGATTGGTCACATCTTTTGGACTCGGTCTTGTGGGCTTATCGGACTTCTTTCAAGAATCCATTGGGGACATCTCCCTTTCGTCTCGTCTATGGCAAGCCGTGCCATTTGCCAGTAGAGATCAAGCACAAATCTTTTTGGGCAGTCACTGAGTTGCTGTTAGATCCCGAGAGTATACGAGACCAGAGAAGAGCTGAATTGGCAGCCCTGGAAGAACTGAGAGATACAGCCTTTTCGAACAGCCTACAGTACAAAGAGAAAGTGAAGACATGGCATGATTCACATATCAGCCATAAACAGTTTGAGCCAGATCAGAGAGTATGGTTGTTTGATTCCAGGCTGAAATTATTCCCAGGGAAGTTGCAGAGCAAGTGGAAAGGTCCGTATGTGGTCAGGAAGGTACATGACAATGGCAGCATCGACATATCCGAACCGTCATCTTCCTCTACCTTCCGCGTCAATGGTCAACGCCTGAAACTATATCTTGATCATGATCCGTCGACCATTGACGTTGCCCCCATTCTTCTGGTATGAGATGTACTCTTTGACTCACATCATCTGCATCTCATACACGGTGATCAATTCCATCTTCCGTTGTACAGATCCATCTGTTCATATCACAATTTCATCTGTTGATGCATTTTCTTCTTTTTTTCTTTTCTTCTTTTCCATTTCTATCTTCTTTATCTATCAAAAAGGTGTCGCCCTTGTAGACAGTTTTCCATACTTAGGACGTACTTTGTCCTAAGTATAGGGAGCGTGCACGTCATTTTCATTTCGATCCTCTCCATTGTCTCCTCTTCTTGTCTATACTTAGGGATATTTTACCCTAAGTATAGGGGGAGACAATCTGAGTACGATCTGTTCATTCCTGCCCTTGACCCTCCCTGAGTTGTGTACAGTCTGCTATACTTAGGATTATTTGATCCTAAGTATAGGGGGGACGGTCGACTTCTCATTCATTGATTCCTTCATTATTTATTTATTCTTTAGACTTGTCTATACTTAGTACGAGTTATATCTTCTCTTTTCTCTCCGATCTATGAGGACATAGCTCAAGCTAAGTATAGGGGGTCGTATATACTACGTATATACTTTAGCCATAACTCGTACTTTCATATTTTCTTAATAATATGGCTAATAATTCTTTAAAATTCATTAAAATTCTTAATAAAAAGATGTTATCATTCCTCAAATTCTTTTTTGTATATACTGATTAATAAATCAGGTGAAAATGTTTTTTGCAAAATGTTTGAAAAATAGTTGGAAAATCTTTGTGAACATCTATTGAAAACTATTTTGAAAATATTTTGTTACATGTTTTCAACCTGTGTGAAATTGTGTGTTTTGTAAAATTTCTTTTCTTTGTGTGAAATAAAATGTTTGAAAAATGATTTGTAAATGGTTTGAAAAATGGTTGCAAAATTTTTTGAAAAATCTATCTATACTGTTTTGAAAACCTTTGCAAAATGATTTTCAAATGTGTGTACATGTTTGTGAAAATGTTTGTAAAAATTATTTTGGACTATAGTTTTCAAAAATTTGTGTGAAAAGCTTGTGTCAAATAAGTTTGAGGAATATATACATCACACCAAAATCCATCTTATATATATGTACTTATAAAATTGATCACTTACCCTTGTAAATTCTGAAAATCCACTTCTTGTATATATGAAGAAGCACTCCCGTGTACATATTTTAACCTAGTTTTCAGCCAAAACTTTTTGTTTTCAAAAATCCCAAAAACATTTGCAAAATTAAAAAAAACATTTGAAAAATCTTTTTGAAAAAAATGCATCTGCATAGGCATCATGATCATGTTTTCAAAAATCATAAAAAGTTCAAAACCTTTGAAAATTGCATCACAAAAATATTTTCTGCATTGCATTACATAGCATTCGTATTTTCGGATTGAGTTTGACAGTTGAACAAGTCTAAGTAAAATCCGGAGATTGGAGCTTGATTGGACCTTATAATCTACCTAATAACAGGAACCTTATAGGAATTGGGTTTGAGGTACTTCAGGTCTAGTTGACTTAATTCTTTGAGGATCACGGGACTTGGTTCAATAGATTCTTGACTGCCTAAGTAGAGTATTTCGGAGCACACGCACGACTCTTGTTGATAATGACTTAACTTGGACACCTGCACCTTTCACATGGCTCAACTCAGTTGGAGTGGTGAGGGGATTGGATTTGTCGGTATGAGACGCACACAAGTGGAAACATTTGTCCTCCTCTAGGGAGGGAAGTGCACCCCAACCCGTCCAGTGATTAGGAAGTCTAAAGACAGGAGGCTGTGGGTTGCGATAAAGCTTCAAAAGAGGGATAGTCCACTGGCTCAAGAGGAAAAACTCCTTATGTAAATGTTGTTGTGAATAGTATTTCAAAAAGAAAAAGTTTAGGCATGTACAAAAAAATAAAAAGCCTGCAAGTATGTACAAATGTTGTAAAGTCAATAAGCAAGCTTGAGTTCCAAAGTCAAATATGTGAGCCTGCAGCAGGATGACTTGACTACACTGGTCTTGCATCCCAGGATAAGTAGCTACACTGGCTACCGTCCATTCTTCTCTTCACCCCCTCCTCTTGAGCTGGTTGCCACTTGAACTTAGAAGGGAATACCCCGCTCCTCGAGGATGGAGTTATTGGATTGGGGAATCATTGGGTTATCGTACTGGAGAAGCCAGTTTCTTTGTCATTCTAGTTGGGGAGAGCCACCATCACTTACACTGTACGAGTCAGATTCATAGTCGTAAGAGTTTGCGTATGATTTGAGATATTTCTGACATGGCTATTGAGGAGACTTGGACAGAGTTTTGGGATTCTCAAGGACTGTTGGATTTCAAATACGGTTCTCACTAAGGTTCCGCCCGCACTAAAATTCCAAAGGACCGACTTAAGCTCCAAACTTTGATTTTGTGAAGACAAGTTTGATAATTGAACTAAATCCAAGTTCTTCTTTTTCTTTTCTTTCTTTTTCTTTTTACACTTATTGCATAAGTGTTTGCTAGGGACTAGCAAAGGTAAAGTATAGGGGGATGATGAATCCACATTTCATCATCTTTATTCTATCATTTTGGCACCAAAAACCCTAGCAAATGCATGTAAATATCCTTAAATACATCATCTTAGCATTCATGCATGTGCATCATATTAGTATATAAAATACTGTAATTAAAGCCAAAATTATAGAATAAATAAAGAAAAGAAAAAGAATAAAATATTGCAAATATTTTATGACCCGAAACCCCGAGACCTAGGCATCTTGATGAATAGGTCCACAAGGAATAAAGTAGGGGGAGATAAGGTCAGAAATACAGATAAAATACTTATACATTCTATTCATTCTTTATTCATTTTGGGACCTAATTTTGGTTCCACTTTTTATACATCAAATAAAGAAACTTTGTACATGAAAGTTGTAGATAATAAAATAAAGAAAAATACAAAATTTATTTCATAGAAAAATAATTTACAGATAAAAAGTTATGGTCTGAATAAAATTCCAGAATACCAACTTCCCAGACCCGTATCCCACAAATGAAAACTCCAAATGCAGCCTACTCACCTTTAATTGTATATAGAATAAAATAATCTATCCAGTGGTGGTGGTTTCGCATTTGGCGGAGCTACGGTTTGAAAGTTGAGTTTTGGACCCCTATTGTATACTTGTACATATTAAAATATTCAATTTATTATTTATTCATTATTTTTGTATTTTTATATTTTTATAATGTTGTAAATATTACTTATAATAATTATGTGCATTAAAATTAGAATAAAAATGCAAAGAAAATACAACATAAAAATACTTGTAAATAGGATACATAGGTATTATACCTGTACTTATATCTATAAAAAATATACTTCTATTTTATTAATTATACAAATTATATCAGAAAAATAAAATAAAAATATATATGTGTATATAAAAGTATTTTATAATTTTATAAAATAATAAATAAAAATAAAGCAATGAAGTATATAGAATAATATACCTATACCGGGGTATAAAAGCAACTTGTAAAAATATCTCAAAAAATTAATTAAAAATTGGAATAAAATAATTTATAAAATTATAAGAACTTTTTATTTTATAACCTAATTAAAATAATACCATTTGTTATTTTTTTATTGATTTTACCAGGGTTTTTCCCTGGTTGGTCCACGTGGACCAACCAGGTTGGTCTGACAGTTGACCTCCGGTCAACTGTCTGACCTCCCCTGTAGCATGTCAGCAGTAAGTTTTTTGTCTCTTTTTACCCATTTCTCTAGGTCAGCCCTTGCGTTCTTTCGTGATGGTCTCTTCAGAGATTTTGCTCCTCGGACAATCGTGATTCACGCCCAAGGTAATTCTTGGGCTTTTAATCACTGACCGAGGCGTTGCACCTCATTCTTCGAGCCACCCTCGTCAAACCCTTAAAACCCACCTCTGAATCTGATTTGAAGTTTGAACCGTGAATACCCACTGATCCGCTCCCCTTGGTCGAGCAAAAGGAGCCCGGAGGTGACAGCTTCGAGCCCCAAGCTTCCAGGCGAAGGGAGAGCGCCTGACCGTCGCGCGTTCCACACCTCCGGCGACCGCCGTCGAGGTACCCCCTCCCTCGCCCAACCTGGGCTTGAGGCCGTGTATCCCTCTTGTTTTCTTTTTCATTTTGTTCCGGGCATCTAGCACGTCATTTCCCCCCATCTATTCGTATCTTCCGCGCATCGATTCGCCCAATCGAACCTCGCCGGAGCTATCTCTGCCCACCGCCGTCCGTCGAGCCATAAACTCTCAGCGTTTCCCACCGTTTTTGCCACCTGGAGGGGCTCGGCATTTTGCCCGAGCTCTCCTTAACATCTTGTGCAGGTCCTGGAGCTCGAAGTCGCCTGGAGAGCGAATTTTGGAGGTGCCGGAACCACCTGGAGCTTCTTCTTCGACCTCGTCGTCGGGAGAGGGCTCCGGTGGACGACGGGCCATTTTGTCGCCACCAGACAGTAGACGACCGCCGCAGGAGGTCCGGGGAGCATTTTGGAGCAGTTGGGACAGCCGGGGAGGCACGAGAAGGCCGGAGGAGCTTCGTCCCGGCGAGGTTCTTCACGGTTCTTCGTCAGTTCCTCTCCATCGTCGGATCGTGAGGCCTCCCCAAATCTCCTCTCCGCCGTTCGATCCAAGACGCGCCACGCCGTCCGATCGTCATCAACTTCTGATCGTGGCCGCTGGATCGCGAAGGGGCATCGCCGCATCTGAAGCCGACACGTGGATTAGTGGATCACGATCCACCGTTCGATCGCGCCCTTGGCGGGGAATTTTGCAAGTAATCCCCGCCGACTTTTTGTATTTAATTATTAGGACATAAACCTTCATTTGTCGTTTAAAACTTTTGTAAATTTTGCTGAAAACCCCCTGCAGTTTCCTTATTTATATTTTAACCCTTGCCAGCCCAGCGCACGTGCGTGGCACATGCGCGTGGACATTTTGTGGGAAAGGCCCTTGTAGTTTTGGGTTTTAGCCTTTAGTCCAGTAAATGTTTTGTCACGTTGTATATTTTTAGGATAATTTGCATTAAGCCCCCCGGACTTTGTGATATTGCAAAGAGGTCCTTGCCAGGTCACGTGCACAGTGCGCGTGACCTTGGCAATTTTGCAGGTCTACCCTTGCGGGTTTAGCATTTGTCATTCACTCCAGGAACTATTTTATTACATTGAAAACTTTGTGGAAATTTTGCAACTAGCCCCTGGATATTCTGGAAATTGCATGTATGCCCCTGCCAGGCCTGTTTAATGATTGGATGTTTGTTCTAAGTAATTAGACCTTCATTTTAACTCCAAAAATTCCACAAAATTAGGTTTAAGCTCCAGGACACTTGTTCTTCCACGCTATAATTTTAGTTTTTGATTTTGTTTTAATTTTATATTTATTAAAAATCAAAAGCATGCTTTTTGTGCACTGTCTAGCTTAGAAAATGCCAAAGAAAATATAAAAACTCCCTAGAAAAATCCCAAAAAAATATATTTTGTGTCTTTTAGTTTGTTGTAACTCCCAGCCAAAAATCAATAAAAATCTCAAAAGAAAAACACTAAAAATTTAAAAACACTCTAAAAATTCAAAAAAATATATAAAATCAAAGAAAACTCCAAAAAATACAAACTCAGTTTCTGTTTGCTCTAGATTTTATCCTCTTTCTTTGAAAAATAGTGTGGACAAATTTTGTGGCTATTTTCTATTTTTAATTCCGGTTTTATCTCCAGCCAGTAGCTTGCCCACTGTTTTGCCTTATTTCAGTATTTAAAAATACCAAAAATACCTTGAAAAATCCCCAAAAATCACAAAAACAGTAAAAAATCCTAAAAATATCAAAAACATTTTATTTCTGAATTTTTGGTTATTTTTTCACATTTTTATAAATACTTTATCTTGTCTTTTATTACATTGTCTTTATTTTCCAATATCCAAAAAGAAATTAAAAAATACAAAATATAAAATTATAAAAATCAGAAAATTAAAAATCAAAATACAAAATTAAAATTAAATTAAAAATAAAAAAAATTAATTAAAATTAAAAACCCACAAAAGTTCCCTTTGATTGCTTGCTTAGTGTAGACACATCACACACATTCACTTGAGCACATTATTTTGAATTACCCTATTTGCTCCATGTGTTCGAACTCTCTGCATACTTGCCCTTTACATCATTTGTGCAGAGTTAAAAATAAATTTTAACTCCACATTATTTCTAATTTATTGATCTTTAGTGTGGATTAATTGTTGATTTTAGTCCAGAGTTCATTGTGAGTCGTCACAGCGACGGTTGTCTCCGCCTTGTGTGAGACACCACTTTTAGACTCCGTGAATTTTGGCTAAATCACTCCCTGAGTTCAACCTTGGGCTTGCCAAAGTAAAATAAATCTACCCCTCGTGATTAACTCAACATTAATTAAAGGTGGTATTTTTGACATAACTTATATTACCCGACTGCAACGAACTTTAAATTTAATTTGACCATTAATTTGATCGAAATTAACAAGGGTGATCTCACGCTCGAAAAAATGGCGCCGTTGCCGTGGAGGCACGGCTTAGGTTATTTTCTAGAGAATTTTTGAGTGTTTGATTTTCCATCCTCGGGTAGTCTGATTCTCGGCTTTCTTGTTAATATTGTTTTGTCCTTTATTTTTGAGTATTTTGTGTCATCCTTTATCTGACCTCAATTTGTTTTCATGCGAGAAACAAGAGGAGTCGAAGGCGCTTTGACGAGCGTGAGATCATCCTTGTTAATTCGATCAAATTATGGTCAAATTAAATTTTAAGTTCGTTGTAGTCGGGTAATCTAAGCTATGTCAAAAATACCACTTTTAATTAGTGTTGAGTTAATCACGAGCGACAGATTTATTTTACTTGGGCAAGCCCAAGGTCGAACTCAGGGAGGCAGATGTCTCCTTAAGTTAATTTTAAGGAAATTTGGAGGTCAGATTTTCAGAGGAGTATTTCTGGTATTTTTTAGCAAATTTATGCAACAACTGACAAATAAATGCAATTTCAGGCCAGTTTCTACAAGTTAAATCAGAAATGTGGTCAAATGAAGTCCACAAATTATGAAACTTGACAAGAATATGACATGCAATGAAATTAAGCTACACTAATTTTTTTGGATTTTTCTGACACTTTATGAATTTACTGCGAATAAAGTATGAATGCAAGGTGATTTTTACAAAATTAATTTTAATAAATACCAAAACACATTACTTTTATATAATAAAATCATCCTAGACAGATCTAAGTATGATGATCCAGGAAAATTAATAAATGTAAAATTCTATGTTAATTGGACCTATCAAAAATCAATTAAGGAAATCAATAGTTAATTTATTCAGATGCGTCAAAATGCGATGATTTTTTGGGCACAAGGTAGAATAAATTATCCTAAGTCTAATGTTATTTTATGGTGATTTTTGGAGCAACTAAGAATCTAATATGAATTAAAAGGCATATAGTGGACAAAATATGGAAAAATTCACCAATTTAATAATATTAAATTCCCAAAATGTCACAAAAATGAAACACATGTCACATAAGATAGATGGCAAGATAAGCAACATCATGCAATTTTTAGAATTGAAAAATAATACCAAATGGACACCTAAATATGCATGCAAAGATAGGGACCGAATTGCAAATACAGAAATAAAATTACTGAAAATTATACATGCTGACATGGACTGAAATGCAATTCCCTATAATACCGGGGATATGTGTGCAAAATATCCACAAGAACACGTGCACCTCACGTGATGCTCTTGGTAGGGACTAAATTGCAATTTCTAAAACTTCTAGGGGCCTCAGTGCAAAATTCCCAGACAGCACAACAAATGAGGTGCTAGGCTCGAGAGGCGTCGGAGGCTCGAACTGTGGCTCGGGTGCGCTGCAGACTCGAGCGTGCTTCGGTTTAGCTTCGGGAGCTCCGAGCCTAAGGGACGGGAAAGCGGCTCGGAGGGCGTGACGTGGTGCGCTAAGAACCGTCGGATCAAGTCAGATCGAACGATCGTGATGGCTCCTGGGATGAAGCGACATGGCTGTCTGAGATCCGTCAGATCACGAGGATCCAACGACTGGTGATGCGGACGACGTGGCATGTTGCGAGATGTAAGATCCTCGCGAGATCGGACGGCGGCTGTAGGTCGAAGGCAAGGACGACGTGGCAGGGTAGTGATCGTTGGATCCTTCTGATTTGACGGAGGCAGAGTGCTGGCGATGTAGTTCACTCAGAACTGTCCGATCGAGAGAATCGGACGTCAGATGTGCTTCGTGTTTCTCCGATCCGCTGCATCCTGTGACGGACGTGGTTGGGCTCTGGCGAAGCCCCCCGCAGCTCTGTTGCCTTGGTTCTTGCTCTATGTTGATCTCCAGGGGCTCCTAAGTAGCTAGGGATAATCGAGGGAGCTACGTAGAGCGACCGGAGCATCTGGACGAGGAAGAGGTGGTCCACAGGCCGGAGGCGACGAAGCTCGAAGCAGCTCCAACGACGCTTCCGAACAATGAAGGAAATGGTACCTAAAGGGTTAGTTTCTATAGCCGAGGCGTGAATGTGCTCGTGTGAAGTGCAAGGAGTGATTGGAGGCCTGTGGTGCGAAGTGGTGATCGGGTCGTCGGTTCCTCTGCCGTGATAAGCGGAGCTGTGGTCGAGGGTGCTTGATGTGTCGTGGAAGTGATGGAAATGGTGTGCGAAGAAGAGAGCTCCAAGGTGGAGCTCGATAGGCAGTCAGAGTGGCGTGAAGATGCGATGGGAGGCGGAATTAATTAGGAGTAAAACAAAAAAAGTAGAAGATTAGAGGGGGAATGGACGAAGCTACGTGGAGTTGGAGGCTCGTTGGAGCGGCTCCGGTCGTCGCTCGAAGACCAATAGCGGTCCTGAGCTCAAGCAACTTATTGGAGGAGCTACGACACGACGCAGCGAAGCCGTGAAACTCGCCGGAGGTGATCATTCTTCGTCGCTCGATTTGGCCCTCTATTTGTGTCACAAATAAGGAGCCAAGAGCTCGGAACTACCTCTCGTGGTGGCATATAGGATCGAAGGTCAACGGAGGCGGAGTATTTATAGGTTGGAGGTGAGGTTGCAGGTGATGGGGTGATGAAGTTTATGGAGGTCGTGGAGCGACGTGGGCGAGGCTCATGGAGATTGTGGAGGTCGGTGAGGATGAGGGTGTAATGGGATACGAAGTGGATGTGATAGGGGGCGGAGAGAATGGCAGGAGTGGAGCCAAGAATAGAAAGGGGGCAGGGCCGTCGCGAGGTGGGCGATGTGGGCGAGGGTCTTGTGGGAGGTAGACGACAACCTATGGACCGTTGGATCGAGTGATCCAACGACCAGGAGAAGGGCACTAGAGGAGGGTCTGGATTTGACCGGAGGGGCGAGATCGAAGGGCTAAGAAGGTGACACGTGGCGGGCGCAGGTGAAGGCACCGAGAGACGGTCGGGATGAGGTCTTAAGGATCTGATCGAAGGGCCCAGATGTAGCATGAGACGAGTGGCTAGGATGAAGGCTTCTGGCATAGATCGGAGGGCGCTCAGCTCAACACGTGGCGTGCTGAGGGTGAGGCGCTAATGGATGGATGCGATGCGATCTGGAGAAGATCGGATGGTTGAAATGAGCTGCAAGAATGGAAGGCTCATATCAGGAGAGAGGGGAAGGGATCGGACGGTGGAAGACGAAGGGCGCATGGCGTGATGTGAGCGGGTCGTGTGGCGCAATCAGAGGCGCCACGTGGCCTGATCTGAATGGCCGAAAGAGAATGTAGAATTAGAGAGAGAAGATTGTCGAATTTGGAAAAACTCAGAACATGAAAGTTGTAGATCTCGATGAGGTCTACAAGTTTCATGTTGATCAAAAATGGAGATGAGGTAAAATAAGATACAAAAATACAAGAGTACAAATATACATACATATAATGTACAAAGGGGCCCCAAAACCCAAGTTTTGCATACGGTCTCCGATTTAAATGAAATTGGTCTCATTTTGAAGGTCTCTGAACATGTATTATTCTAAAAGTGAGTAGACCTAGATCGGAGGTTGTATGAGGTAGATATTTGCATTCTAAGGTCTGAGGTCTCCAACTGGGTTTGGGGTTTTATTGGGTAATTTTACAAGCTAGGAATCTTTGGCATTTTCCTTATATTATTAGTTAGTAATATACACAGTATAAAGATGGTTTTATTGAATTTGGAGTGAGTATAAATTACAGATAAATAGGTGAATAAAGGGGACTATAGATGTGAATATTTACAAGTGAATTGGGCTTCTTATTTAATGCAAATATGGATGCTAAAATGCATATATTATGCATGCATGTATGAATGCTAATTATGCAAGATAATGGGAAATATGCTGCTATCGACTCGGGGACAAGACTCTATTTTCAACTTTTAGAGTGATGAATCACAGATTCATCAACACCCTATACTTAAACCTTGCTTGTCCCCGAGCAACTAAAATGAAATGCAAGAGTGAAATGAGATTGGGTTCCATACCAAGGTCATGAACAAAAGTTAAAAATGGAGCTTGACTCAACCTTTGGATTAATTGTGTGGCAGAACCTTACTGGGATCTACACTTAAGACCTAACAGACTTCAAGTTCCACAAGTCTTCTATTCAAGACTCCTCAATAGTCAGGTTAGAACAAATCCTCAAATGCAAATTTCTGATGACTATGATTCTTACTTGTACTGTGTAAGTGTAAAGTTGCTCTCCACATCAGAAATGGCTCAGAACCAGCCTCCTCTAACAAGGTAACTCTAATTCTCCGGTCCAGTAACTCTTTCCTCGAGGAGCAGGGTATTCCCTTCTAAGTTCATGCGACCAGCTCAAGAGGAGGGGTGGAGAAAAGAATGGACGGTAGCCAGTGTAACTACCTATCCCGGGATGCCTGACCAGTGTAGCCAAGTCATCCAACTGCAGACTTCTTGCTAATATACATACTCCGACATGTATTTTATTTTCTATTGGGCATGTCTGCTTTTTTAGAGTTCTTGCATTTTTTTTCTTTTTCTTTTCTTTTTCTTTTTTTTTTGAACTATATACAAGGTGCAACATGTACATCCAGAGTTTTTCCTCTTGAGCCAGTTGACTATCACTCTTTTGAAGCATTATTGCAACCCACAACATCATGTCCTTGTATGTCAACACCACCAGACTAGGTTGAGATGCACTACCCACCCTAGAGGAGGACGGATGTTTCCACCCATGTGCTACTCCAAGCTAAAGGGTTCTACCTCCTCATCACCTCATCAATGAAGAGCTTCGTGAATGGTGCTTGTCCAAGTTAGGTCACTGTCTATAAAAATCATGCGTGTGCACGAGATATTCTACTTAGACTAATCAAGATGACATGTGAACATAGACTTGCGGACTCAAAGAATTAAGTCACTTGACCTGAGAAATCTTAACTCCAGTTACTATAAGGTTCCTCTGAAATTAGGTGGATTAAGGTCAAATCAAGTCCCTCCTCAACATCTACTCATGACTTGGTTCAGAACCTACTAGCTTTTCACTTTGCATATGCAAGATATGCAAACGAGATGTAGTTGACATGCTATGTGGATGAATGAAAATGCAAGACTCTTTTTTTAGATGCAGAGATGACGTGCAAGAGTAAATAAGAAGCCTATTATTTTGATGTTTCCATTTTTTTAGCTATGGTATACCTCCTATGTTACAACAATTTACAAGTGTTTTATATGTAGTATACGAATTATACAAGTGTTATACAATATACATGTATTTTACAAAAAAAACTCCAATTTTTTGCGTAGTATATACAAAAATACATGAAAGTACGATCTATGGGTAAAGTATATATGTAATATATACACGCCCTCCTATACTTAGCGTGTGCCATGTCCTCAGAGCAAGAAAAGCGAGGAAGAAGACATAGCTCGTGCTAAGCGTAGGAGAGCCAAAAGAGCAAAAATGTATAGAAGTCGCCCTGCCCCCCTATACTTAGGCTATGGCAGCCTAAGTATAGCAAGAGATCAAAAACGGGGCGGACGAGGTTGAGAGGGGAAGTGGATGAATATATGTACAAGATGGGCATCGGTTCCCCCCTATACTTAGGCTCAGGTCAGCCTAAGTATAGGACTGGAGTGGTATGAGGACCGATGTGATCTGGAGGATGTACAGTGAATGGACTCAGGTGACTCTCCCCCTATACTTAGTATCTGATCATCCTAAGTATAGTCGTAGATGAAAATATATGAAGTTGGGGTGAGTGATTAGAGTCGCGGAAGGGAGGGGAAGAATGTACATGAGTGATGGGTATATACAAGGATCGTGGGTTGAATCTTTCCAGATGCTGCTGATGGCGAGAGTTCACTGCTGCAAGGTCTCATACATGGCTCTATGTGTATCTGCTGAATCTATCTCGCGCATGAATACAATCTCCTCAATATGGACTAACTGTTCATTGGGTTCGACGAAGTGCTTCAACAGTTGTCCATTTACTAGGAACGTCTGTGCATCATCTGTGAGATCTGAGATCTCAACACATCCACTATCATGCACCGCACGGACAATGTATGGGCCCGTCCACTTGGATTTCATCTTGCCTTGGAAAACCTTCAGCCTTACATTGAACAACCATACCTATTATGTTACACTGTTTTTATTACTTTTTGGGCTAAAGTAAAATCTTTTGAACTAAGTGGACAAAATTATTTTCAAGGCTTTCTATATTATGTTACACTATTTTTATAGAAAAATATTTTTGAAAATGATTTGAAAAATGAGTTTCTCTTGTTTTGAAAAATCTTTTGAAAATGTCTTGAAAAGCTTTATTTGTGTGACTTAGTATTAAAAGTTCTTTTTGATTTCAAGGAAAGTTGAGTCTAACCTGTGTTCTAACCTCTATTAAAATTCCTTAAAAATGAGAAAAAAATCAAAATCCTTTAAGAGTCAGTAGTGACTACTAAGCCCAAATAAGTAGCCGCGTTCAGTGAGGGTTCGCCCTTAGCAGAGTAGGTGATTTAGAGGACATCACGTAAGGCTCCGTCCTCAAGCAACGGGCTCCGGCCTGTACTTACGCCTATACTGGCTGAACGCAGATGCATCTACTCATTTGAGTTTAGGCAGTCATGTTCTCTTTTAAAGTCTTCAAAAAAATATTAAATGAAGGAGTTGGATTAAATCCTCTAAATACGCACTTCCACCCAGGATCTGAAATGTTCAAGAAAGCTTGATTTATGAGGTCTTGAGGTTTTAGGTTAACCAGGCTTAGCCATCAGGGTCTTAGACTTAATCATATGCATTTCCCTAGGTTTCTAGATTTGCATGCTATATTACATGCTTAGTCTCCGACCATAAGAATATGATAAGCACATCACATGCACGACTGCGGTTTCGACGAGATGAGTTGACTTTTCACTTGAGGAACTGGGATGAGGAATTCGAGTCTGGACTTGACCTAATGATGCTCGAGTATGGGATAAAATCTTTGAAGGCTTCATGAAACTCTGAGTGTCAGCAACTTTAGCCAGCATGAGAACTTGGTTCTTATACTAATCTTTTGACATTAACCTAAGTGCCAGGGTGTGAAATAAATAAAAGTGTTTATCAGTGTGCGCCAACTCTTGGTAAAAGCAGTGGAGCTAGCCAAAATTATTACAAAGCAATGAAAGGTCAAAGAAAAGCTCTCATTCCATACAAAGTCAAATTTCAACAAGAGCTTCCACCAAAGACGAGCACTCCCAAACATTTTCAAAGTGTCCACTTGGAACACGCTATTAGAACCAGGAGTCGAGATTGCACCAAAAAAGGGCCCTGCATCGTAAATGCTACAAGTCTGGGTGTAGAAGGTACGATAGGTACTAAAAAAAGACACATCCCGGTGTATTCCTAGGAAAACAAGTGCAGATGACTCCAACTTCTCTTGACGGATGCACTGATCAACACCAAAAATATGTGTTGCGTAATAATGTACTAGAGAGAATCCTTGTTCCAATGAGAGGGAGAGAAGAAATGACACAATCCCATGCCCTCCATTACTGGCCTTCCATCTACACTTTCAAGTCTGACAACTAAAGAGACGGTGGACTGGATGCAAAATTTGATTTATTCCCTAGTGTTGAGGATTGGGTCCTTGGGAGAATTTCTTGGACCAAGACCTTGGGTGACGTTTTGACTCTACTCTCGCAAACGCAGTCAACACTAAAATGTCATATCCTTAGTTTATATGTACACCAGAGAGAGTCTAGATAACTAGAGGAATTGGGTGCCTCTTGATTAAGGTTGGGTTGAGCTCTAAGATTTTGGATCTCTAAATTTAAGAAGACTTGAACAGATCAGATCCTGTACGCACATGCATAAGGGGGTTAATCCAGTTCATTCATTTTCTTTGATGCTCGGGGACAAGCATAGTTTAAGTATAGGGGGTTGATGAAACCATGTTTCATGTCTCTAATTCACTGAAATTAACTACCTATCTTAAACTAAGTGTCATTAAAAACCAGACAATTCCCTGTTAATATCAGAGTCATTGAAAAAATTAAAACACAAAAAATGGCATAACTAAAATTCGTGGTGTTTTTACCCTTAAAAATATCCTAAAAAATATTTTCTATCTTTATTTGACTCTTCTCCGTTTTTGGTCAACATGAAACTTGTAGATCTCATCGAGATCTACAACCTTCATGTTTTGAGTTTTTCCAAATTCGGTCAATTTTTCCTTCATTTCTTCAATTATTTATCGCAATAATCTGATTGGGCCACGTGGCGCCCTCTGGTTGCGCCACGCAGCCTGTCTCCATGTGCGCCAACGCCTCCACTTTCCACTGTTAGATTGCCCATCCGCCCTTGCGCCGCGCCCAAGCCGCCCCTTGCCTCACGCGGTGGATGACGCCATCTCGTGCGCCACCACCAGCAACTGTGCCTAACCGCGTTCCGCCGACCTCCAACGCCTCAAGCGTCGCCGTCACCGCCTTCGTACGCGCCGCCCTCCGCCCCCGTGCCTCGTTGACCACATTCCCCCTTCTAATTTTAGCCGCTCCATCTTACTCCATCTCCATGACCTAACACCGGGCCCATGTAGCCCTCACATCCCCTACCCTCGCGCAACACCTAGCCACGGCTGCCCTCCTCTCCTCCGGTGAGCATCAACCCACGAAACCCATGACTCAATCACATGTACCCTGACCTCTCCACCTTCAAATACCCCTCCTCCGGCCACTGTCACAGTCGTCCACCGCTACAGGGGCCACTGTCTAGTTAGTCTCTGCTCTCCTGTGATAGATGAGGAGCGGATCGACGAGCCACGACAGCAGTCGTCTCCGGTGTTGACCCATGGCCTTCGCCGGCCATGTCCGGGCTCCTCCGGGCGCCCCAAGCTGGCTGGAGTAGCTTCCCAGCATGTGCGATGACCCGAGCATCTCCAGGTGCTCAGCCCAAGCTTCGCTCCACCCTCTAGCTCCTTCTCCAATCCCAAGCAACTTAGCTTATTAGTTTTCCTTTTGTTTTCTCTGATTTTTCTAGATTAGATCCGATACCTTCACCATCACTTGA
Source organism: Ottelia alismoides (assembly GCA_037367405.1). NCBI lineage: Eukaryota > Viridiplantae > Streptophyta > Magnoliopsida > Alismatales > Hydrocharitaceae > Ottelia > Ottelia alismoides. The sequence goes on along the minus strand of JAZKJV010001679.1, from coordinate 440,434 downwards.
TCACCCACGAGGTCCGCCCACCATCAGACATCTTCGCACGCCCATCCGCTCATCCTCCTTGTCCATCAGAACCCTCCACCATCCCAGGCTTTTTCCTCCACCGGAGGTGGAGGAGAACCCACCAAGGGCTCCACTTCTTTGTCCCTCAGCCCTCCGTTCACCTCAGTCCGCACGCACACACGCCTTAGCTATCACCTAACCACTATTGTAGGTTTAAAGACTTCACTGGCCGGACCTCGGGCGGAGCCAAGTTCTAGAGCTCCGCCTCCGGTGAGCACTCGTCGATAGCGGACTCCAAATGCTCCCGCATCTTCCCTGAGCAATGGTCTTCATCGCCAGGCAACCAGCATCCTTCCCTGACTTCACCGAGCACGAAGAGGTGCGAAGGAGCTCCAGGCCTCACGCCGGAGCTCCAATCGCGTTGCCCACCTGCGAGGAAGGAGGAGGTCAAGCGCCGTTAGATCTCTCCCCCACTACGGAGATCTAATGGCCCAGGAGAAGCCATGTCGTCCTCCCGGAGCGCGGAGGTTCGGTGGGACCGAGCCTCGCCCGAAGCCTCCTCGAGCCACCACGTGGCCCGAGCCACCTGCAACGGACGTCCGACCATGCGCCGAGCCTCGCCCCCACCCGAGCCTGGACTCGCGTGCCTCAGGAACGTGGGGCTGGGTATTTGCATCGGTGCCCCTCGCGACTTTGTCATACTGCATCAAGGTCCTTCCAGTCACATGCCGACCACGTGCATCGGGGGTTTTTGCATTTATACCCTCGCGGGTTTTAATAATTGCAAAAATACCCCTGTGCATGCAGGTTATTTACAGGGAAGGTCCCGAACTTTCTTTTATTTGCATTTTAGTCCCTCCCAGAGACTTGTTTGCTATTTATCTTTCATGTTTTCTTGCATTTATGCCCCTGACTTCACTCGTGCATATCTTGAGCATCCTAGCTCCGATTGAGTCGATTTCTGTGGCATTTTGAAGCTCTCTTCATTGTCTTCTTGATGGCATGCTTGTATTTTATATTTGGCACTAGGAATTTCTATGTATTATTTCAATAGCTCAGTGTCTTCATTTCAATGCTTCTCATGCCTTATTTTTATATGAATGAAAATAGCTTCATCATTTGACCTGATTTGACCTATGATTAAATGGCTCAAGTATTCTTGTAATTCGAGCATATTTTTGGATTGCATCTCATCACATCTATTTGCATTAAAAATTTCAAATGGCATGTTTCATATTTACTTAATGCATATTGTTGTTTTGTCTTCATGCATCCATTAACCTGTTATCCATTAACCCAACACTTACTTAAATGAATTTTAGTCCAAATATAACGAGAGAGGCTCATGTCCCTGAGTTCGACCTTGGTTACTTACCAAGTAAAATATAAATATGACCATTTGATTCTATTGACATATTAATTAAATGGTTTTTGACGGACCGAATTCAGCCTGAATACAATGACCGCTGAGTTTAATCCTACATTATTAAGGGGCTGAATTTGTGGCTCGTCGCTAGCATATGAAATTTTATTTACTTGTTATTCTAGTTAAAAATATCTCTTATTTGCATTTAATTTTGAAATAAATGCATGTTAAATGCCTTGCATGATGAACTTTCATGACATGATTTTTAATTTGCATTTTCAGCATTTATCTATTTATTAAAATTCAAACAATAAGCATTAATCCTCTATTTAGCTTTAAAAATGCTAAAAATATTAAAATACTTTAAAAAATATAAAAATATTATATGTTGCATATTATGAACTATATTAACTCTAGATCAAAAATCCCAAAAAATAGAAAAAGAAAATGCCTAAAAATTTAAAAACTCTAAAATCCTTTATAAAAAAATAAAAATCACCCAAAAATATAAAAATATTCATTTCTATCTCTGAATTTTCTTTATATTTTATAGTATGTATTAAAGTTTATTTAAAGTATTTTATATATATTTTGCTATTTTTAATCTTCAAATCAATTCTACCTATTTATTTAATCCCTATTTTGGGATGGTTTTGATTTTAAAAATACCTAAAAATTGGCAAAAAAATCCAGAAAAAAATATAAAAACATGAGAAAAATGTAAAGAGCCAAAAAAAATGTTTTCCCTGCATTTTTGGACTATTTGTTAGAGATATATACTATATACTATCTATATGGATATAAATATATATATATTACCTATATACTTATATTATGTGATAATATATTCTATATAAATATAATTTTTATTTTGTTTTCAAAAATAAAAAAGAAATTAAAATTAGCAAAATTAAAAACATTATATATGTGTATATATAAACATATACGTAATATGTACAACCCGACCTATATGTGTATATATGTATATAATATATCTTATTATTATTATTAAATCATCTATATTTACTAGTAAAATTATTACAAAAAGAGAAGAAAAATATAATAATTAAAAAACCCCCATAAAAAGACTTAATGACATGTATGTATATTAATTAACGATAATCATAGGCTATCTAGATTGCTCTCTATGGTTTGACCTCTACATGCTTATTTGCTATGCATTTTTGTTTGTAGAGTATAATAAATTGTGCCTCACATTTTTGGCTATTCATTGCTTATTTTTACGTTGTGGGTACTTGTTGATTGATGATGAATCCACATTTCATCATCTTTATTCTATCATTTTGGCACCAAAAACCCTGGCAAATACCTGTAAATAGCCTTAAATCAAGCATTTTAGCATTCATGCATGTGCATCTAAACAGTGTATAAATTACTGTAATTAAGGCCAAAATTATAGAATAAATAAAGAAAAGAAAAAGAATAAAATATTGTAAATATTTTATGACCCAAAACCCCCGAGACCTAGGCATCTTGATGAATAGGTCGACAAGGAATAAAGTAGGGGGAGATAAGGGCCAAAATACGGTATAAATACCTATACATTCTATCTATTCTTTATTCATTTTGGGACCTATTTTTGGTTCCACTTTTTATACATCAAATAAAGAAACTTTGTACATGAAAGTTGTAGATAATTTTATAAAGAAAAAATACAAAATTGATTTCACAGAAAAATAATGTACAGATAAAAAGTTATGGTCTGAATAAGAATCCAAAATCCCAACTTTCCAGACCCGTATCTCACAACTGACAACTCCAAATGTAGCAAACTCACCTTTAATTGTATATAGAATAAAATAATCTATCCAATGGCGGTGGTTTCGCATTTGGCGGAGCTACGGTTTGAAAGTTGAGTTTTGGACCCCTGTTGTATACTTGAACTGAATAAAATATTCAATTTATTCTTTATTCATTATTTATTCATTTTTATATTTTTATAATTTTGTGAATATTACTTATAATACATATGTGCATTAAAATTGAAATAAAATGCAAAGAAAAATAAAAATAAAAATACCTATATAAAGAATACATAGGCATACTGCACATACTTATACCTGTATAGAATACACTTGTATTTTATTAAATATACAAAACATAACAGAAAAATACAATAAAAATATATTTATGTATATAAAAGTATGTTGCATTTTTATAAAATACTAAATAAAAATAATGAAAATAAAATACCTAAATAAAAATAAAATATCAAAATACATAGGTATTGTACCTATATAGGGTTAAAAAGGTAACTTGTAAAAATATAAGTCATAAAAATAAATAAAAATCAGAATAAAATACTACATAAAATTTTGAACATTTTTTATTTTATAACTTTTATCTAATTCGGCCATTTAGTATTTTAAATAGAATTAATAAAACTTTTTCGCAGGGTTTTTCCTGTTGGTCCACGTGGACCAACCAGGAGGCAGTCAGCATTGACCCTAGGTCAACTGCCTGCCTTCCCCCGCCTGTGGCCTGTCAGACCTGGGTTTTCACCCATTTTTGTCGAGATTTTCCAGCCGTGCCTTGCATTTTTTCGTGGTGATTTCTTCACATCTTTTCTTCCTCGTTATGCGGTGAATCGCGTCCAAGTGAAACCTTGGACTTTGGATCACTGTGGCGATCAGGGCACCTTGATCTTTGGGGCTCCTCAGCCACTTAGTCAAACTGCATAAAATGGAGCCCCAACTTTGAAGTCGATTTTGAACACCTTCGGTCCACCACCTCGCGCCTCTCCCGTGCTCCAGAGCCACCTGGAGGTGACAGCTCCGACGTGAGCTCTTCAGCCAAGGCCGCCGAGGTCGGAGGCGTCTCCACCACCTCCCGCGAAGTCGCCGGTCGAGGTACTCTTTTTCCTCTGGCTCCGGCCATCGAGGTCATCCCCTCGCTTATTTCCTTCTTCCATTTCGTTCATGTTAGCTTAAGGATCAAAAACCCCAAAAAAATCTCGAAGTTCCATCATCCATATCGCCCAATCGAGCACCTTGGCCGGAGCGCAACTCCGGCCGTGCATCCACCTGTCGATTCGCACCCCCTCGCGACCATCTAAGGGTCCAGGTAGTTTGCCCTGGACCCTTTGACTATTTTTGCAGGTCAAAGTCCACTTGAAGGCGCCTGGAGGCGAGTTTTGACGCTCGCCGGAGCGTAGCCGGACTCCCCAGCTCCGCCACCTTCGCCTGAGCACCTCGGCCGCCGCCGAGGCTTTTTGCCGCCACCAGCCGATAGAGAAGGACCAGGGGACACTTCACGGCCATTTTGAAGCCTAGACGCCACCGGAGCCAGACAGAGGAGCTCGAGGAGCTTCGCCCAGTCGGAGCTCCTCCGTGTTCTTCCACCGGCCTCCCCAGCCGTTGGATCCCGGAGCGCCCCCCAGATCGCACAGCCTCCGTTGGATCGTCCTTCGCCTCGACCGTCCGATCAACCAAGGAGGATCTAATCCAGACTGTGCATCGTCGAAGCGTCATCGACCGTTCATCGTGCGCCACGTGTATAAGTGGATCGCTTCCAGCCGCTGGATCGCACCCTGTCGCCCCGCCGTTGGATTCGCGCCACGCGTCGTCATCAGAATGCCCGAGCGAGGGTATTTTGCATCTACACCCTCGCCATTTTTGTATTTAATATTTAGTATTTGAACTTTTGTCTGTAGTGTAAAAGTTTTGTAATATTTGCAAAGAGACCCCCAGGCTTTATTTATTTGCATTTGGGTCCTTCGCCACGTCACCTCACGTGACCTGTACACGTGAGGGGGTGGGCATTTTGCAAGGATACCCTCGTTCGTTTGTTTATTTCGTTGTAGTCCTGAAACTTTCGCAGCACGTGTAATATTTTTGGATATTTTGCAAGTAGGCCCCCAGGTTTTTGTTATATTACATTTTGGTCCTTCCCAGGCGCGTGCAAGTCACGCGCCCTAGTGGGAAAATTTCTAAGAAGCCTAGGCGGCTTTTGTAATTGCTTTTTAGTGCTAGAAATTAAATATTCAGTGCAATATTTTGTGGAAAATTGCGTGAATGCCCCTGGATGTTTTATAAATTGCTTTTATACCCTTGCCAGGACTGTTTAATGTTGGGATTCTTGTTCTAATTGTTTAAAATATCTTTTTAAGCCCAAAAATTCCACAAAATTAGATTTAAGTTCCTGTGTCCTTGTATTTTAACGCCACAAATTTAGTTTTTGATTTTACTTTATTTTTATATTTATTAAAAATCAAAAACTTCCTTTTTGTGTACTGTCTACCTTAGAAAATACCAAAAAAATATTAAAACACCTCTAAAAATTCCAAAAAAATCACCTAGTGTCTATTTTATCATATTTTAGTGTCAGTCCAAAAATTACTAAAAATCTCAAAAGAAAAACACTAAAAATTTAAAATTACTCAAAAACTTCAAAAAAATATAGAAAATCAAAGAAAACTCCAAAAATTATAAACTCAGGTTCTGTTTATCCCTTATTTTGTCCTTTTCATTAGAAAAATAGTGTGAAAATTTTGAGCTACTGGTTGCTATTTTTAAATCTCATTTTATTCTCATCTAGCTTTATTTGCACTGTTCTGCCTTATTTCAGTATTTAAAAATATCAAAAATACCTTGAAAAACTCCCAAAAATCACAAAAACAGTAAAAATTTATAAAAATACCAAAAACATTTTATTTCTGAATTTTTGAATATTTTTGCACATTTTTATAAATATTTTAGCTTGCCTTTCACTATATTGTCTTTATTCTCCAATATTGAAAAAGAAATAAAAAAAATATAAAATATAAAATATAAAAATCAGAAAATTAAAAATCAAAATTAAAAAAAATTAAAAAAATTAAAAACCCACAAAAATTCATTTGCTTGTTTGCTTAGTGTAGACACTCCACACATCACACACACACTTAGCATTTTTGCTTGAACTACCCTGCTTGTTCCCTGTGTTCGAACTCTCTACATACTTGCACCTATACATCTTTTATGTAGAGTTAAAAATAAATTTTAACTCCGCATTAGTTCTAATTTATTGATCTTAGTGTGGGTTAATTGTTGATTAAATGTGGATTTTGATTGGTCGACACTTCGACTGAGTTCACGCTTTGTGTTGAACTTAAGACCGTCGATTTCCGCGTTTATCAATTGACCAAGGGGACTTCTTGTGGGTCGCCTCAGCAAAAACTTATCTTCGCACTCCGTGAGGATAAATTTTAAGACATGCTTGAGAAAACCTGGTCATCAGTAACCAACACACACGTGTGACATGATATAGGTAGCCGAGTGAAAATCTCCTCTCCTCTTTCATTGGTAACCACTGAGCCCAAAATTCTTGGAACTACATGCAAGGGGCTCACCTATTTTAAGTTGGAGATAGGATATATAAACCATACATCACAACAATTCGTGATTTCTTTCATGACGACGTCCTCCATTTAAGGTTCGTCCTTCTCTGAAATTCTCAAGATGGCTTGGCATCTTCTTCCAAATAAATGTGGTATGAGCACGGAGCAAGATTCATCCCACAGAGGTCTGATGCGTGCCAACCAAGTACCTTCCAATTTTTCTCTAGAATCTTGAGTAGACATGATTTCTGATCCGAGGTCAGCCGGCTACTGATGATGATCAGATACATGTTTGTTGCACCCATAAGGAAAGAATACTTGAGGCTTGTCAGAAGTGGCTTTAATTCGGGTTCTGATCGAGCCTCCTTCTCAATCACTTCATAAACTAAACTAGTGAGTGGATGATCAACCATGATTTTAGAGGTGTTGCCCACCTCAGTCACTAGTGGCTCTGTTGATAATGTGCCGAACAAATCACCAAAGAATTCCTCTTGTTCGGACTTGCATGAATCTTCTGCCTTAAAGAGGACCATCAACAATGAAGAATTTGTCTCACAGTCAACATTGGAGCATGTGAAGACTGTATTTTCCAGGTTCTCCTTTAGAAAGAGAATTTACTGTATCCATGTGCCATTGAAAGAAAATTCGGTATCTCTGATCTTTGCAATAAAGTCACAGTCTGTTTCTGATGGTTCTGCTTGGCCTTGGTCACACACTACTTTGGTTTCACTGACCAAATCTATTGTCACTTTGTTGCTGCTTGAGTAGAATGTGATCTTCCCAGACCCATAATAAACCACTACCTCTACGATGCGCAGGAATGGCCAACCTAGAATAATTAGGGTAAGGAGTAGTGGTGCAGGGGAGTCCATAACAAGGACCACAAAATCTGCAGGAAACTACATATCCCGCACTGTTACAACAACGTCTTCCAATAAACCTCGGGGTCGCTTGATTGATCCATCAATGAACTGAAGGAACATGCGTGCTGACTTTAGCAGTCCCAACCCAAATTCCGTGAGCAATGAGGAAGGCATAAGGTTGATTGAAGAGCCACTGTCAAGCAAAGTTTACTCAAAGACTTGGTCAAAGATCTCACATCTGATTAAAGGTGCACCATTATCGTGCTTTTTCTCTGGGATGTTGCTAATTGATGCCACTATAGCCATGGCGAGGACATACTTCTCTACTATGACATGTTTGTTAATGCAGTTTGACCGACGCTTGCTTGTACACACTTCCTTTAAAGCCCTTCTTCACGGCGGGCATGTATGATATGGATTTCAGTAAAGGCAATTCCACAGTCAAGTTTTCAAGAATATCCACAATACCTGGATCAGTTAATGCATTTTTTTCATTTTGCATTTTTTTGGATTTTTCTATTGCATCAGGAAAAGGAATATGTACAGAACTGAAATAAGGAAAATTGTTCTTATTTACATTAGAATTCATGTCCACAATATTTTATACAATCGGACTACAAAAAGGTATACAATCTAGAGTTGACGATACTACTGCTGATGGACATCCAAAAACTGCGGTCTTCGCTCTATCGGCCGGAGCTGGATTGACTGTTGGTGTTCGCTCCTCTATGGCTGGCATGGTTTCACTTCGACTGTGATCATCTTTTTAGTATTTTCATTTTCTTGATTTTTTGTTCATTTTATTGAAGAGGGTGATGGCTGGCAGCTGGCATGGCTCCTCGTCCTTCTACTTCCTCACCCGATCTTGTAGCTGGCACGGTTGATGCAAAAGACGATGATTCACCTGATGAATCTTTATTCTCCCCCTTGATAATGGCAAATGGAGGCAAGGTCCTATTGCTCCTGAAAGTAACAACATTAGACAAAAATAAAATCACTATCATCTGACTCTTCAAGCGTAGACGATACTTCACATTCTACCTACTCTTTGCACTTAAAGTAATTGGGGTTGGCTTCAGCCTAGGCTGGAATTGGAGTATTTGTGGCTGTAAGGTCGACCAGCTTCTATGTCATCTCTGTTAAGCCCTTTACTAACTAGGCCAGACAATCGAGGCCCGGGTTCACAGGAACCGCCTCGGAAGGTTCAACGTGTGGACCACGCTGTGACTGATGGTGCATAGGCTAAGATAGGTCTTGTTGATATTGTTGCTGAGATGGAGGAAGTTGATGCAGATGTTGATAATGAGAAAGAGGATACTGCTGCTGAGATGCTGTTGTGTATGACTGGTATGACTAGTACAGGTTGTACTGTGGATGCTGGTACGGTTGGTTTTATCTCCAATTGTTTTGATACTGTAGAGATTGATGGTACTCAGGCTACTAGTGAGACTGGACAAATCTCCCCCTTTGATATTGAGGTAATGGGTGAGAATTTGCAGGCTTGCCTTTTTGAGGTCCGCCTGGATGGGCCTGCTCTATGTCGTTCGACCAAAATTCATTCACCTCTTGAATGAGAGGCAACGGAGGAGAGAATGGATCATAATGAGAATGGACTTCTGGTTGGTAACCATCAACTGCTGAAGTTGCGGTGCCTGGTAAGGAGTTTACACATAGTACACGTGCTGGACCACCGACTGTTGCTGATTGGGCTGAGGATGATGTTGCGGGGGCTGCTCTTCTTTTTTCGTGGCGGGAGTCTCAAGTGGTGGTGTTGCAGACTGGAAAGCATTGATTGTACTTAATAGCAACTCCGGTTGCTTGGTAATTTTATCTAACTTTTCCAAATGCTAGGTTCTTTGCTCGATCACAACTAGTTTCTCAAGATCTTGTGACTGCTTCTTGATGATATCAACCTTGGAGAGATGGCCCTCAATGAAACTGAGGTTGGAGCTCTCATCTCTATCTGCCTCGTGGGGCGCTGCCTTGTGAACTAGCTTGTGAAGGACCTGGGGCTGTCTCTGATAAGTGCAGGATAAAGAGAGGGTAGCCTTTCCTTTGGCCATCTCTTTAAAGATCTGCTAGACTACATCTTCATCCTTGTTGAAGTGGGATCCCCACATGCGGAATTAACTAGTCTTTGACTTTCAACATTCAAGCCCTCAAAAAAGTGTTGGACCAAGCTGGTCCTCGGTATCTCGTGGTGGGGGCATTTCTCCTGCAGATTAGTGAATCGCTCCCAAGCTTCATGGATGGACTCGTGAGTAGCATGGGAGAAGTTGCTAATCCTTGCTCGCATGTGGTTGAGCCTATAGAGAGAGGGTAGAACTTATGAAGGAACGTAGACCTAAGTTTCTCCCAGGTCACCATGACCTTCCCCAAATGGTTGACCTAGTACAGGGCCTTATATTGGAGACTGAAGGGAAATGCGGTCATCTTGACTATACCTAACAATATATTAAGGTAGTGCGTGGTTCGACAGATGCGAGAGAACTGTTGCAGGTGAATTTGCGGGTCCTCATTAGTATTCCTGTGGAAAGTGGGCAGAAAAGCAAGTAATTGAGGTTTAAGCTCAAAGTGAGCTTGCACCAGTAGGATGCGAATCCACTCGGTCATCCGGCAGTCTCTAGGATTATGTGTCTTTCAGTGTTAGTTTAGGATTCTCATTCCTTGGCCCATCTTATTCTTGATCATCACAGGGTCTTTCATCTTCTCCTTCTCCTTAGGGTTTATTCCTCATGTCTTGGAATGTAGTCTGTACTAGTTCCAGCTCAGTTAGCTACTGTTGGATGGCTTGGATGGAAGCAAGCAACTGAACATTCACTTGGATCAGATCGGACGCTTGGCCCTGCTCTAGTTGGGGTGGCTTTTGTCCTTTCCCTTTACCCCGAGGAGCCATTTCTGGGTCTGAGTCTGATGAAAAGATCTCCGGATTGGGATCCAGATCTGACTTCTATATGCAACGCGAGAGGTATCCCAGTCTTACCACTGTGACATGAAATACCAGTAGAAGTGATGCGTCTGAGATTAAGGTCAATCCCATACAGTCGTAAATGCAGTAAAAGATGTAGACTATAATCGACCTCCATTTGCAACAAGTGGAAGTGGGACATGGGTAGTCTCGATTTATTAAGAAATAGAAAGATGGTGGAAAGAAGATGAGGAGTCTGGAGATCGATTTGCAAAGTTTGAATCAAGTTCTCAGAAATCATCTCGAATTATTGATGATATCGAGTCCATGGAATCGATGTAGGCATCGGCAGAGTCCCGACGGGACCGTGGATCGACATCATGGAGCAAAAGAAGGATCGATGCGGGATGAAGGATATGTTAATCAACGAGGAATAAAAAAGGAATGTAAAATAGTAGAAATGCTCAAAATGAGCGGGGGGTCAAAGAGAAAACACATAAGACAAAATTTGCTCTAGTGCATGGGACTTGATCTTTTAACCTTAATATATATCCATACAATACACAATATAAAATTGGGTTCACCAGCTCTACACTTATAAAGCCATAAAGGATCAACTATTTTTATCTTTTCATTTTTAGAGTTGGTATTTCAGACTTATCTTTTAACAATTCCTTAAATGCTAACCCTATAGGAGTGACAGTACTGTCGGAAAAGTATCATGTACTTATCCTCCTCTTTTGTAACATGTAGTATGCACTTTTTGTGGTCCTTGTAACCCTTCCTGGATCCCTACTAAGCCAAATAATATTGTGAGGAAGCTGATAAGAGAAATCAATACTTCAGACCTCGCTTACAACAGAATCACTCGTGAGCGTGCAAGGACCTACTCAGATGCGAGACGATGAGACAGACACCCCGTGAGGGCATAGCCTAAGCTCAGTACTTCAGACATGGTCGATGTTATACAAAAGGATAGAACACCATCGTTGACAAAGTCCTACTCATCCACAAAAGATAGAAGCACCAATATTTTGTAAATCCATGCGATACACAAGGCAGTTACAGACTGGTTTTTGGCTCTAATCCTTAACTGGTCACGCCTCTCTCATGGAAGGAGTTTTTGTCTCCTCTTAAGGTACCTGAAAATAATGAGGGCTTTATGAACTCTAAACAATGTTATCCATTACATATTTTAGTTAATGTTAAAGTTTATTTAGTAGTCCCCTAGTTTTCAATTTTCGGGTTTAATTTTTTTTGATATTTTGCATACAAGCTCCTAATAATTTTGTGAATTCTCATTTAAGTCCTATGTGCTCAAAATTAGAGGGAGATACCGTAAAAGGCATGCAAGTGATTCGAAGATGGAAATCTCACAATTGAACTAATGATGCATGCAGAGTTAGAGGACTTACAGTGCTTCCCAGCTCTCTCCATGTGGTATGCAAAATGGAATTTTTAAACCTATCTACATAGAGGTGTGCAATCGACAAAATTGACCTAAACATTAGTTGATATTTGTCATGAAGAAGCACATGCCAATTATTCAGAAATGAACCCTAGAATCCGGTCTTGGAGACATCTTGGTGCCTGCTAATAGGTCCTGCTAGCATTGTATAATGCCTCTCTCGATGTATGGGTTCAAGTCCAAATAGTTGATAATTATTAATTTGACTAGATCCAGAGGTAAGACACAATAGGCACATAACTCTTGTTAAGGTTCGGACCTAATTACCAATACAAGCAGTCCTATATCTAGGGGCTCCATGTACACAAAACAAATAGAAAACAATGCAAAACTCAAAACATTGGGAAGCAATAAAAGAAAGCGATAAAAACTCGAGAAAACCACGGCGAGGCTCCCAAGTGACCAATCACCAGGCAATGGACCTCGTTAAGTAGAATAATGTCTAAGTCATTGTATTATTACAAATAATGAATAATAAATATTGATCACTCTCTCACTAAAATAAAATCATGAGCTATCATTTACACAAAGTGTGTTTCTTATTATGCATGATGCCTCTCCTACTGAGCCGGGCAAGAAGGCCCATCTCCACCATGCTTGGCTGCATCGACTCTCTAAGAAGTCGTCCTCGTGTAGCGGGTCCTCGCATCAAACACAACAAGAGAGGTATTAACATAAATAATCAAATTAATCTATACAAAGAAATGAGGTCTAAAATATGTACACGTAAGAACGAGTAGACAAAGTATGTACAAGAAAAAAACAAAAGATAAATATGCACAAACTAGGCTACATTATGTTGTTCCCTGGCAATGGAGCCATTTGATGATAGAGATTTATCGTACGGGTCTAAAATTTATCATCACGGAGTGTGAAGCAAATTGTCATTGAGGCGACCCATAAGAAATCCCAATTCAATCAAAAAGTGGCCACAACATATGATGAATCAATGAATAACAAAAATGTGGAGCACAATTTATTTCTCTACAAACAAGATGTATAGCATGTGAGAATGTAGAGGCTGAATCTTTACGAGCAAACTAGGTAGCCTAATGATTATTTGCTAATCAAAAAGAATTATGTGCATAAATGTCTCTTTTTTTATGTGGTTTTTTTTGTTTTTTAAACTTTTATTTGTTTTTTATATAAATATATACATTTTATTTCTAATGTGGGTTTTTTTATAGATATGCATATAAGGATATATATATAAAATACGTATATAAGATATAAGTTATATAAACCGTAATAAATATAATATAGATATGAATATCAGAAAGTATAAACCATCAGAAAGTGTATATATATAAACAAATATAACCTGATTATATTATATGTATATACATTTTTTGTTTTTTTTTATATTTATAAGGTCTTTACAATCATTATAGTAATAATATAAACTATATATCTACTCCATAGGGTTTTACATTTATAAATATAGCTAAACAATCAAAAAATGCAAAATAAAATTTTTTTGTATATTATATATTCTTATAATATTTTTGTGATTTTAGGGGTATTTTTGCTCATTTTTATGTATTTTTGAAGTAAAAAATATCCCAAACTAGGGACTAAATAAATAGGTCGAATTGTTTGGAGTTCAAAAATACTAAACAAAGTCAAAAATTTTCAAATCTATTTTTCTTATATATTAAATATATAAATAATATTATCAAATAGAAACAAATATTTTTGAATTTTTTTGTTTAATTTTTTGTATTTTTATTGGCTTTTGGAGCTTTTTAATTTTTTATCATTTTCTTTTTCTGTGTTTAGAGATTTTTGGTCTGAAGCTAGGAAATAATATAATAGACAAAATATCATTTTTGGAATTTTTAATATGATTTCGTATTTTTTAGAATTTTTAAGTTAAATAGGGGCAAAATATGCTCTATTTTATTTTTAATAAATAGGGCATGTGCATAAAATGCAAAAATAAAATATAGCATGAAAATCAAGAATCCAAGTACATTGTCAACTTTTTTCAGAATTTTTGGAGCACGGACGATATTTATAAAAATTAGAAAAGCTAACACAAAATAAAATACTAGTAGGGACCTTTTTGCTTAAAAAGTGTTCATGTATTTTAGAACACTAATACAAAACTCCAAGGGTTAAGGTGAAATTTCACCACATATATTTAAATTAACGAAACCTAGCCTGGGCATATTTGCAATATATAAAACATCCAAGGTTCATTATGCAATTTATCCACAAAATTTAACATGTAATGTACAAATTTATAGAGTAATTATAAATATAAAAATCCATGAGGGGTGTAGTCGAAAAATACCCACCTCAAGTGGGGGGTCACGTGAGGTGAGCTAGCATGGATACACATGCGAATACACAAAAATGTGGGGGGTTCCACATAATTTTACCACTATTATTTACACTTCAAATTTAAATTCAGATTTTAATATAAATATACAAAATGGCGGGGGCATATGTGAAGTTTACCCATGCAGAGGCGTGATCAAGTGGCCAGAAGTGTGCCACGTAGGCACACTTAAGGGCATCTGACGGCGGAGGCGAAGCAGCGGTTCACTTGGAATCAACGACCCAGAATAGATCTGGGCCGCCCATTAGATACTACGACGCTCAGTGTTGGAGGAAGAGCGGGGAAGAACACTTCTATCCTCCCTTTGATCGAGTGTACCTCCTCGCTCCAGTCTTCCTTCTTCATGCTACAAGGTCCATCATCTTCCTAGGGATCCTCCTCGTCAAATGGCACCGGTCAGAAGGTCCGGGCTCCACTGGGAGGGCCCTGGAGCTCATCCAAGAGTTGGGCACCTAGAGTCTACTTCGGCTCCAGAATCGACCCTCCAGGGGTCTTTTGCATGTAGAACCTGCAAAAGGATACCCAAGGGCTCGAGGCGAATCGCCTTGACCCAGAATGAAGTTGTTCTACATAGAGGTGGAGTTAAATAGAGGAGCTCCGATGAAAGGAGGAGGAGCTCTGATTCACTGATCTTGGATGGATCAGGTTGAATAAAGGCGTGGAAACGATGGAGCAGGCAGTAGGGAAGAAAATGGGAACGATCAGGAGGTCAGAACAATCGTGATGACAGCGGAAACATGGACGGAGCAGAGAGCTCTTGCGATCTTCGATTTCTAAATCTAAGCTAAATCTAATGATCTAATGATGAAATAAATGACAGAACTAAATTAACTAAGATTAAAGCTACCTAAAAGACGTAAAAACTAAGCAGCTCACACCTGGGAATCTAGGGAGCAAGGACCATGCCGAAGATGGGTGTCTCGGCAGTGGTGGACCACCTCTCTTCCTTTCGCCTCGTCAACACCTCGGGGGTGCTCCGGCTATCACCAGGAACTCACTCATGCACAAGGATTGGAGTTACATGGCTCGAAGAGGGATCAAAATAAGGAAGGACGAAGGAGGGGGTTATTTGTAGACATGATGAAGAGAGCTTTTTCGATTAGGTTTTCGCATGAATCGAAGAGTCTTTGACTTTGAAAAGGCACCGACATGTTTAAGGGTAGATTACATAAGGTTTTTCGTGAAGGAAACGAGAACAGAAAATCAATGGATCAAAAGAAGAAATTGGGAGAAGATGGCTTGAACGACATCTGACACGCCAGGCGGCTGGGGGCAGGGGAGTCGACCTAATTCAACTAGGGTTTATTTCTGGTTGGTCCACATGGACCAACTAGAAAATTCCTATGGGGAATTATTGGTAAAATTGATAATAAATGGATATTGAAGTAATTAATTTTAGGCTATAAAATGAAAAATTGTTATTTTGTGTAGTATTTAATTACTATTTTTATTTATTTATGGAGCTATTTATTACAAGTTGCTTTTTACAAGTAAAAGTATAGGTATATTTACCTATGTTTTAGGTATTTTATTTTTAGTTGGTATTTTTGATTTTATTATTTTATACACGTAATTTATTTATTTGTAACTTATTTAAATGCACAAAATATGTTTTTACTGTATTTTTTTATGCATTTTGTACACTTAAACAAATATGGGCATTGATTATATAGGTATAAGTATAGTATATTCATCTAAGTATTTTTGTGTAATATTTTATTTAGTGTATTCTTTATGGTTTTATTGTATTCTAAATAAGTACATGTATTATAAATAATATTTGAAAAATTATAAAATTTAAAATAATGAAAGATATAAAGAGTAAATAAAGTGAATATTTTATTCATGTATATTGTACAATAGGGGTCCAAAACCTAACTTTTGCACCTTAACTCCAAATTAAATGAAACCACCTTCATTAAATAGCTAATTGAAATTTATATCAATTAAAGGTGATTTTGATGCATTTTGAATACTTATGGAGAAGTTATGGGTCTGTGAAGTTTGGATTTTAGATTCATATTCAGAGTGTACAATGAGCATGGTATATTATTTTTGGATGAAATGAATTTTGTATTTTTCCTTTATATTTTTATCGACAACTTTTATGTACAAAGTTTATTGATTTGAGGTATAAATAATAAAGAATAAAATTGGTCCCAAAAATGCAATATTGAAGGCTAAAAACTAGGGTCTTATTGAGATTTTTTGGCCCTTATCTTCCTCTACTTTATTCCGCATCATCCCAATCATCATGATGCCTAGGTCTCAGGGTTTAGGGTCATAAAATACCTTTGGTATTTTATCTACTTTTCTTTTATTTTCTTTATTCTTTTATTTTATCTCTAAACAATGTATTTAATACAATATTTACACAATAACTAGTGCATGTTAATTTATGCAAAATAATGATATATACAACCATTTAGCTAGGGTTTAAATGCAAAATAAAAGAATAAAGGTGATGAAATGGAGATTCATCATCAGCTTATATTTGCCTTTCCTAGTCCCTAGCAAACACTTATGCCTATATATGTAGAAAAAGAAAATAAAGAAAATAAAAAGAAAGAACTTGGATTGATTTTAACTTTCAAAATTGCCTTCATAAAATCAAAGTTTGGAGCTTAAGTCGGACCTTTGGAAGCTAAGTTTGGTCGGAACCTTAGGTAGCGTTTGGCTACTGGGTTACTGGTAGGTTATGGGAGTTTACCCCACTTACCCACCCTCCCTCTCTCTCATGTGGACCCCACTTTATTCCTTTTTTTAAAAAATAAATAAATAAATTTTACATCATCAATCCTATCAAAAAATAATATATTATACCATCGTATCATATAAAAAATATAAACAACTCCACTTCTACTCACTTTTTCAAACTTCAATATAATCACATCACAATAAATACTCAGTTTTTCAAACTCCAATACAATCATATCACAACAAACCCACTTCTAACCCATCCTCAGTTTAACCCTGTATCCGAACACTAAAACTCAAAAACGGGTTACCCTCTACCAGTTTAACCCGCCTTAACCCACCAACCAAACACACCCTTAGTGTGAAACAGATTTGAAACACAACAGCCTCTAAGAATCACAAAACTCTATTCAAGTCTCCTCAATAGCCAGGTCAGAATAAGTCAACTCATTCGATAAACCTTATGACTATGAATCTATCTTGGACATTGTGTGTGATATGTAGCTCTCCTCGGCTGAAGCAGTAAGAGCCAGTCTTCTCCAACTTGGTGACCCTAATTCCCCAATCCAACAACTCTTTTCTCGAGAAGCAGGGTATTTCCTTCTAACTTCAAGTATAACCAGCTCAAAAAGAGGGGATGGAGAGAAGAACGGACGATGGCTAGTGTAGCTACCTATACTAGGATGCTTGACTAGTGTAGCCAAGTCATCCAACTGCAGGCTCACATACATTAGACTTTGAAGCTCGAGCTTGCCTATTTGACTATACATATACTCCGGCAGTCATTTTATTTTCATTCAGGTTTGTCCACTATTTTGTAGTTTTTATTATATTTTTTAATACAGTGTACAACATCATTTACATATGGACTTTTTCCTCTTGTGCCAGTAGACTATTCGTATTTTGAAGTTTTATTGCAACCCACAACTTTTGTCTTTGGACCTCGTTGCCTCTGGATCGGGTTGGGGTACAATGGCCACACATATGTGACTTCCAATGTTTCCACTGGCTTGTGCATCATGCCAGCAAATCTGGTCCTCTACCACTTCAAATGAGGTGAGAAAAGTATAAGGTGCATGTGTGCAAGCTAGGTCAATATCAATAAGAGTCATGCATGTGTTTTGACATATTCTACTTAGGCAGTCATGACAACATTAAACCAAGTCTCATGGTCTCAAAGAATTAAGTCTAGCATACCTGAAATGCCTCACCTATAAGGTTGTTGTGATTAAGTGTATTTAAGATCAAACCAAGTTCCAATCTTCGGATTTTACCTAAACTTGTTCAATTATTAATCAAAATCTGAATAATGCAAATGTTATGCACAATGCAGGGAAGATCTTTTTGTGATACAATTTTCTGATTTCGAACTTTTCATGGAATTTTGAAAAGGTTTTGCAAATTTTTATGCAATTTTTGAAAAGGATTTGCAAATGTTTTTGGGATTTTTTTGCAAAATTTTAGGGATTTTTAAAAATAAAAGATTTTAGAACAAAGGAGATATGTGCATATATTTACATGGAAGTGCATCATTTTATTCACAAGAATTATGGTGAAGGATTTACACAAGGTATTTACAGGTTCGTAAAGAATCTTTATTTGCTTGAATTATGTATATTATTCTCAAAATAATTTGAAATGATTTTTGCAAACATCTTAAAAAATTTATTTTAAAAACTAATTTGAAAAAGAATTTTTACAAATATTTTATAAAATTTGAAAATAATTTTGGCAAAGGTTTTCCAAACAACATATATAGATTTTTCAAAACATTTTTGCAACCATTTTCCAAACATTTGCAAAAAGATTTTCAAAACATTTTATTTCAAACAAAGAAAAGAAATTTTTACAAACAAAACATTTTTACAAAGATTGAAAATATTTTACAAAATATTTTTCAAACAGTTTTCAAAAGATTTTTCAAAGAATTTTTTAAATCATTTTTCAAACATTTTGCAAAATATTTTACCCAATTTATTAATAGGCATATAAAAGAATTTTGATGAATTTTATACAAGTATGTTCTTTATAATTAATTTAATTTAAGCCATACTTTTTGAAAATATGAAAGTACGAGTTATGGCTAAAGTATATACAGAGTATATACAACCCCCCTATACTTAGCTTGAGCTATGTCCTCATAGATCAAAGAGAAAAGAAAAGACACAACTCATACTAAGTATAGAAAAGCCTATACTACAACGACTAAAGTATAAAGAATCAATGAATGAATCTCTGTTTCATCACCTTTATTTTATCATTTTGGCCTTAAAAACTCTAGCCAATGCTTGTAAACAACATTATTTTATATAGATTAACATTCATTATATGTTCCATTTATTGTATATAAAATATTGTCTTTAATGCCAAAATTATAGAATAAAGGAAAAAAAATAAAATATCATCAAGTTGTCATGGTCGATCGACCGAGCTCCACAAACACATTCTTCCCTATTCTTCCAGGGATCCTTAGAACCATTCGATCAAGAGCCCAGTTCCAGATCCTATAGGTGGCGTCGGATCAATCAGGGCCTCGACCATTGGATCTCCTCCCGAGATCTAATCACAGACGTCAGATCCGAACCGTCATCGGGCACGGAGGAAGCGGCACGTGGTAAGTAAGATGCTCTGCATCGTCCGATGGCACGCACGTTAAGGGTAATTTGCATGCCTCACCCCACTTTTTTCGAATTTATTTATTAGTCCTTTAATTAAAATATATAGCGTAAATAAATGTGGACATTTTGCGTAGAGGCCCTAAAGGTTTATGGATATTACATAAAGGTCCAATCCATCTCACCTCACGTGTAGTCCCACATTGGCTGGGTAAATTACATACATGGCCCTAGTAGTTTTTGTAATTAAATTTAATCCATTAAATGTGAATATTAGTTGAATATTTCGGCGTATTTACATGTGAATCCCTAACACTTATTTTAATTACAAATATGCCCTTGCTAGTTCATGTATTTTTTGTGCTTGAATTTCATTTATTAAAAATAGCACCTGTGCTCCAAAAATTATGCAAAAATAGATTTAATTGCATGCTATCATGTATTTAATGCTCTATTTTTATTTTGGCATTTTAAGCATTTTACTATTTATTAAAATTCAAATGAGCATGTTTTTATCCCAGTTTAACTTAGAAAATGCCAAAAAAAATAGAAAAATGGTTTGAAAAATTCCCCCAAATATGTATGTTGTCTATTTTGGTATGCTTTCATTCTAGACCAAAAAGCCCTAAAAATAGAAAAGGAAACACAAAAAAGTCAAAAGGCTCCTAAATCCTTAATAAAAATCTAAAATATAATAAAAACTCCAAAAATATCATTTTCTATTTTATAATTTTCTCTATAGTATATCTATGTATTAAAAATGACTTGAGGAATTTTGGACTTTATTTCCTTATTTTAATCTTCAATTCAATACATCCTATTTAATTAATCCCGGATTTGAGGTATTTTCTATTTCAAAAATACACAAAATTTAGAGAAAATTCCATAAAATAAAAAACATTATAAAATTATATAAAATCCAAAAAAATCATTCTCTGTATTTTTTCATTTCTATTAGTATTTATAGATACTTTATCCTATATTATATATTTATATATATCCTTATATATTCTTATATTAGAGTATTAAAAAGGAAAAATATAAAAATCTGGAAATATAAAAAGAAATAAAAATTAAAAAATTAAAAACAATAAAAAAAAATATTATATAAAATTTAAAATCCAAAAAATATACAAAATTAAAAACCCACAAAAACAATAAAAGGACAAGAGAAAAAAACAAATTTTTGAGCTTAATTGCCCTATCTACCGTTTGCTCCCTGAGTGCGACCTCTACATATGCTTACATGCTATACACCTTTGTTGTAGATTTATAATAAATTTTAACTCCACGTATTTTGTTTTTCATTGCTTAATTCTATATTGTGGGTTAATTGTTGATTAACCATAGGTCTGGTCAGCGGTCGCCTCGATGACGGTTTGTCTTCACTTTTGTGAGGATCATTTTAGACTCTTGCCAGATCTTGGTTATCAAATGGTGCCATTGCCGAGGAGCGCGTCGCATAGATTATGATTATTTATTTGTCTCTTTACTCTTGTCGATTTTTGTCATTTATTTATTTCTATTTTATTTGATATTATTTGTGAACTGTATAACACCTCTCCTTGTTTGAATTTTTTACGAGGGACCGCTATGCAAGGGAAGACTTCTTTGGATGACCTACGCACCCAAGCAAGGTGGAGCTGGCTTTCTGACCTAGCCGACAGGAGAGAGCAATAGATGAGGACTTGGAGGAATTTTGGAAGACAAGCATTCATTTGTATTTGATTTTATTTTATTTTGTTTCATTTCAAATTTACTCTATTTTGTAATGAAAGTGAGAGAGAGACTATTAATATGTAATAATTTGAACTCTCACGGACTTCACATTTCACGAGGTCCATTGCCCAAGGGATTATTCCCTTGGGGGCCTCGTCGTGTTCTCATGTTTTCATCGCTTATTTTTTCTTTGTTTTTTGATTTTATTTTTACTTGTTTTGTGTGAATGAGCCCTAGCTTAGGAATAGCTTGCTCGATAGGTTAAGGTCTAAAGGCATAATACATTTGCATATATCTATAGATTCATTTTTGGACATAGTTAAATCATAATTGTTGGTTATTTAGACTTGGAATCGCATGCCGCGAGGAACCACATACAGTGCTTGCAGGACCCGTTGTGGCGGGCACCGAGAGGTTCCCAAGACCGGACCATAGGTTTCATATCTAGATAATTGGAATATGGAGCTTCATGATAATATCAATTACTATTTAGGGAGATTTCATCGACTTGCATCTCATGTAGTGTAGCTTTCAATTCCGTTATTCACCCCGCATTGAGAGAGCTGGGAAGCATTGTAAGTCTTCTGGCTTTGCATGCATCATTGATTCCCGACTTGCATGGCTTTTCCGACCTTCTCCCTATATTTTGATCACCTAGTATGTTAATTGAATTGGAAGATCCTTAGACGATTGCATTGAAAAATAAAAAATGTGATAACCAAAAATAAAATCGGGACTGCTAACTCTATTAGACTTGTAAAAATAAACATAATGGATTCATTTCTTTGGGGGAGAGCAACCTCCTCATTGTATGTGAATTTTATTCTCATGTACACACTACGTATTAGTGCCCCAATCCTAGGCCTACCTACGTATTTGTACAACTTTTTGGAAGATCACCTGACTCTAAAATAGAAAATATAAAAGGCCACCATCTCAGTCTTCATTGTGTTGAGTATGTGAACTTGGGGTTTGCTTTGTACATTGAGTGTGATTTTGAGTCCATTCACATTCGTCATTCTTTGAGTTGGTAGATCCATGACTTTGTGAGTTTTTGTTTAGTCCTTCTCTCCCTTTCTTTGTCCGTATTATTTGTCTTCTTTATTGAGTTAGGATATCGTGTCTTAATCCCCACTTTCATAGACGGATTTTGCAGCTATCTCCTTGCCCTTATCACCCTATTTTCGGTCCGATTCAAGGAGACTTTCTTCTTGGACCATATTGTTGTCTTCGTTTTGCCATTCTCGTCCACCATCCTCATTCTTTATATATCATCTCTTCTTTCACCCGTGATTGATGTGCTATTAGATGAGGCCTGCATCGAGGTTTTGATTGCACGACTAATTTGAGTAAACCGGGCAGATTTGAGGATGCTGAGATTGGTGTGCTATTTTTAGTGGATCTGACATGGATAGGTGCATAGAGATAACTGAGGATTCTGATTTTTGCATGAGTACATGTGTGATTCTTTGTTGAGGATTTTTGAACTTGCACACCGGTGAGGATATGATTGATTCCCGATGATTTGACGATGATTCCTTGAGTCGTAACTATCCAATCACTTATTAGGCTCCACCTGTCTTGATTCAGACGCTTGATGTACAATCTCTTTCTGTGCTTCAAAGAGACGGTGCTCGAAACCCACATGATTTCACTCATCTTATTGACTGGTCCATCCTCCATCTCTCGTCTCTTCCATCCCCATGTAGCATTACTGACATCTTGATCCATCTCAGCTGATTTGGTTGATTTGAGGGACTGTGTTGTGATATCCTTGATGATCTTTTACCCCACCCATGACCTTATTCCCTCCTACTGATTGTTGATTGATTGAGCATTTTGAGGACCTGAGACTAGATGCCAGCATTCCCCTGGATTTTGATTGATTTAGTTTGCATTACTCCTCGAGGACTATCTGCGGGGGAGTGCAACATTTGCTTTACAGTCAGCTTCACTCACAATCCTTGTGTGTCAATCTTGGTAGAGTACGAAATCGAATCGTCTGATATGAGTTATTGGTCTCCTTGTCTGATTGTGTATCCGATCTGTCGAAGCATGAGATCGTGTGTCTGGACTCCTTTGAGTCTTCTCTCCTTGACGGTCCTAGCAAGGATGATCCACGTACTTCTGATTATTCATCTCCTGGTTCACAGTGCTCTCCGAGGGCTATATGCGAGAGACGGTGACATCTTCGAGTTCTTTCGGTCTCCTCTGATGGTTAGTCGATCTGTCGCCTACTGAGGCTGCTTTTGTTGATCTATCTGATGGATTCAACTCCTGTGAGTCTGCTCTCCTTGAGGACCCTAACAAGGGTGAGTTCTATTTCGATTATTCTTTTCTTAGCATGTTTTACTTCCCGAGGGTTATCTGCGGGAGGATACATCATTTTATGGTACTCGACTTCACTTCTCGTGTCTCCAATCTGGTGGAGTACGAAATTGAGTCTTTTGATTTGTGTACTCGATCTCATCTATGGTTGTGTATCCTATATGATGGACCACGAGATCGAGTCTTCTGATTATTCTGAGATCCCTAACTCATGCGAGTATGCTCACCTTGATGACCCTCACAAGGTTGAGTCGTGTCTGGTGATATTCAGTGTGTTCTAGATCTTTCGTCCCAATGTCCACCGGATATTGAGCTGTGTAGAGAGTCTCCTATTCTTCACTTTCCGTATCTTCCTGAGACTATGAGTGACATGGTTGAGCCTTCCTTCTCCATGTATTATGATATCGGCTTTGATCTTTCACATTTTCCTTATGAGCCGAAGTTCTGCTTCTGCTACCAGTCCCTGGCTTAATTTTTTATCTCTTTTGCCCAGTAGCAGACACACACTTGATTGTATATTAGGTGTATTTCTCATTCTGACTGCATCGTCATTCTCACAGGGAGATAATGACGAGAGTACGGTATTCGACTGTCAGATATTGTCCTGTACTTCACAATTCTGTACTTATATATATATATATATATGTTTCTTTCAATTCGTTCTTTCTCCGTATTTCATGTGTACCCCAGATCATTCACCATATTTGCACTACAAAAAAAGGCGGGATTAGCGTGCACGGCTCTGCGTGCACCTGGCGAGCACATGTGCTCGCTCCTTAATGGGCGAGCACACTAAGAGCACATGTGCTCGCCCATGAGGGTCGCTGTTTTGAAATTTGCGGAGAGGCGTAGTTACCAGTTTTGAAGAGCACATGTGCTCGCCCATGTGCTCGTTAGAATGTGCTCGCCCACTTGAATTTCCTTGAGCGGATAATTTTAGCGCCTGAAAATTTTGGGCGAGCACCTGGCGACGGCCTGGCGAGCACGTAAGTGTGCTCGCCCAGGCCCGTAAACAGAACCTGTGCGGCTCTTCTTCCTCATTTCTCACGCAAGCCTCTCCCATTTTCTCCCCTCCGGCGACCAGCCAGCCCTCCGCCCCGACCCCGACGCCCCTCGTTTTCGTGTTTTGAGTATATCTACATCTACCACTCAGTATAATCCTTAATCATTTCTCTTTTTATTTGATTTCATTACCTATTTGTATTGTTTGCATAGATTAGGGTTTAAATTTTTTGTTGAATGTAGTGTATTATTTTGATAGTTTATATGTGTTTTACATGTTAAGGATAATAGTAGATCACTATAGTATTGTCATTTCGAATTTGATTGTCTAAATAATATGTATAATTGTATGCCCTGTAGGTGTTCGATAAAATGCCTCAACCAACATTATGTTTAAATTTTGTAAATTTTAAATGACAAAATGCTTGTATGATTAGTTAAGATTAGTTATGTTCAAAAAAGATTAGTTACTCGACTTTTATAATGCCTCGGAATAATGTAGATAAAATGCCTCAACAAACATTATGTTCAAAAAAGATTAGTTATGAAATTTGTGAATAACTTTAGTTACTCAACTTCAATAATGTAGATATTAGATATTATGAACATCATTAATAACAGTTTTAAAATTTCATATCGTTTTGATATGAGATGTGATATACACCAATGTTTCCTTTGTGATAATTTATTATCACATTAAATTTTAGTTAATGTGACCAATTATATCACATTAACTTATACATAGGTTTATAATAAGTCCAAAATATGATTTAGTAATTATTAGAAAATCGCACAAAATTCTTCACACACAGTGCGTCCTTCCACACCGGGTGGTGTGTGGCCCTGCACAACGGGTGGCGTGTGCAACACATTGGAGGATTTGATCACCTCTAACTGTGTTATATTTTTTTATTTTTTCACAGCACTATTGGACTCACTTTGTGATGTTTATCCCAGACCAATGGTCGTGGATTTTGATGTTTGCAGGTTCGAATTTTTTTTGCATGTGCCCATTAACTTTTAGTGACCCAAGCACTGTACTAGGCACTAAATAAGGATCACACTTATCCCTATCCCCATCGTTAATCAGCCAAATATACGTAAATGCCCGGTTAATATAAATGAATAAATATTTTAAGATTATTTTATAATCTCATTTGTAGCACCTACAAATGTATGACGTAAAATGATCTTAAAGTATTACATTTATATTAGCTTTCCTTAGTTCGGAGGTCCCGGACTAAGGGGGTCCGTAAGGATTCAAATTTACTAAATGGTGATCCGTGTCACAATGTCTTTATTTCTGACGGAAATTCGGTTCATAACCCCTTCCTCTTCTGTATACCAAATCAGTCATATTTATTATTGAAATAATCAATAATATGATTATTTTGATAATTAATTACGATTGATTTATGGGGTATACGGGAGAGGTGCAGGGTTATGCTGCCGAATTTTCGTTAGAAATAAAGATACTTGTGACAACGATCATCTTTTAGTAAATTTGAATC
This sequence comes from Ottelia alismoides, assembly GCA_037367405.1. NCBI lineage: Eukaryota > Viridiplantae > Streptophyta > Magnoliopsida > Alismatales > Hydrocharitaceae > Ottelia > Ottelia alismoides. The sequence goes on along the minus strand of JAZKJV010001679.1, from coordinate 414,275 downwards.
CTTATGGACGGGCTAAAGTGATAACATAATTAATACACTTCTCTTCTCATCTTTTATCTCAATAACGTGATACGTTTAGATATCCTCAATTTCCTAGATTTGACATTTTAGATTATTTAATTCAGGTTCACAAATATGACCAATAGAGAATGTATGTACAACCGTATAGTAGATGGGCGTATAGCAGATGCTTTTCAAAGAGGTGTTCAGGAATTCATACAATTTGCTTACGCACAAGGTTCCCGTATTGTGGATTCAGATGGAACTATCTTGTGTCCATGTAAGAAATGTCGTCTAATGAAGAAGAGATCAAAAGATGAAACTCAGTTACATCTTTATAGAATGGGTTTCATGGAAGGATATCAGATTTGGTGGAGGCATGGTGAGAATTTCGAGAACAGAATGAATGATGTGGAAGAAGCTGACAATATTAATCCCTTTCCAGATATGGTTATGGATGTTGCGGGTCCAGAATTTAATGATACTTTGTTAGATGATGAGGAATCATATGGAGAGTCTGCAGAATTTTACGAGTTGTTGAAAAAAGCAGAAGAGCCATTGTGGTTGGGTTGCAAGACATATTCAAAACTTTCTGCGGTCTCGGATCTTTTATCGATGAAGATGGAATATAATATGACCGATCGTAATTTTGATGCAATGCTGAGGATTATTAAGAAGATGTTACCAGAAGATGCAGAATTACCTGATAATTATTACAAAACAAAAAAGATGATGCGAAAGATGGGTTTAGCAGAAATTAAAATAGGCTCATGCATAAATAACCATATTCTATATTACGGTGAACATCAACATTTACAACGATGTCCTGAATGTAATGAGCCAAGATATCAGACAGCTAGTAAGAGTGGAAAAAAATATCGAGAAAGATTCTACGTTATTTCCCGCTGACTCCGAGATTGAAACGACTATATTATTGTAAAGAAACGGCGAAATACATGACATGGCACGCGGAACATAAAGTCGATGAATATATGGAGCATCCATCCGAATCTGATTGTTGGAAAGAATTGATGTCAGCTTTTCCTACATTTAATGATGAAAAGAGGAATTGCGTTATAGGTTTATGTACAGATGGGTTTAATCCTCATGGAAGAAGTAGAGATTACTCTTGTTGGCCAGTAATGACAACGCCATATAATCTACCCCCATGGTTATGTAATAAGCGACAATTTATGTTTCTTTCGTTGTTAGTACCAGGACCTACACATCTGGGAAAGTACATTGATGTTTATTTACGTCCTCTTATCGATGAGTTGAAAATGTTATGGGTCGATGGAGTTGATACATATGATGCTAATAAGAGTCAAACATTTAACATGAAAGTAGCTCTACTTTGGACGATAAATGATTTCCCAGCATATGGAATGTTATCTGGATGGAGTACGCATGGACGTAAAAGTTGTCCATATTGTATGGATAGTACTAAATCATTCCAGCTTCAACACGGTCAGAAATCATGTTTTTTTGATTGTCACAGACGATTTCTTCCAAGTAATCATCCATATCGAAGACAGAAACATTCTTTCAAAAGAAATACAATTGATCTTTCAGATCCTCCACCAATTAAGACAGGCGATATGATATTATCATACTTGGAACAATTAGAAAAATCAGCCTTAGAAAATGGAGATAAAACAAAAAACCTTCCTTGTTTTGGTGACAGTCATAATTGGATTAAGAAGAGTATATTTTGGGAGTTACCATATTGGAGTAAGTTACTGATACGACACAACTTAGATGTTATGCATATAGAGAAAAATGTGTTCGATAACATCTTCTACACTGTAATGAATGTAACCGGTCGATCAAAAGATACAGTAAAGTCTCGTCGTGATTTACAACTCATATGTAATCGCCCAGAATTGCATATCAAGGAACATGATAGTGGAAGGGTTGAAGTTCCAAAAGCAAAGTATACTTTAGATAGAAATCAAGTTAAGCTTGTTTGTGAATGGACAAGTAAATTGAAGTTTCCAGACGGATATGCATCAAATTTTTCCAATTTGGTCGATCTGAAGAAGTTTACATTTAAGGGCATGAAGAGTCATGACTTCCATGTTTTTATAGAAAGATTACTACCGTTAGTGTTCAGAGGATTGTTACCAAAAAATATTATCGATGCTCTTTCAGATGTAAGCAGATTTTTCCAGGTGTTATGCTCGTCACGCATACACCGCATGGAGATGGATTATCTTCAAAAAAATATTCCTGTGATTATGTGTAACCTGGAGAAGATATTTCTGCCATCATTTTTTGATTCGATGGAGCATCTGATGATTCATATTCTATGGGAAGCAAAAGTTGGTGGACCGGTAAAATATCGTTGGATGTATCCGTTTGAAAGGTAATTAAATGTATTATAATGTGATTCCTTCGTTACTATTTGGACTAAATGTTTAACCTATTTTCTTATAGGTTTATGTTCTTTCTTAAAAGAAAGGTCCGAAACAAAAGTAAAGTTGAAGGATCTATAAATTCACAATATATATATGAGGAAGTCGCAACATTCTGCGCAAGATATCTTCCAGAAGATGTGGAGACTATCCACAATAGATGCATGAGGAATGAGACAATTTCTTCCGATGAAGAACATTGTATCAGTATCTTTCGGCCATCGACTCATCTAATAGGCAAAGCAACTGGACGTTTCTTATCGAAACAAGAGAAGGATGCTGCAGAGTAGTACGTATTAGACAATTGCGAGGAAATAACACCATATGTTCAGTAAGTATTTGAATTGCTTTATGTATATATTCATTACAAGTAATGAATATTTTTCTCTTATAAATTGTAGGGAATTTAGACAGAAAATTATGGAGGAAAATCCTATGTATTCAGATGATGAAGTTTTGAGCACTTATAGAAATCAATTTCCGGCATGGTTTAAAGACCGATCAAAATAGTTGGACGGTGGTGATTTCTATTCTCATATTTAAAATATTTTGGAGAAGGACCTATTTATAAGGTTCGATCGTACAACTCATGTTACAGTAATGGATATCGTTTTCATACCTTAAATTCCGGTAAATATTTGACAACTCAAAATCATGGAGTGATGGTTCGCGGATCTTGTTATGAGGAAGATCATCTGAATTATTACGGAATTTTAAAGGAGATTATAGAAGTGGAATATAGTATACTAGGCTTGAATAAAGTAGTTCTTTTCTTGTGTGATTGGTATGAACCCAATGGAGGTGTAGTACTTGATAAAAGAAATAACATTGTCGACGTGGTGCAAAGGAAATTTATACGTAGATTTGAACCATTCGTCTTAGCATCTCAAGCGGATCAAGTATGTTATCTCCCACAAATATCAAAGAAGAGAAAGGGCATTGAAACAGTAACTGTTGTGAAGATAAATTCTCGAAGTTATATCTCCAATGATTCCAGTAATCAGGAAGATGACATAGATGAAGCATTTACACCGACAAATGAAAGAATAGACTTAACAGAAGAAGTCCCAGTTATCGAATCGATTCGATTGGCTGATAATGAAGTTTTGTGTGTTGACTTACAAGATGATACTGACTCCAGAAATGATTTCTCGGAAAACTCGGAAAATGAAGAAATATCATTTAATCCCACCGAAATAAGTGATGAAGATTAGTTGTAAGTTTTATTATACAATTATAATTGAATTAACTAAAATCTTAAATAATAACTATGTAATGCATCATTATTACAGTCATGGCAGGTTTTGGACGTGGCGGGTCGCATGGATCACATAGATCCAATCGTCCTTCTTCCTCGGACACACCTTCTTCTAGTAGGCAGCCCACCCCGGATGTTGCTCCTGATTCACAGTCCGACGAGGTTCGTCGGGTGATAGCTTACTACGAGTCTCTTGGTTGTCCTCCGCCACCCTTTTACGTAGGAGGCTATGGAGAGCCATCTACCTCAGCAGCCCCTACAGGATTCCCAGTCCAGGTCCCCATACCATCCCGGACATCGATGGGTTCTGACTCTCCTTCTTCTGGACGGTCGAGCACATCCGTGCCTTTACCCACTGTAGTTGGACAGACGTCGGCGTCCCACCCTTTGTTGGAGGTTACGGCTGATAGGAGGTAAAAATTTTATAGATTTTATCTTTAAATATTTTCCAAATTTTTATAAATTGTATGGAAGTTAAATTTTCTAGTAAATGCAGGGATTTTTTGAACAGCAATAGGGTGGCAAAGGAGATAACCAACATAATAAAGACACACTTGACTTCCATGCAATTTAGGTGGTGTCGCATCCCTGCTGCGGAGCAGGAGAGACTTTTTGACATGTTTCTAGTAAGAAATGTTTCTTAGAAGTGATATAGAATTTTTTGATCAAGTTTTTTGTATCTTATAAATTGTTATTGTTTTTCAGAGTAGCTTTCGCCTTGGCACTGGTCTGGGGAAGGAGGTTTATCGTAGAGCCTTCATTCGTTTGGCAGAAAAGAGAATGAGCGATACATTTTTCAAGGCAAGGAGAGACGCGCATGCGAAGACGGGATGCGAGGAGATGAATTTTGAGGAGATGAAGAGGTTCCCGCCGTCATGGTGTACGGAGGATAGGTATTATACTTGTCAAATAATTTATATTACACTTTTTAAAATAATCAATTATCATAACGTAATCCTTGCAGATGGGCCGATTTCTGTGATGCATTCGTTGCGGATGATGAGTTTGGAAGAAGATCTACGGCGAGAAAGACAAACCGCCAAAAACAAAGGATCAAGTCGACCAGTGGCTCTAAAAGCCACAATCAGATTAGAGCGGAGATGGTATTACAATTTAAAATTATTTTTTGGAGATCTACTTTAATATAATGCAATGTTTTAATAGATCTTAAAAAAAATTTCAGGCTGCTAGGTTGGAAAGGGAACCCTCTTTTCAGGAGTGGTGGTCGAGGTCCCACATGAGTGGGATAGAGGAGAGTCGCAATGGTCCACTCCTGAAGCAGGACAATTGTTGGTAAGTCTATCAATTTATTTACAATTAATTGATATATTATAACTTATTTATATATATTGTAAACTTTGTATTTCAGGATCGTTATCTGGCACTATCTGTAGAAAAATGGGGTGTCGATCCAACTGGAGAGCAACCACCATTTGATAAAACGATCTGGAAGCAGGTATATATGGATAAATATTATCTTACTATATTCATTTCTAATATATACTTTTATATTAAAAATTGAACAACTTATAAGGTGTTGGAGGAGAGGGACGTTGTGGCGAATAGGAAGCAGACGCTTGGTGGTCTTCCTCCATATTATGTGGAGGAACATCGTCACTCCTATTCTGCATACTCTCAGCTGTCGTACGCGCAACCACATCCGTCCCAATCAACAGTTCTAATGGAGTCGCAGATGGCGATGATGGTGGAGCAGGTGACGAAGCTCCGAGAGGAGTTCACGGCGTACATGTAAGTATTCTTCTTATAGAATGAGTAATACAATTAAATTTCTTTATCTGCAAAATGCATGTAATAGATAAATATCTTCCATATATAATATAGGTCGCAAGGGCGTGCATCTCAACCTGAAGAGATTGAATCTGATAACGAAGAGGAGGAGGAGAACGACCCTGAAGAAGAGGCACACATGTATGCGAGGTTCAAAGAAAAGGAGAAAGAAAAAAAGAAATCAAAGCAGGGTTTAGTGTCCAAATTTTTTAGATCAAAGAAGAAGTAAATTTTTGGTGGTTTGGACCTGTATTTTTTTAAAACTTTTAGAACATCTTTTAATTTATATGAACTTTGTTAGCGTTGACTTGTTTGTAATATTTAGATATTAAATTAGATTGTTTATTTCTGAATTGATGTATATTGTGTTCCTTTAAATTCTTAGTGCTAGTTATCTTACTCTACGAACTGCTATAATATATATCCTTAGGAAGATACCTGCAGTGGTTTATTGGCAGGGTATACAGGTTCGACGGGGCGTCAAAACCCTGTCGAACCTGTATATTTTTTCCTGGAAATCACTTTGGGCGAGCACATGTGCTCGCCCGGTGCTCCGTGTGTAATCGCAAATTATAGAGAAGGCGATCACACCGGCGCGCACATATGTGCCCGCCATGGAGAGGGTGAGCACATAGCGTCCCATGGTGCTCGCCCACCAGCCGTGGCGACTCTCAGATAAGCGAGCACGCCCTTCACGAGCACATGTGCTCGCCCACTCGTCGGGCGTGCACATGGCGTGCGCCAGGCGTGCACATAACGAGCTTTTATATGCACGCCAATCCTGCCTTTTTTTGTAGTGTTGTGTGTCTATACTTAGGACGTACTTTGTCCTAAGTATAGGGGGTGTACCTATTATGTTATTCTTTCTCGGTGTTGTTTCGTCACTCCTTTGATTGCCTATACTTAGGGCTCTTTTACCCGAAGTATGGGGGATTGATGTGTAATATTCATCCAATGTATTTTCTTTCATTTGTTATCAGTTTCATATTATTGATCCCCTTGCTTGTCTCCTCTCTTGTTGATTTTCTTTGTTATACTTAGGGATATTTTACCCTAAGTATAAAGGGAGACAGATTGAGTTGTGATCTATGTTTATTCCCATCTTTGACCCTCCATGCATGTAGATACAACCTGATCGCCTTCGTATTAATTGATTTTATCATTCTTTCCTTCTTTATTCATTCGTTGTAATATGGGCTTTTCTATACTCATTAAGAGTTATTTCTTCTCTTTTTTTCTTCGATCTATGAGGACATGGCTCAAGCTGACTATAGGGGGTCGTATACACTTTGTATATACTTTAGCCATAAGTTGTACTTTCGCAATTTTGAATAATATGGCTATATATGTATACAATTAATTAAACTAACTTCAAAAAAGATGCATATTATTTCTCAAATTCTTTGTATGTACTGATTAATAAATCAAGTAAAAATATTTTGCAAAATGTTTAAAAAATGGTTTGAAAATCAATTTGAAAATCAATTGAAAACTATTTGAAAAATGTTTTGCAAAATGTTTTCAGCCTTTGTGAAATTATTTTGATTTGTAAAAATTCCTTTTCTTTGTGTAAAATAAAATGTTTTGAAAACCTATTTGCAAATGGTTTAGAAAATGGATGCAAAAATATTTGAAAAATCTATATACTATTTGAAAATATTTGCAAAATGGTTTTCAAATGCTTGTAAATGTTTGTAAAAATCATTTGCCAAAAATATTTAGACTATAGTTTTTTTAAATCATTTGTAAAACCATTTTTAAATAATTTCGAGGAATATATACATCATGCAAATAAATTCTTTACAAATTGTATATACACACCTATACAAAAATAATAATTAATATTCAATCTGTAAATCCTTTGAACCTCACTTCTTGTAAATAAAAAGAGACACGACCATGTAAATAGCTACATATACTTCGTTTTTGTGCAAAAAAAATTTGTTCTGAAAATCCCGAAATATTTGCAAAATATTTTCGAAAAAAATCCATAAAAAATCAAAATTTAAAAATTGCATCGCAAAAATTTTCATTGCATTGTACATAGCATTCGCATAGCATTTGCATTTTTTGGATTGAGTTTGATAGTTGAACTAGTGTGACTAAAGTCGAAGATTGGAGCTTGGTTGGACCTTAATGCACCTAACTTCACTGGAACCTTATAGGAACAAGATTTGAGGTACTTCAGGTCTATTCGGACTTAATTCTTTGAGACTCAAGATTGGGTTCAAGACACCTCAACTACCTAACTAGAACTTTTTGAGACGCATGCATGACTCTTGTCAGTCGTGACCTAACTTGGACAATTGCACCTTTCACTTGGCTCAACTCAGTTGGAGTGGCGAGGGGATTGGACTTGCTGGTCTGAGACGCACATAAGTGGAAACATTCATCCTCGTCTAGGGAGGGAAGTACGCCTCAACCCGTCCAATGGCCATGAGTTCTAAAGATAGGAGAGTGTGGGCTGCAATAATGCTTCAAAGGAAGGATAATCATCTAGCTCAAGAGGAAAAATTCCTTATGTAAATGTTGTTGTATATAGTATTCAAAAAAAGAAAAAAAGAAAGAAAAAAGTGTTGAAATAAAGAGTCCAAAAAAGTGGACATGATTGATTGAAAATAAAATACCCGGTGGAGTATGCATATATTTGAAATAAGCAAGCTTGAGCTTCAAAGTCATATGTATGTGAGCCTGCAACTGGATGACTTGACTACACTTTTCATGCATCCCCGTATAGGTAGCTACACTGGATACCATTCATTCTTCTCTTCATCCCCTCCTCTTGAGTTGGATGCACTTGAACTTAGAAAGGAATACCCCGCTCCTCGAGGAAAGAGTTGCTGGATTGAGGAATCATTGGGTTGTCATGCTGGAGAAGCCAGTTCTTTTATCATTTCAGTTGGGGGGAGCCACCATCACTTACGCTGTACAAGTCAGCTCCGTAGTCGTAAGGGTTTGCGCATGATGTACGATGGTTCTGACATGGCCATTGAGGTGGTTTGAACCAAGTTCTGTGACTCTCGAAGGCTATTGTGTTTTAAATCTTATTTCTAACCAGGTTCCACATACGTTCTAACACCAAGGTTTGACATGAGCTCCAAAGTTTGATTTTGAGAAGATAAGTTTGAGAATTAAAATCAATCCAATTTCTTTCTTTCTTTTCTTTATTTCGATCTTTTATGCAGTCACTGCATAAGTGTTTGCAAGGGACTAGCAAAGACAAGTATAGTAAGTGATCAATCTCCATTTCATCACCTTTATTCTGTCATTTTGGCCTTAAAAACTCTAGCTAATGCATGTAAATAACATTATTTTGTACAGATTAACATTCATTATTTGTTCCATTTATTGTATATAAAATATTATTTTTAATGTCAAAATTATAGAATAAAGGAAAGAAAATAAAAAGAATAAAATGCCAAAGGTATTTTATGACCTAAACTCCGAGATCAAGTCAAGAATTGATTTGGTCGACAAGGAAAAAAGTAGGGGGAGATAAGGGCCAAATACACATTAAAACCTTATTCTTTTTAATTCATCTATAAAGCATTTTTTGGGACCTATTTTACTCTTTATTATTTATTCCTAAAAACAATAAACTTTGTACATGAAAGTTGTATATAATAACACATAGAAAAATACAAAATTAAGATTACACAAAAATAATATACATTGTACCTTTTACACTCAAAATAAGAATCTAAAATCTCAACTTCCCAGACCCATATCTCCTAAATAAAAACTCAAAATGTATCAAAATCACCTTTAATGTATATAACTTTTAATAAGCTACTTAATGAAGGTGGTTCATATTTTTTGGAGTTAAGGTGTGAAAGTTAGGTTTTAGACCCATATTGTACCTTATACCTGAATAAAATTATCATTTTATTTATTCTTTATTATTTTTACAATTATATATTTTTTTATTTTTTAAATATTATTTATAATAGATGTACATATTTAGAATATAATACAACCACAAAGAAAACAATGAAATAAAATAAGCATACTAAATTCATAGATGAATTAACTATTCTTATACATGTATATAAATAAAAGTGAAATTCATTATTTTATTATTTTATTCATTTATATTTTTATAATCTTGTAAATATTATTTATATTCTGTTGAAAATATAAAGATACAATAAAACCAAAGAAAAAACTCTAAAAAAATACTTTAGCTAAATACATAGATGAAATGCTTGTATTTATACCTATAAAATATCTACCCCTATTTATTTAAGCATACATAATAGATCAAAAAATACAATAAAAATATATTTGTGTACATAAAAATAAGTTATAAATATATAAAATAAGAAAATAAAATAATAAAATCAAAAATATAAAATAAAATATACAAAATAAAGATGAATATACCTACAAATATACCCTTAAAAGTTATCTTGTAATAAATAAACCCAAAAAATAAATAAAAATCATATTAAATTACTAAATAAAATAATACATATTTTTTATTTTATAAAAAAATTAACAAAATCATTTACTATTTTAATTAATTATTTTATAATAAAATTGGTTGTTTTATCTTTTAGTGTTCTGTGTGGACCAATCACAGCCCGAGGCTTGTTTACCTCTGGTCAATTGCCTCCCCAAGTGTTCTGACTCGTCAGACATATCCTTTCCCCGATGTTCTGCCATTTTCCCCCTTGATTCATCGATCATTTTCGTCAACTCTCCATGCCACGGTCAACGTCCATCATCCATGATTCTCTCCCAAAACCTGGATCCTCTGTACATACTTTGGATTTCTCCCAAATCACCAGTCAATAAGGGTTCCCCACCATGTTCATAAATAGTAACCTTCGTACTCCTCTCCCATTTTTCTCATTTTCTGAGCCCTTAAGCCCGCTACCCTTGGTCTAGCGTGAATCTCGGTGATAGGGGGAGTTCCCCCGAGGTGTTGGCGCGACTGAAGGAGGAGGAGGTGCACCCACAGTGGTTCTTCGACCACCCTACTCATTGGTCCTCCAGCCAGGTATAAGAGTTGTACCCTTCACTTTTTCTAGCTAGATTGCTTTCCTTTCCTTTGTTTCGTGCATTTAATTGTGCATTTTAGTTATTGAATTAGTATAGAGTCTCGCCGGAGCTCTCGAGCTCCGGCCATTGTTTCTCACTATATTCCACCTATCTCTGACCCCCCACCATGTCCATCTCTTTCCCCTTTCACTTCTTCACCCAGCTATACCATTTTGCATCTTCGATTCTCTTTGGATCGAAGCCGTCGTGCTCCTCCTCCCACCACCTCGCTAGAGCATTCCATCCTCGACCATTCCCCTCGATTTCACGCCTAACCAGGTCGACGTACTTAGACCTTGACCAGTGAGTTTGTTGTGTAGGTTATTGAGCCCAGAAGGACATCAATTGTGTGGTTTCGAGACTCGAAAGAACCTCTAGGTACACTTGACCTGCAGGGCTTGATTAGCGAGCCCTAGACATCTTAGAGGTTTCTAATCGATGAGGACCCTTCCCGGTGTGCTCTCGACCACTTCAGCGACATGATTGATGGCCAGAGGAGGCCATCAGAGTCGATCTAGTGAGCTCCACAAACATAATCTTCCTTGTTCTTCCAGGTTTCCTTAGAGTCCTCCGATCAAGAGCCCAGTTCCAGATCCTACAGGTTGCGTCGGATCAATCAGAGCCTCGACCGTTGGATCTCCTCCCAATATCTATCTACATACATCATATCTGAACCGTCATTGGGCATGAAGGAAGCGATATCTATCTACATACATCATATCTGAACTGTCATTGGGCATGAAGGAAGCGACACATGGCAAGTGAGATGTTCTGTGTCGTCCAATGGCGTGCATGTTAGGGGTAGTTTGCATGTCTCGCCCCGCCTTTTTTGTATTTATGCATTAGTCCTATAAATAAATATATAGTGTAAATATATGCAAACATTTTGCATAGAGGCCCTTAGTGTTTATGGATATTACACATACTTATGTATTATCTGTGTATTAAAATTGATTTGAGGAATTTTGGACTTTATTTTCTATTTTTAATCTTCAATTCAATTCGACCTATTTAATTAATCCCTTATTTGGGGTGTTTTTTATTTTAAAAATACATAAAAATTAGCGAATATTCCATAATAATAAAAAAATATAAAATTATATAAAATCCAAAAACATTTCATTCTCTGTATTTTGTTCATTTCTACTAGTATTTATAATTACTTTATCCTATATATATCCTTATATCCTTATATTAGAATATTAAAAAGGAAAAAAATATAAAAATCTAAAAATATAAAAAGAAATAAAAATTATAAAATTAAAAATAATAAAATAATAGTAATAATATATAAATTTTAAAATCCAATATATATAATTAAAAACCCACAAAAATAATAAATGGACAAGAGAAAAGAACAAAAATTTGAGCTTAATTGCCCAATCTACTGTTTGCTCCCTGAGTTCGACCTCTACACATGCTTACATGTTATACACCTTTGTTCTAGAGTTATGATAAATTTTAACTCCACATATTTTGCTTTTCATTGCTTGATTCTATATTGTGGGTTAACTATTGATTATCCAGAGGTCTGGTGAGCAGTCACCTTAGCGACAGTTTGTCTTCACTTTTATGAGGATCATTTTAGACCCTTGCCAAATCTCGGTTATCAAATGGCACCGTCATTGGGGAGCAACTCTGCATAGATTTTGATGATTTATTTATATCTTTACTCTTATCTATTTTTACCATTTATTTATTTCTATTTTATTTGATATTATTTGTGAACTGTCTAACACCACTCCTTATTTGAATTTGTTGTGAGGGACTGCTACGCAAGGGAGGACTTCTTAGGAGGATCTATGCACCCAAGCAAGGTGGAGTCAATTTTCTGACCTAGCTGGCAGGAGAGAGCAACAAATGATGACTTGGATGGATTTTGGAAGATAGTCATTCATTTACATTTGATTTGCTTTTATTTTATTTAATTTCTATTTATTCTATTTTGTAATTAAAGTGAGAGAGAGATAGATAATTAATCTATAATAATTTGTACTCTCCCGAACTTCACACTTCACGAGGTCCATTGCCCAAGGGATTGTTCCCTTGGGGGCGTCATCGTGTTTCTCGTGTTTTCATCGCTTTATTTTTCTTTGTTTTTCGATTTTAATTTATTTGTTTAGTGTGAATGGGCCCTATCTTAGGAATTGCTTGCACGATAGATTAAGGTCCAAAGCCTTAATATATTTGCATGTACTTGTAGATTTGCTTTTGGATATAGTCAAATCATAATTAGTGGTTATTTAGACTTGAAACTGTGTGCCACAAGGAACCTCATACAATGCTTGCAAGACCCATTGTGGCGGGCACCGAGAGGTTCCCAAGACCGGACCTTAGGTTTGATATCTAGATAATTGGCATCTGGTGGATTCATTGCTTTAGGGAGAGAAACTCCCTCATTATATGTGCATTTTATCCTCACGTACACACTAAGGATTAGTGCCCCTATCCCAAGTCCACCTACGTGTTTGTACAACTTTTTGTAAGCTCACTAACTCTAAAATGGAAAAGATAAAAGACCATCATCTCAGTCTTCACTGTGTTGAGTAGGTGAACTTGGGGTATGCTTTGTACATTGATTGTGATTTTGAATCCATTCACGTTCATCATTCTTTGAGTTGGTAGATCCATGACTGTGTGAGTTCTTTTTATTTGAGTCTTTCTCTCCCTTTCTTTGTCCATATTATTTGTCTTCATTATTGAGTCGTGATATCGAGTCTCCACTTCTGTAGCTGGATTTTGTGGTTATCTCCTTACCCTTATCACCCTATTTTTAGTCCAGTTCCAGAAGAATTTATTCTTGGACCACAATGTTGTCTTCATTCCGCCATTCTCGTCCACCCTCCGCGTTCCCCCTGTATCATCTCTTCTTTAACCTAGGACTATTGTACTATTTGATGAGGCCCGCATCGAGGTTTTGATTGCATGACTAATTTGAGTAAGCCGAGAAGATTTGAAGATGTTGAGATTGGTGTGCTATTTTTGGTGGATCTAACATGGATAGGTGCATAAAAATAACTGAGTATTCTGATTTTTGCATGAGTACATGTGTGATTCTTTGTTGAGGATTTTTGATCTTGCACGCCAGATTGAGGATGTGATTGATTCCCTATGATTTGATGATGATTTCTTGAGTCGTGACTGTCCAATCACTCATTAGACTCCACCCATCTTGATTCAGGCGCTTTGTGTGCGATCTCTTTATGTGCTTCAAAGTGACGGTACTCGGAATCCACATGATTTCACTCATCTTATTGTCTGATCCATCCTCCATCTCCTGACTCTTCCATACCCATGTAGCATTATTGACATCTTGATCCATCTCAGCTTATTTGGTTGATTTGATGGACTGTATTGTGATTGCCCTTGATCTTTTACCCAACCCATAACCTTATACCTCCTGTTGATTGTTGATTGATTGAGTATTTTGAGGACATGAGACTAGATGCCAACATTCCCCTACATTTTGATTGACTTAGTTTGCATTACTCCCCAAGGACTATCTACAAGGGAATGTAACATTTGCTTTACGGTCAGTTTCACTAGCTACTTGTGTTTCTATTCTGCAGGGGAATACAACATTTGTATATGTAACTTATACAATATTTACACTATAATATTGCATGTTAATTAATGCACAATAATGATATATACATGCATTTAGCTTAGGTTTGAAGGCCAAAATGAAAGAATAAAGATGATGAAATGGAGATACATCACCCCCTTATATTGGCCTTTGCTAGTCCCTAACAAACACTTATGCCTAATGTAGAAAAATAAAATAAATAAAAGAAAAAGAAAGAAATTGGATTGATTTTAACTTTCAAACTTGTCTTCATAAAATCAAAGTTTGGAGCTTAAGTCAGACCTTTGGAAGTTAAGTTTGGTCAAAGCATCAGTGGGAAACAGAATTCAAACACAACAACCTCTGAGAATCACAAAACTCTGCTTTAAGTCTCCTTAATAGCCAGGTCAGAATAAGTCAACTCATACGCAAACTCTTATGACTATGAATCTATCTTGGACATTGTGTGAGATATGTAGCTCTCCTTGGTTGAAGCAGTAAAAGCCAGTCTTCTCCAACATGATGACCCTAGTTCCCCAATCCAGCAACTCTTTCCTCAAGAAGCGGGGTATTCCCTTTTAAGTTCAAGTATAACCATCACAAAAAGGGAGATGGAGAGAAGAATGGACATTATCTAGTGTAGCTACTTATCCAAGGATGCTTGACTAGTGTAACCAAGTCATCCACTACAGGCGCAGGTACATTAGACTTTGAAGCTCGAGCTTGCTTATTTGACTATTGATGAATCTGTGATTCATTACACTAAAAGTTGAAAATATAGCTTTGTTCCCGAGTAATTAGTGGTATTTCATCACTTATATTGCATAATTAGCATTCATGCATGTGTAAATAATATCTGTATTCTAACATTCATATTTGCATTAAATAAGGAGCCAATTTCACTTGTAAATATTCACCAGTATATTAGCCAAATTAACCTTTTCATATCTATTTTATACTAACTCCAAATCCAATAAAATCAACTCTATAGTGTATATATTACTAACACTGATATAGGAAAAATGTCAAAAAATACTAACTTGTAAAATTGTCCAATAAAACCCAAATCCAAGTTTGAAACTATGAATCTTAAAATGTGCATATCTATCTCATACAGTGTCTGATTTAGGTCTACTCACTTTTAAAGTAATGAACATTCAAAGACCTTCAAAACAAGATTAATTTCATGAAAATCGGAGATCGTATGTGAAACTTGGGTTTTGGGCCCCTATTGTATATTGTACATATTAACCATAATACCCTCCATTTTATCTTTCTACTTTCTTAATTATTAAAAATCCAAAAAAAATAGATTAAGTTGTAAATAATTTTTCATGTTTTTTCTAACTTTATTTTGATTTTTCTCTTATTTAAAAATAACAAATAAATCTGCAAAAGGTAAAAATGCGGTATTTTATATCTATGAGGTACCACCAAAAATACACTTTGTACATATCGCTTATTTTGATTTCGATCTTATAAAAATTTGTATATCTCGTCGAGACGAGCAACTTTTGTGTTGACCACTTTTTGATTTGACCCCTTTTGTTATTTCTTTTTTATTTTTAATTATATTTAATTTTTGAATTTTCCGGGAGTGATATGTGGAAGATCCTGGAGCCGCCACGTGTCACCTTTTTATTATTTATCTATTTCATATTTTTTATTATTTATTTAATTATTTATTTGATTTTGTTTTATTTTAATTATTTATATTTATTTATGTATTATTTTCTTTTATTTCTTTTCTCTTCATTATTTTAAGTAGCCTACATATTATATTTTTTCCCTCTCCCTTTACTTGTTCCCCACTCCAAGTCTCCACCACTCCTCTACTTACTCCACCATTCTCTCCATTTTCTCCACCTCTTTTCTAACTTCTCCTACTTTTTATTCTCTTCTCCTCCATCATTTTTCATCATCCCTCGTTTTCCATTTTGAGAGAACAGAGGTCGAGCCCCTTTAACCTTCAGGTGACAGCTGTAGGAGACTAGTTGAGCGACGACAACCTCAAAGGTGACATCCGCGGCATCACTATTGCCATGTCGTGAGCTTCTAATCGGACTCGCTCAGCTTCGCGGTGCATCCGCCATACCGCTCGAGGCGACGATCGGAGTTGTAGCATAGCTCCTCCAAAATCTGGTGAACCACAGGTCGCACCCTCCTGCAGAGCGCCTCCGCACCACCGCAGGCGACCATCTGCCTTGTGCCGCCCACCAGCCGTCCGACTTCCTCGTGTAGCTCGTCGCCATAACATACGGCCCTCAGCGACGTATGCCGTACGTTGTGGCCAACCGCCTCCAGCCACGCTTCCTCAGCACAACCGTCGATTTCCTCACGCAACTCGCCGCCACAACCTGCGCCCGTCCAACCGCATGCTACGCGGCCATCCGCCTCTGCCAGTCGCATGCCCCTACGACTGTTGCACCAATAGTCGTGCCACCCCTTCCTCTCTCAGTGCGGTCGTCGAGCTCCACACTAGCAGCCACTCTGCCCATCGCTCCTCCGCACGGTCCCAAAGCGACCCCGCCGCTGCATCTACCAATCGAGCCTTCCAACTGCGCGTACCCTCCCCGCAGCCATCGCGCGCCTCCAGGCCGTGCCGCCCTCCTCCACGTGCTCACGCGACCTCTAGATCGTGCGACTAGGGCTGGGTTTTGGAAACCCACATCTTCTTCAAAGGTTTTATTATTATTATTTTAGTTGTAAAAATTGCAATTTATTTCTCGCAAGTTGATTTAATTGCAAAAGTGGTGTTAGGCATATTTCATTCCATTGAACTTCTGATTCTATAATTGCACGGACACCCCTAGCTTTGAGCATTAATTTGAGACATCATTTAGCATCATTTTCTAATTATAAAAAGGAATTTTTACCCAACAGACCCTATAAACTTTGCCAATCACATCCACGACCTTTGAAACAACCTAATTCCCCCTCGACCCCGTGAACTTGCCAACTCTTACCCCATGAAATCTCCGGGTAATATGTTTCAAGCCTGTGGGGGTTCTTGGGGTAATTTACAGGGTTGATGGGGTAATTACGTTGTGCAAAAGGTCGTAGAGGCATTTTCAAATGTTTATAGGGTCTGCTGGGTAAAAATCCCTTATAAAAATAACATTTTATTTAGAAATCAATTCTATACATTTTGACTATTTATTTAGATTTTTGTGAGCATTGGATACTTTATTAAAAATAAAAGTTTGAAACTCAGTGATATTTTACCTATTTAATTCACACATGCTTAAATATTGCTCCAAAAATTATGAAAAAAGTCCAGATGATGCTTATAATTGTGCTTTAATTAATATTCAAATTTCATCTAAATTGGAATTGTCTTGTGAATAAAATAAACTATTGAGTGATTTCTATAATTTATTTTTAATTAAATCCACGGATATTATTTTTGTGAAATTTCAAGTCTCCTGGATTATTCATTAAAATATCTATTTGAGATAATTTTACATATAGAAATATTGATTTTATGGATTAATTAGGAATTAAATACTCACAGTCGCTCTATTTTCATTAAAAAATTCATTAAAAAATCATAAATTCTCAAAAAAATCCAAAAAAAACAATGTAGCTTTATTTTATTATATTTTACTTCCAATAAAAATTTCATAATTTTTGCATTTTATTTGCATGAAAATTACATAAAACCCCCCAAAAAGTTTATATTTTTCATTATTGCATCTTAATCCCAAAAATTCCAAAAAAACATTTTGCATTCATCATTAGATTAGGTTTACAGAAAAAATATAACTTGGTAATTTGGATTAATTTCACAATAAATTCAATTTAGTTAAGTTGCTTATTACCTTAAAAATCTAGTTCATCCGTATTTGTCCATTTGCATTTTTATCGCATAAAAGAAATACTAAAAAAATCCGCTTGGAAAACTGCGAGCTAACTCATCTAACTTGATCTGAAGTTGTTCCTTTGCCTCCTTGAGTCAACATTGGGACTTTCCCAGGTTAAAAATGCATCAAACCGCACATTAATTCATCCGTTGATTCATCGATTCGTACACTTAATTTTTGATCGATCCTGATTGCCTGACTATAATAAAAATAGCACACACATTAAATTAAAAGGGCATCTCAGCGGTTTATCAAATGTTATCGTTGTCGGGGAGGCAAACAGCTTAGGATCATAATTTTTATCTTTTTGTACGAGGGTCTGGTGGACTTGGAGCGGCTTTCTTGAAGTTGACGCATCTCGAAATGCATCAGAGGTCGACGATTCGTGGATCAAGTTGGCTGTTGAGATGCCAAAAAGATTTTTATTTTCATTAATTTGTAATAACTGCATTTAAAGCGGTTCTCGTTTGGGTTCTTGCACGTGTAACTGAATAAAAAACGAGACTCTCTGTGTTGGGTAGTTGCTTGACGTAGGATAGACCTGCACTCGCAGCTCTTAAAGATTTCTTAGGTTTTTTGCGCTCATAATTTGTAGGACCACACTTCACCGTTAAAAGACGTACTTAGACCGCAGGATTTTAGCCAAATTTAATTTCATTCTTCACTCGCTAATAAAATTGCCTCTCTAGGAGCGACTTTTCATCGCTTGCATTCATTTAGTATAAAAATTTCAATTCTGTTTTGCATCCCGCATGTAGTTAGCTAGAGGCACTGTAAGTCTTCTTACTCAAGCATTCATCATCGTTTTTTTCGATTGCATCGGCTTTTTTCCTATTCTCTCTTGGTTTTTCTAACTTAGGATGAAGGAATTGGGACTGGATGGTAGACGTGATTGTTTGTGTGGATTAACTAAAGTGACAACTAATCTCTAAAATCGGGACTGCTAATTGAATTGGACAAAAAATTAATCAAAATTAACCTTTGTTTGTAGGAGAGCAACCCCGACCTTGATTTCAAGCTGAGTGAGGGTACAGAGTGTGTGTGTGCACCCTAAGATAGAGCCAAAATCCCTGCCTTCCATATCATGTATCCCGATCCTGGCAAATATCACATGCTGAACTACTCGAGGTTCAACTGACCAGCACCAAGTAGCCTCCGCCTGCTTCAGCAGGTAGATAGGGGTGAAGCAGCGGTGCACCATGACAAGTTGCTAGTAATCCTTTGAGGTGAAGTTATAAGCCTTGTCAGCCTCCGCCTACTTTGGTAGGTAGATAGGGACATGTCCTTGAACTTCCTCGGTTGGTGATAGGAGCGAAGAGAGGAAGGCGTTGGTATCTTAGGCGATAGGTTAAACAGGGGAGACGCTTCCGACATTGACCCGACTTCCCTATATGCCATCATGTAATCCTTGCTAACTTTGCTGGAACAATCACCCTTAAAATCAACCAGATTAATCGGACTCGGCTTCGGGTCCTTCACCTTGTTGAGTGTGAACTCAGGGTTTGCTCTTGCGTTTGTCTTGGTGTCTGTTTGTGTGTGTTATCACCCTGTATTTTCACATCAATCCTCTCTCATTCCTTTTCAAATATGTCAGTTCATCAGTTTCCACACTGACCATCTTCATCATCTTTCTCCTCCATGCACCCTCTCTTCGAGACAATTTCTCCACATCCACCCTTCTTCTCTCCATCTCACCCAGATTATGGAGTCATAACTTCGACTGACTTCTCAACTTCTTCGCATTTCTCACCTACTCCATATTCCAACACTCCGGATCCACTTCCATCTTGGGCTGACTGTTCTTATTCTCGAGATCTTGCTGGAATCAATGAACCGAATGAAGAGCAAGCCACTGCTAAGACAGATGATTGGCAGAATTATGTGCCCTTACATATTTCATTCTCACCTCAAGTAGGGATCGAACAACAATTTACATATACACGCCCGACTTGACCCTTAGGGCAAAACATGGTCGATAGAACATACCAAATGGAGAGGCATGCACCTTATGATCTTCCTGACTTAATTGACCCTGGTAATCAAGCCTACATTAACCATCCTTCATATCACACATTCAGAGAGCCTACACATTCACATGATTGGACTCATGAGCTAGACTTACCAGTCTCCCGTTCATTGACTCCATTATATTAGGCTCCGACCAATATCTGCCCCACAAATGGTCCATACTCGACTCAGAATTACATGCCAGAGTCTAGGTATGTTGAGTATGAGACCCCAAGTTATCAGCAATATCCTCCAACTGAACAAACTTCTCCCATGATTTGTCACGAGAACATTTTGGAGGATGGCATTTCTCGACTTATCACGAAAAATGAATCATTTGATGCCAAGTTGAGAAATGTCACCGACATATTGCACTCAATTTCTGCCAGCTTGGGAATAAAAGTAGAAAAAGAAATAAGTGGATTTGATGTTGAAGACCAATCAAACACAATGAAAAACACACACTTTGTACAACTAGAGTCTAGTCTACCTTCTTCTTCTACTAACCACTCATCCTCCAATCCAAAGTCTAACCATTCGTACATCAAAAATACCAAAAAATTGAAAATCTCAAAAAGAACAAAAAACTGAAAAACTGGAAAATCTCATAAAAATAGAAAATGAAAAAGACCTAAAAAATTGGATCCTGCCCTAAGGGAAGCACTCGATGAAGAATTGATTTTTAATCTTCCCTTAATAAAGGCCATAGATCATTTCCCCGACCTCAAGAGATTTGTAAGGAGTAAATTGAGGCCCAAGAGGTCGGGTAATAAGAGAACAAGGACAGAAATGCACATAGTGTCTATGTCCACCTCCTTGGTGATGGGGAGAAAGAAGAACCGTAGAGTGAAGCGGTTGCCTAAGGTTGAATGTAAAATCAAAGACACTATCTTTACCCATGTAAGAATCGATGATGACTCAATGATAAATATACTCCCGACCTTTGTGTTTGACAAGCTCAAACTCATACCAATCAGAAAGTCGAGAGAGATCGTTCAGCTGGCTGATCGATATATCAAACGGTCGAGAGGAACCATTTCAGTCATCATTACCTTCCAAGGTGCTCTACTCCAGGTAAACTTCACGGTCATTGACATTGAGCACCAAGGAGAGTTTATCCAGTCTCCCATTATTCTCGGGAAGCCGTTCTTAGCCTTGGCTAAGGCGACTATAGATTGCAAGACTCGGGAAATCGATTTTACAGCATTGGGAGCACTTTGACCTCACCCATTCTTTGACAGACTCTACTCTAAGGTCACCCACATATCCACAGACAATCGTTACCACCGAGATATAGATGAGTCCTGTCTCTCTACTACACATGAGATACCGACTGCTCGGACGACCATTGGTTCAGAGACTCCCCACTCCTCCACTTCACCAACTGTTTGCACCACCACCGTGACATATTCTAAAGAGGACACACAACCCGAAGCTATCATTGAGTCGGACACGACTTTTGCTGATTGCCTTGACCATTTCTATGATCTGACATCCGCGACTATTAATGCCAAGCCAACTAAGATCACTAGCACCTTCCCGAGACGCGCGCTGACCCTCAAGAATATTATAATGTATATGGTGACTCGTTTGACGAGGAACCCATGGTCAGCACCGCACCACATCCCGGACCATCAAAATAGACAACCAGAACTGAATTGACCCCACCCGAAAGCATGGTTGCTCCCTCATCTAGTCGTTTATCTAGTGAGAGGAAGTCGAGAATTGATTCCTCGAGGTGTTTTCCCGAATTCCTCAAGGCGCGTCTCTCTCCACTCACTCTCAATGATTCAAGTTCAAGAAAACTGACTAAGAAAATTTCCTTCAACATTCCGGAGAAGGAATTTTCGGAGGAATACTCATCGGGTCCGAATGAGGTGATTTATATGAGCGAGCTCAGTTCGGCTGTTCATAAACCATATCTGAGCAAGCAGCCATGTGTCAACCCTCATGGACGATCCCTTCACCTCACTATTATTCAATAGAGGACAATTCCAACGACGACACCTATGTATATTACCCACCTCCTCGCTCCCACAAGAAAGTCAGTCACAAACCTTCGTGATCCTTGTATATTCTTACTCCTCCTTGTAATATTTTCTTTCCATCCCTCTCCAGTGAGTCGAATCACTTGTCCCGGTTCCATATCATTTCATTTTATGGCTATACTTAGGATGACCAGATCCTAAGTATAGGGGGGAGAGTGACCCAAGTATCTCCATCATTCTATGTACATTCTTCAGATCTCATCGGTTCTTACACTCACTCCTGTCCCATATTGGGAAAGTGCAAAACTAGACCCTATTGGGCGAGAAAATTTTCGTCAACCACTACCACAGATTAAACCGCTCACTCATAGCGTTGAAGACTGGATCATTATGTTAAACTTGATCTCCTATTTGTTAGAATCTAAAGATCAGTTTCTAATCTGAGAATTCATGTAAAGGTCAGTACTTTTTTTGTAATTTACCCAAAAAAATATTATCACTTACAGAACCTCGCATCAGATAACGTTTGAAGATTCTCCGTTGCGAGCAATCGAACGTCCTTACTGCTACTGTATGCACTGTTTCTTCCCCCGCCACACCCTTGCCGTGACACTAGAAATTAACAATTATAGTACTCGACACCGGAGAAGTACCGGTGGTCCTCCCGCATCTTTCCATTCGCCCACTTGTTCCCAACTCTCCGCTCTCCCATTCCGATTCCTTCTGCATCTCTCCCTCTCTCGATTTGGCATTTCGTCGGACATTTCTCGGGCGGCGAGCTCTGACGGGACGTTGTCGCTGAATCAGAACATTGTTGGGCACTTGCGTGGTGCGAGCAGGCATCAGGATCGGTTGCTCATCGCCCCCTCCTCGATTGCGGGAGGGTGCCTAGAGAATTGGGATTTTTCTGGATTGGGTGGTTGTTTACAGGTGTTGGATGGAGATCGACAAGGCGATAAGGGAGTGCAGCGACATGAGGCTTCAGACCAAATATAAGAACGCCACTTACGTCATCCAGAGGACGTTCGCTCTCTACTCGTAAGGCTGGACCCTTTTCACTTGTTTTGTGATTTTTGGACGGACGCTTATTGTCCGATGTAATTGAATAGAGAAATATTGGATCTTTATGATGTTTAGGCTTTGATCGGATTAAAGTATGTTTGATGACATGGTTTTACGAAGTGTTTTTTTTATCTACTGAAGCGCATCTCAACTAGAAAAGTACGTAAGTCTGCTTTTGCAGCATTAAAGAGTAAGAGTTCATTCAAGGTTAAAATACCAAAACCAGGTAGCATGGAAATGGGAATGTTGGAGGATTTACCGGTCAGAAAGTAAAGAGGGTAACATCACCACCCTTGCAGAAAAAAGATTCTGCATAAAAGGTGAGGACATGGAAGGCCATCATCAGCATATGCTACAAGGGGGGAGAGGTAGAATATCAGTTCCAAGGGCATAGTTGCTTGATCCCATATTTAGATGTGCTCCCATCGATTTGTTAGAGAAGTCCACTTTCAAGAAAATAACCAGTGACACAAGGAGAAAACTAATCCAGTTTACAGGAGTTATATAATTTTGTGGGTAGTCAACATTCCTCGTGAGTATGACAATAGCTAGCATCTCTTAGCTAAATGGATATTAGCTAAATCAAATAATTTGACTTGCAATATATATAGGTCAGGAGATTGGGATTTGCTTAGTATTGAGGTTCTGGCTATTGCGTGATATTTAGAGGGGATCTTCGGCTTCAACATGAACTATTGCTTCTGTTTTTTCCTTTTGTCAAAGAAGGTTCCCCTCCATTTGGGAAGAGGATGATGCTATCAAATGCGAGTAGAAGATAAAAAAGTAAGAGTAGATAAGATTATATAATTTATATCAAAATGACAGCTTAAGATTCTAAGAATGTGTCAGGAAAAAATAATTTAAATGCACACAAACTCATATTTTTTAGTTGTTTCATTTTCTGAAGTAAACAAGTTTAAGCCATCATCTGGAAGTACATCCAGATGGTGGATTTCAGCGAAAAAGTTTTATATTTAATGGCGTTTTCTTTAAATCTCACTTAACAAGCTTGCATCCATGCCCTTCTATTGTGTTAGTTTGCAAAATAGGAGCTATTTCCAAGCAGCAGGGTTCAAAATTCACCTTTTCATGAAAAAAGCAGTTGCATCCAGCTATGATTTCCGCTGATATTTAGTTACTGTCTGACATCTCAAAAGTTTTCTGACATCTTTAAAAAGGCGAGTTCAGCCAAATTTAACGGGATTCTGGAGGAATTGATACATCTTGGTAATTTGAATGCTAGCCGCCATTACTGTTAAATAAGCTGTTTGTGGCCATGTGTTTGCTTCTGATCTCCTTGCATAAGAATTGACATGGAATCGGAATGTGTTGTTATCATCCAACTAATGCAGTACCCAACTACTGTGGTCTAGAACATACTATCTTATATTACTGATATTGTTCTTGTCGCAGATTCGATGAGGCTGCTTTCAGTTTTAATGGAGGGAAAGATTCAACTGTAATTCATCTCCTTAACTATTTACTCCATGGGTGCTGTTTAGTTCGCAAACTATAATCAATTAAACTCTACAGAAAACTTTTTTTGACAGGTGTTGCTCCATCTCCTTCGAGCAGGGTACTTTTTACATCAGCAGAACATAGATACGGATGGTGGGTCTCAAGAAGGTGCACTTGGATGTCCGATACGAACAATATATTTTGCTTGCTCTTCTGCTTTCCCAGAAATTGACTCATTTACATACGATATGGCTTCGAAGTAAGCATATTTGTTGAATTTGTCTTTTTCTCATGCTTTTTT
The DNA here is from genome assembly GCA_037367405.1 of Ottelia alismoides. Lineage (NCBI taxonomy): Eukaryota > Viridiplantae > Streptophyta > Magnoliopsida > Alismatales > Hydrocharitaceae > Ottelia > Ottelia alismoides. The sequence continues at coordinate 389,528 of JAZKJV010001679.1, read as the reverse complement.
TTACTCATTATTGTTTGAGGAACATGAACCCACTTTATACGTGGAGTTTTCTCCTTCCCCCCCACTCGACAAATACATTCACATACTTGCTATCAGCCTTGGAGGTAGTCACTTACCTTCTAGTTTTGGGTAATGTTTTACACAACTATTTTCTGAGTTCCTTTCACCTTTTGACAGCTATGACCTACAGCTGGAAATTATTCACTTGGATTTTCGTTCTGGTTTAGAAAACTTGATGAAAAAAAGACCTATTAAAGCTATCTTTCTTGGTACTCGAATAGGTGATCCTAATGCGGTATGCTCGTTGCCATCTATCTGAGTTATGTTAATTGTATATTACTAAACACCGAACAAGCTCTGTACTTTTTTCAGAGAAGTGGAGACACTTTATACTTGTGCCTAAGGCCCGGTTGTATGCCTGCTATTTATGTTTAAAATGATTTACTTTTGTTTACTGCATGTAGGTAGGTCAAGACCAATTTTCTCCTAGTTCTGCTGGATGGCCACCCTTCATGAGGGTCAACCCCATTTTGGATTGGTCCTACAGGTTTCTTATTCTGTTGAATCTTTCTTCTGGTTTATAGTATAAATTAATAAATGTGAGCTTTATTAATAAAAATTATCTTTATTAACAATTGAATACTTCTCCTTTAAGGGACGTGTGGGCTTTTATCTTGACTTGCAAGGTTCCGTACTGCAGTCTATACGATAAAGGGTAATTCTTTTTCACTGCATAATTTTTCCTTTTTATTTGATCCAATTCCAAGTTTTTCCAACAAATTCAGAATTCTTATATCACATTCTTGTGGACATTGGTTACTGAATACACATTGTAGTAATCAACTTTCACTGGATCAGTTTATTACACACTTCATGTTTCAAGGAGCACGAAATCATATATTTTGTTTCTCTTTGACACTGCGATTTGCAATATATTCCAGCTGTTTCAATTATTTATTTACTTTTCTGGGTAATGTCTGAGGGGTGGAGCAGACAAAAAATAAGTTGTTGGAAAGATGAGGAGTATGGGTCAGAAATTAGATATTGATATCAACAACTGGTTTCCAAGATGGGTATCAATCCTGATGTTGTCCATTAATGCTCCATTACAACCATTAGAATAATTTACAATCCTTATATCTGCCATTTTCAATAGCCTCGACCGTCACTTATGCCAGCTCCTGTACAATATTGGTGCTATTACTTTTGTCTAGGCCCCCATCACATGTGATCTAAACGGTCTCCATCCTGTACAATAATTTGCATGAGAGCTAGAGGACATTGGTACTCTCACTGGTTGTGGTTTAGGATGGTATCATGGATTAGCCAGCATCGGTATCGCTACAACTACCTCATATGCAACTCCTGTTTTTCATAGATTTTGACCCTAAATTTTCTCCCCTTTCAGATTTTAGGGAATCACTGGTCTACGTCTGTATGTATTTTTAATGCTGGAACCAATGTGTTACAGACGTGGCGTGATTCCCTCTTTAAACCTGGCTAGGGAGGCTCTCCGATATTTGCATTCTGAGCTCAAGTAATAGCCAGGATGGAAATAGGTTAAGGAGAAGATGAACATTAAAAGAGGAAGAAAACAGAGAGAACATAGAAGTAGATCTGAGGTTAGATTTAGGGTCAAATGGTAAAAAAAATTCCCTACTGCGTCTCCCTTCACTATTTATATCCTTTCAGAAAGAGACCCATAGCCTTTAAACAAATGGGTTGTTATTTCTTGACGTCATGTAGAAATTTTTGTGGACTCTTTTTAAATGCTTAATATTTCTTGTGGAACAGCAAAGATATAATGAAAATGATCTTTTTTTTGTTTTATTAAAGTTATTGAATTCTGTTGAAAATCAGAACCCATGATTGAAGGTCTTCTATTCTAGTCATGATGTTTGGACTTTGAATACTAGTTTCTTCTACAGTTCCAAATCAACACTGATTTCATTTGACTTGATACTTTTAGTTTTGCAGGTATACTTCTATTGGGAGCATATATGACACAGTTCCCAATTCATTGTTGTCAGTAAATGATTCTTCCGGAAAAGAACATTTCAAGCCAGCATATTTTCTTTCGGATGGAAGATTGGAAAGGGCAGGGAGAGTAAAGAAGGTTCCGAAAGTATCCGATGGACCTGCTATTCTAAGCAATGGCCGAAGTGGTCTTGATCCTCACGAGAACACCTCTCTCGTTGCCTCGATCATTTCTGTAGGTGACGAAATTCTGTAAGTTGTATCACCTCATAGAGGGTGTGCAATTGGATATAGTTTGATAGTTTTATGAAGATAATGCTCCAGCGGTAATATCAAGATTTTTGTTTTAAAAATGAAGAATTCTTGACAATGTTTTTTTCTCACGTCACCAATTCATTAGTTGGACATAGATCTAGTTATTGTTAATTACATCTCATTTTCAGTCATATATGATTATCTATTATGCTAAACATACAATATATACTTCAGGTCTGCATTATTTATGGACAATGCCTATATTTTATATTAGAATTTTAATATATTGCACACTGATGGAAATTACCCTTCTTGAAAGTCATACAAATGTTAGTGGTTCTACTTTTTTGAAAGGAACAAGGGTGCGACATCGATGAAACGACCATCCAAATTCTTTTATATATTCGCAAAATCAAACCAAAAGGTTACAGAGGCGAAGAAGCTCGAAGACTCTTGGCGTGCTCAAATACATTCTCCACATACATTCTCCCTCCCTTGAAGATGAGCCCCTTCTGCACTAACCACAAGGATTAGAGAATAGCTGTGGCCCAGACCTTGACATGTCCAGCCCTGTGACCCAGTCTGTCAATGACTCCCAGAAAACAACCAAGTCCTTCGTGGCCACTAAGTCGTTTTGAGCCGCTGCCCATATATTCCTTGACACATTGCATCTAAATAACAGATGCTCAAGGCCCTTCGCTGACGCAACACACCGATGATATGTTCCCTAAAAATTGACCCTACGCTCACCAGTCAATAACCTGTCCTTCAACAGTCAAATGAAGATCCTAATATGCAACAACACCTTCCATATCTAGATCTGTTTGTATTTGTAGAGATAGTTTCTAGTATTAATAATTGTTTCCGTATCTTGTTGCTATTTCTCTCATTTATTTATACGTCCTTGTAGTTTACCCCTCAGGCCTCTCCCTATATAAGAGAGCCTAGGGTTTCTCTATGAATGAATAACGAAGACTCCCTTTCGTCTAACATGGTATCAGAGCCACCCTAGGGCTCTTCTCCCTACCCCACCCGCCGCCCCCTCCTCTCTCCTCTCTTCCATCTGCCGCACCTGCCTTCTCTCCTCCCTCTCAGCGGCAACCAACCGATATCGGCCCCGCCTGCCGCCCTAGCGGCCCCGCCAGCCGCAACCAGCCGCCCCAGCGGCACCACCTGCTGCCCTAGCAGCCCCGCCAGCCGCTGCCTGCCGCCCCAGCGGTAGCCAGCACCCCTCGCGACAACCGCCTGCCGCCCCTACAGCCCCAGCGGGACCCCCATCTGCCGCAGTAGGGGTTCCGGTGGCCTCCAGCAGTACTTAGGCGTCGCTCTCGAGGCCTTTCAAGGGCTGTTTGCTTCCTTGGAGCGTGGCCTAGACCCCTCTTCCTCAACTTTATGGATTTGAGTGCGTAAAAGTCTACACACGCACTCAAATCCGATGCAGTTGGTGTAGACATTCAGCACCGTGTCTATTTTCCCTTCGTCTTCTTCGAGCAGCAGTATGTCAGAATCGAAAGTCGATTTGCCCTCCACCGGCGCGTTCAAAGGTCCTGCGCCAATAGTGAAGATGGACGGGTCTAACTATGAGCTATGGGCTATGCAGTTCATGAGCCTCATGAAATCAAATGGTAAGAAACATATTCTTACCGAAGATGAGCCTGCGGAGAAGACAGGGATCTATGCCTCATGGGAGGCTGATGACGCGTACGCGAAAGTCTGGCTGTCTGGTACGTTGACGATGGAGATTGCTAACGATGTTCTCCATCAGCCCACTGCAAAGGCGATGTGGGACATTCTTGCTGCTACGTATTCGCAGGTGCGAAACGAGACAAAGATGTTGCAGCTTCAACATGACATTTTTACGATGAAGCAGGTCGGCAGACCTCTCCATTCTCTATACACATCCCTGAGAGGGATGTTCGAGAAGCTATACAGTACCATTCCTCTGACTGCTACTCCAGAGCAACAGAAGACGTTTCGAAACGCCACTATGGTTGACGTTCTACTTGCTGCTCTCGATCCCGAGTATGATGCTGCAAGGTCACAGATTCTAGCAGATGCAGTTATTCCTCCAGTGGAGGATGTCTACAGAAGGCTTAGTCGCATTCCAGTTTCCTCCAGCTCCTCTACTCCACCCCCATCTGCGATGGCAGCCTCGCGTGGGAGAGGTGGACCGCCGTCTGGACGTGGTCGTGGACGTGGTCGTGGACCTCAAGGAAGAGGTCGCGTCAGTCAGATATGCTCGTATTGTCACAGAACTGGACACTTGGAGGAGACATGCTATTCAAAGCATGGATTCCCAGCATCGGCAAGGGTTGCAGAGCATTTACAGTCTCCATTACCGTCTGCTGCAGATCACAGATTTGACGAACTAGTATCCCGTCTCCGCGATATTATCCCACTTTCGTCTGGTGATTCTTCTGCTGGTTCTTCAGACATTGCTGCCACAACCTCTGCCAGTTCATCCGCTGCAGCCAGTAGCTCAGGTAGTTCATCAACGCACTTACATTCTCATGATATATCTGACTGGGTTATAGATTCCGGAGCTACACATCATCTTTGTCGAGATAGAGGACGATTACAGGCATACAGGGATATTCCACCCGGCCGCTCAGTACAGATAGCAGACGGTACCCACTCACCCCTTATTGGACAGGGGGAGGTTTTCTTATTCTCCACTATGCAGCTACAGAATGTTTTACATGCTCCTGAGTTCTCCCTGAATTTGCTGTCTATTAGTCAGATTACAAAGGACTTGAATTGTCGAGCTATTTTTGACCCGTCTTCTCTCATTTTTCAGGACATACTCACGGGCAAGGTGATTGGCTGTGGCTCTGAGCAGAATGGTTTATATCGACTGGTTCGGGAATCCTATGCTGGCGTCTCTTCTCACTCCGCTGGACCAGTCTCTCCTTACATTTGGCATCTTCGATTTGGTCACCTTCCGATCCAGAAAATGCGCCATCTTCTGCCCCAGATCTCTCCAAGTTCGTCGTTTCGCTGTGAAACATGTCAGTTGGGAAAGCATCATAGGTCGAGCTTCCCAGGTCGTCAGAGTCGGAGCAGTAGCTCCCCTTTTGAGTTGTTACATATAGATATATGGGGTTCAAGTCGTGTTCCTGATCACCAGGGACACAGGTTTTATCTAGTTGTAGTCGATGATTTTTCTCGTGTCTCTTGGGTATTTCTTTTGAAGAATAAATCTGAAGCAGGAGATGCTATCAAAAATTTGATTAATGAAGTGCAAAATGTTTTCTCTTCCTCAGTCAAATATGTTCGAACTGACAATGCCCTGGAATTTTGTACACGCTCTCTTTCTCTATTTCTTTCATCGAAAGGTATTATCCACCAGACCACCTGCGCATATACATCCCAACAAAATGGTGTGGCGGAAAGAAAGCATCGCCACCTCTTGGACATTACTCGTACCCTGTTGATCCAAAGTTGTGCTCTTATTTCTTTCTGGGGGGATGCTGTCCTTACTGCATGCTATCTAGTCAACAGAATGCCGTCCTCTGTCCTTGGAGAAAAGATACCTATCTCTCTTGTTTTTCCAGACAAGGAGCTCTTCTCTCTGCCACCACGTGTCTTTGGCGCTGTGGCGTTTGTCCATCGTCTATCTCCTGGGCTTGACAAGCTCTCTCCAAGAGCAGTCAAGTGCGTCTTTGTTGGCTATTCCAGAACCCAGAAGGGATACCGGTGTTATGATCCTACATCCAACAGGTACTTTGTTAGTGCGGATGTCACCTTCTTCGAGTCAGTTATGTATTTCTCGCCAGCTGGGGACAGAATGGTACCATCCACCACCACTGATGATATTTATGTTCCGTCGCCACCTACTTGGGGTCCACCTGAGTCGCCTCCTGTGTCAGTTCCACTGCCAGCACAGCCGCCACCACCACCTCCACCACCACCCATTCCACAGCGCATCATATCACCGTTTCCTAACCATTATACGCGTCGGCCAGGTCCTGCTCAGACGACAGATATGCCAATCACTACGCCTCAGGTATGTTCAGATGATGTTACTACTGACGGGTCAGGTTCGGTACATATGCAGGAGGACTCATTACAGGTGGACCCAGTTGATGATCTTGATGTTCCGATTGCTATTCGGAAACAGAAACGGCAATGTGCTTCCTATCCATTTGCATCACAGGTTTCCTTCCACCGGCTCACAGGTGATTTCCAGAAGTTTGCCACAGCACTGTCTTCTGTGGCCATACCACGGACATACCAGGAAGCATTGAAGAATGAGCGCTGGCGATTAGCTGTGGAAGAAGAAATGAGGGCCTTGAAGGCCCGTGGCACGTGGTCTTTAGTTCCTGCACCTCCTGATGCATCTGTTGTGAGCTGCAAATGGGTCTTCACAGTCAAATATCATGCAGATGGCACGTTGGATAGGTACAAAGCACGCTTGGTCGCCCGTGGATTTACACAAACATATGGCGTGGACTACATGGATACATTCTCTCCAGTGGCGAGACACTCGACTCTCCGTATTCTTCTATCTGTTGCAGTGGTTCGTGATTGGAGCATTTCTCAGCTAGATGTCAAGAATGCTTTTCTATACGGGGACTTGCAGGAGGAAGTCTACATGCAGCAGCCACCTGGGTTTACTGCTGAGGGGGAGACGCATATGGTCTGTAGACTTCACAAGGCGATATATGGCCTCAAACAGAGTCCACGAGCATGGTTCCAGAAGCTGTCCAATCTAATTGAGCAACAGGGATTCAAGAGGTCCAATGCAGATCACTCGTTGTTTGTCCAGAAGTCCTCGGCAGGTACGGTTGTCATAATGGTCTATGTGGATGATATTCTTGTTACAGGAGACGATGCTCAGGGCATAGCAAGGGCGAAGGCATTCCTAGGTCGTCAGTTTGTTACAAAGGATCTTGGAACCCTAAGATATTTTCTGGGGTTGGAATTTGCTAGGAATGCACATGGTTTGGTGATGACACAACGGAAGTACATTACAGACTTCCTGGTTGAGACTGGTATGGATGGGTGCAAACCATCAAGCATCCCCATGGACCCCAGCATGAAGTTATATGATGATGATACTGATGAAGTGGATAAGAGGAGATATAGAGAGATGGTGGGAAAACTCCTCTACATTACTATAACCCGTCCAGATATTGCATTCGCAATTAGCCGGGTGAGTCAGTTTATGGAGCAGCCAAGACAGGTTCACATGGATGCTATACACATGATACTGAGGTATCTGAAGTCTTCTCCAGGGCTAGGACTACTATTCAGAAAAGGCGCAGACTTATCCATCTCAGCATGTGCAGACGCAGATTATGCAGGATGCTCTAAGGATAGAAAATCAACCTCCGGGTTTGCAGTTTTTATTGGAGGCTCTCTGGTGTCTTGGAAAAGCAAGAAACAAACGGTGGTGGCAAGATCCAGTGCGGAATCCGAATACAGGGCAATGGCCCAAGCCAGTACGGAAATGATGTGGGTTCGCTCCGTATTAGAAGATTTACATGTAGCTGTACCTCTACCTATGAAGCTTCAGTGTGACAATTAGGCAGCATTGTTCATTGCCAACAATCCAGCTTTTCATGAGAGGACCAAGCATATTGAAGTTGACTGCCATTACACCAGGGACCTGATCCATAGAGGATTGATATATTCACCAAGCCATTGCTCAGAGGACCGTTTCAGAGATGTTCATCCAAGCTGAGCATGATCGACATCTATGCTCCACCTTGAGGGGGAGTGTAGAGATAGTTTCTAGTATTTATAATTATTTCCGTATCTTGTTGCTATTTCTCTCATTTATTTAGACGTCCTTGTAATTTACCCCTCAGGCCTCTCCCTATATAAGAGAGCCTAGGGTTTCTCTATGAATGAATAACGAAGACTCCCTTTCGTCTAACAGTATTGATCCGGTACAACCTTGTATGCCTTTTGTGCCATTAAGTGCCCATCAGGCCATGTCCGCAGGTTTGGATTCTCCACCAGCTCACCATTCAGAGGCAAAGCCTCCAAAAGCAATATATAATTTGGAAAGCGCTCGTTCAATAAGTGAGCATGAAATCGAGGCAACCACCCATCAGCCTCCATGCACTCCCTTGCAGAGCAGTTCCCATCATCTGCCAAAGTAAACAAGTGCGAGAAATAGAATCCAAGCACACTCTATCCAATATGATTTTTTTCATCTAGAACCATAAGTCATTGCATCGTATCTCATGAGTGGGGCAACCCGAGGGAGCACTGAACAATGCCCTTCCAGAAGTTCGAAGGTATACTCGCCCACCGTGCTATAAGAGAGCCAAAGTGACCCTATAAATGGTGCAAATCGTCTTGCTCAACAAATCATAGCCACTACCGAAATGTGGTCCACTTGAGCACTCCTTTCATCTCCTCCAAACTCTAGTCCCTAAGGCCTCCATCCTCCTTTTCGAGCAACCGAGTCGTCCAACCTACCAGAGGCATCCTCTTCACCTTCCCAGAAGAGGCCCAAAAAGTTTCCTCACTGACATCTCAAACCTCCCCTAAATACCAATCGGAACCAGACATACAATAAAAAGATTGAGATTGTGTTTGTAATCGTCTTTAAAAGCATCATGCACACACCTCTAGCATGGGATCAATTAACCAATTTCACTACATCTTCTCCGCCATAGGTACCCAATAATCCTGCATCAGCTTGCGAAAAACTAATGGTAAACCTAGTGTAGAGATGAAAGAAAAGTGAATTGCTTTGTTGAGGGGCCTTAGGGTTCTCTTATATGGGAGAGAAACCTGTTGGGTAAATTACAAAAAGAAATAGATAATATGAAAACAATAAGAAAGATAACTAATATCTCAACACTCCCCCTCAAGCTGGAGCATAGATATCGATCATGCTTAGCTTGGAACAACATCTCTAATAAGGCCCTCTGGATAGGGCCTTAGTAAGAACATCCGTTGTCTGGTCTCCAAAGCTGGCATGCGTAGTGGCGATAAGACCCTTTTGTATCGTGTCACGAGTGTAGTGACTGTCCACCTCTATGTGCTTGGTCCTCTCATGGAAGGATGGATTGTTTGCCGTTTAAAAGAGAAATGAATGAGATGTTTATTCCATAGAGCTAGGGTCTCTTATATATAGAGAAAACCCTAGAGAGTACAAGGGTTACGGAACCCGAATGGTCACAGGGGGTTACGGAACTCAAAGGGTCACAGAGGATTATGAAACCTGAAGGGTCATGGGGGGTTACGAACGACGAAGGGTTACAAACATAAATGTAAATATAATAACTCTAACACTCCCCCTCAAGTTGGAGCTGAGAAAGCTGCAGCTTGTAACAAAAAGAATAAGTATGCACCACATCTTCACACGATACATCATAAGAACATATGTCTGCTGCTGGTAGAAGATCTCGCTCGAGGACGGGTCTGCGGCTTTCAGGTCACCGGAACGTATCTCTGCCATGCCTGTAGAGTCACTGCGATATCAGGTCACCAGAACGTATCTCTGTCGTACCTGCAGGTCATCGGAACATATTTCTGTCATGCCTGGAGAGGAATCAATGTAGAAGAAGTCCAACACTGAGTAGTAATCATGTCGTAAAAGAAGAAGTATACGCCCCGGCGAAGAAGTCGATGTTCAGTGAAGACGGATGATCTGAGTAGTAGTCTGGAGTGTCAGTCTGTCAATCGTGGTAGGGCAACAGACGTCCTGAAGAATCATCTCTGATTCCCCCTTTCTCCTATACTTGATAGAATAAAGAGTATGGAACATCAAGTTGGAAGAAATAAAAAGTTGGGAGAAACAAGTCGTGGTGAAGCAAGGGTTGTTGGAGGGGGGCTCCAAGCAGTGCCGACTACGCATGAGGTGCGGCTGGAGCTGCTGGAGCCACGGGCAACACTTTAGGTGCCGCTGGAGGTAGCAGCTGGTGCTGCTGGGGACTCGGACTGCTTTGCGCGGGACCATCGAATCCACGAGCGATGTAGGAGGTCCAGCCCTCTCTCCTTGTCGGTGGAGAGAGGGCTGGTGACGGCGGCGGATTTAGGGTATTAGGCTTCGATCTAGGACCATCGCTCTGATACCATGTTGAGAAGAGAACAAAATGAGATGTTTATTCCATAGAACTAGGGTCTCTTATATAGAGAGAAAACCCTAGAGAGTATAATGGTTACAGAACTTGAAGGGTCACAGGGGGTTACGGAACTCAAAAGGTCACAGAGGGTTACGAAACCTGAAGGGTCATGTGGGGTTACGGACGACGAAGGGTTACAAACATAAATGTAAATATAATAACTCTAACATTTGCAATGAAAAGTGCAACATGGTTGTCACATTGGAGGTGTATGGAAAGATGCACCTCTATAGTCAAGTCAATAAGAACAGATCTGACCCACATCATCTCTGTGCTAACCCACGTCATGGCCCTGTATTCTGATTCAACACTTGATCTGGCAACCACGGTCTGCTTCTTGCTCTTCCATGAAACTAGGGAATTCCCTATGAACAGATTGGAGCCTAAAGGATACTTTCTATCCTTGGGACACCCAACATAATCTACATCTGCACATGCTGTAACTGAAAGAGATGTACCTCTGCTGAAAAGAAGTCCCATGTCATGTGGTGCCTTCAGATACCAGAATCATATGGACTGTATCCATATGTGCCTGTCTGGGCTGCTTCATAAATTGACTCATTTTACTCACTACAGAGGATATGTCGGGCTTGGTAATAGTAACATACATGAGCTTTCCAACAAGCTCCTGTACCTCCTCTTGTCGACCTCCTCAATGTCATCATCATAGAGCTTCATGATCGGGTCCATAGGAGTAGTGGCAGGTCTGCAATCTGCCATGCCAGTCTCTGAAAGAAGATTTGTAACGTACTTCCTTCAGGTTATCACAAGACCTCTATGGTTCCTGGCAAACTCTCTAGTCCATGGAAGTGCTGACCTAGGAAGTCCTTGGCAACCTGAATGCCCTGCTCGTCATCCCCTGTAACAATAATGTCATCAATGTAAACAAGAATGACAACAGTACCTCGGGAAAAGCAATTGAGAAAGGAATCTTCTCTCTCAATACAGACGAGAACATGCGGTTCACTAGATAACATGCAACGAGGATTGCATCACACCAGTAAACGTGAGGATCACAACTCGGTATCGACAATGTTTTGGTCACATCAAGTAAGTGACAATATTTGCGCTCGACAATACCGTTCTGCTAGGATGTATAAGCACATGAGGTCTGGTGAACAATGCCAAAAGATCTAAGAAAGTCAGAAAGTTGTAAGGTGCAGAACTCTCAGGCATTATCAGAACGAAGATATTTGACATTGGCAGAAAAAATATTCTTTATCTCATTAGTAAAAGATATGATAATAGATTCGGCCTCAGACTTATTCTTCAATAAAAAGACCTAGGAAAGTCTAGAAAAATCATCGACAATGTCCATTTAAAAACGGTGTCCCTGGTGATCAGAGACATGACTCGGACCCTAAATATCTAAATGAAGGAGCTTAAATAACTGAGAACTGCTCCGAATCTGATGGGACGGAAAGGAGGAACAGTAATGCTTCCAAGCTGGCATGCTTCACACTGGAAGGAGGATCTCGTGGAAATCCGAGGGAGAACATGATACAACTTCTGTAGAGGAAGGTGGCCAAAACAAATGTGCCACAGATATGGTGAGAGTGATCCAGTAGGTATAGTAGAAACACCGACATGAGGAGGTTGGATCAGTCTGTAGAGCCCCCGCTGCTCATGGCCACATCCAATCACCCTGCCCGTGAGTATGTCTTGATACACAAGAGACGAAAGGTAAAAAATGACATGACAATGCGGATCCTTAGTAATCTGACTAATAGAAAGTAAAGTCATCTGAAAGTCAGGAGCATATAAAACATTCTGAAGGTGCATGGACGATGTTAAATGCACCTTCCCCCGTCGTGTATTGGGTAAGTGGTCTCCATTAGCAATGACAACCCGTCTACCAGGAAGTATGGTCCTGTAGGACCTCAACTGCGTTCTGTCTCCACATAGATGGTGAGAAGCACCGGAGTCCATAATCCACTCTGTCATATTTGCACCACTACTACTAGTAAAAGCGTAAGTGATACCCGAGGAGCTCGAAGAGGCTTTGGCTGCGGCTGCAGTATCTGTAGTGGTGGTGCCTGTAACATGAGTCATGATATCTCGAATACGAGAGATAATATCATCCAGGTGAGGATCAGGATGGGAAGCTGGAGTCTCTGAAGGCTCAATCTGTTCTGCCACACGACCAGAAGCATGATATCCATGATTATGGTAGCATGTATCCTCTGCATGTCCTGACTGACAAAAGTAAGTGCAAGGACCGGGAATAGATGGGGGAGAGAGCATGGTTCTTAGAGACTTTGCTGCTTGAAGACAAAAAGGAGGAGGTAGAGTGGAGGCAAAGGTCAAGGCAACAATGGCTGAGGGAGGGAGACACCCACACGACGTTCTTCCATGCTCTGACTTCTGGGAGAAGGAGACGTAACTTTATCAACGAACTGGAAGTGAGAGGAGAATGGGTGTCAGGAGATGAGCAGGTGGGGGCAGTGCTTGAAAGTCATTTTGTTTCGGTCACCAGAAGGCAACAGAATGGGGGATGGGACTGGTTAGGCAGGGGAGCGGAGGTCCTATCGAGCGAGCAGTCGGAGGGTCTTCAGGTCCCTTTTGAAGAGGGGGAGGTGAAGCGCGCAGTCTGGGATTTGAATGTAGATGGTGCTCCAGGGCCTGATGGTTTTCCGGTGTTCTTCTACTGGGAATTCTGGGAGCTGTTGAAGGATGAGTTTATGGAGTTGCTTAACGAGTTCAGGCAGGGCAATTGTGGCTTTGAGAAGGTCAACATAGCACTTCTGTTCCTCCTTCCTAAGAAGGAACACCCCATGGGGGTTGGAGATTTCCGTCTGATTGCGCTCTCCAATGCGAGTTATCTCATTGTTGCAAAGGTTCTGGCCAGCAAACTCAAGGTGGTGCTAGACTCGTCCTGCATGGGCAATCAACTTTTGTTCCGGGTAGAAAGATGGCAGATGGTTTGTGATGGCCTCGGAGATCTGCCTCCATTGGACGTGGGTTAAGGAGAAAGGAGTCCCGTGGAAGATTGACTTCGCAAAGGCATATGATTGTGTGAATCGGAACTTCATTTGGACATCTCTACGACGTCGTGGGTTTCATGATCTATGGATTTCTTGGATGAAAAGATGCGTTACGACGACTTCTTACTCTGTTTTGATCCATGGCAAACTGTTTGTGGGTTTTTTCAGCCGTAGAGGGGTGTTAGGCAGGGATGCCCGCTCGCTCCATTGCTCTTTGTTCTGGTGGCAGATGCTCTTGTGACTATGTTCATATGCGTGGTTCATGATGGCTGGTGTGAGGGTTTTCGTTTGGGCACGATCCCCATTCCTCTTCTTCAGTACGCAAATGATACATCCATCTTCACGAATCAATATGAGGACTTGCTCCGAAGAACGACACAACTGATGGAGATCTTTGGGGAACTTTCGGTGCTGAAAATTAATAAATAGAATTCAGTAGTGATTCCCTTTGGGTTGACATAGAATGAATATAGCAGGGCGACAGAACTATTGGATACTCCTATTGGAGAGCTACCCATTATGTACCTTGACCTTTCGCTTGTCGCTGGGAAGCTTAGGAAGTCTGATTGGGACTTGCTCATCAGTAGATTCGAGCAAAGATTAGCGGGCTGGAAGGCAATGGCACTGTCTAGAGGGAGTAAGCTGATCCTCCTGAAGCATGTCCTTTCGACCATCCCCATCTTCTTCCTCTCCACCCGCCTTATGCCCTCTGGCGTGAGGGAGAAGATTGAATCTATGATGCAGAGATTTTTCTGGTCCGCTGGTAAGCAGCAAGAGCCATGCCTCAACTTGGTAGCTTGGGAGGATGTGATGCACTTTAAGGGAGAAGGCGGTTTAGGTGTTCGGGACTTAGAGTGTATGAATAAGGCGTTGCTGGCGAAATGGGTGGTCTATAACTGGGGGGACTTGTTGAGGCTGGCGGCAAGACTTCTGAGGGATATTTACAAGGTGAAAGGCGCTCTTGAGGCGGGGAGGGTCTGCTTCAAGTCATCTTTATGGGCAGGGGTGCGTTCAATTTTACCACTCTTGGAGCCGAATCTTAAGTCTGTGGCGGGCGATGGTGAACTGTTTCGTTTTTGGCATGATGACTGGAGAGGGGCCTCTTGCTTGTAGGTTCCTGAGGCTTTTTGCCCTTGCATCAGAGGAGGATTGTTCGGTGGCTCAGGCGGAGGGCACATGCAGCTGGATGCCAGAGTTCCTTGTGGATCTATCCCAGCAGAGGTTGGATGAACTTTTCAGATTGCAGTTGGAGTCACCTTCGACATGTTGCATCTCAGAGGGCAGATATCACTTTGAATGGAGCGGTGGTGGAAGGTTCTCGATGAAGAGGGCATACATGGAGTTTAGAAGGGAAGAAGACAACAGGGATAGAGACCTCTGCAGAGAGATGTGGGGAGCAAGTTGAGGATGCGGACCATCTCTTCTTCGGCCGCCCCACGTCGGCACAAACGTGGAGAGAGATTGGATCTTCTCGGATCTCAACCGTGGGTCTTAATGAGTTCTGGGCTTCCATGAGAGCCCTTGGGGATAATTCGCTGGACGTTTGTGTTTTGCTTTTTGCAGCATTGTGGGCCATCTGGGGAGGGATGATTGCCCTTATCTTTAAGAGACAGAGGTTTTATCCAGAAAATGTAAAAGCTCATAGTAATGCTCTTTTCCATTTCTGGTTTTCCAGGTAATGTAATCTGAATCCTCTATCAATGAATTGTGGTGAATCCCATCTCGGGATTTCACCCCCTTTTTTGTCAAAAAAATAAGAAAGATAACTAATATCTCAAAACAGTAAATAATTGAGAGCACTTCATGCTAGGTCCGAAGGGAAGCCACACAACTCGCCACCTCACCCTCAATCATTTTGAAGGGAACAAAAGCCAATTTATCATGGTCCGCAACCTGGACACCATCCCAAATAGCTTAAGCACAAGAGTCACTCTCTCTGTTGCGCCAACATCACCACCACCACCACAACAACAACAACAAAGCCTTTTCCTACTTTAAGTAGGGTCGAATGCAACTTTTTGGCTAGATCTCTTCTTGAGATATGGCTTTTGTAAATATTATTGTTCCTTAATAATACATTTTGGGGAAGATACTACGTCGGGTGTTTCCCCCCTTTCTGATTAAAATTATGACCGCATCCGAGTAGACACAATATCAGAATCGAAAGGGAATCCAAGATCCACTAGGAAAGTGCACCTTGGACAATTGGATCAAAAGAGTGGGTCTAGGGTCGCCTTGAAAGCCACCTTGTTTACACCAAACATTGCCACATCCCCTATGAAGGCTCCTGAATCAAGGCATTGCACAGACCATCCTAGAAATGCGAAGCAACCGTGCTCATCAGCGGTGTCCTTGGAGGATGGGATGGCGACAAACACTTAGCCTCCTGAAGCTGGAAAGTAGTCCTACAAACCACATGCACAACATCGAAGACCCTCCAACACCACCGCGATGTCAATATCCATTTGCAAGCGAAGCCCATCCAAAATAAGCTCAACCATCTTCCCCACTTCTTCTAGAGCAATCCAAAAAGAGTTTATGGAGCGTGAGATGAAGGGCATGCTGGAGTCACGAAACATATGATGCATCCCATATTCTTCGCAACATTGTCCAGGAAGTGGGGGCGCTGCCACATGATGTTGAAATTCACCACATCCAAGGTCACAAGCATGACCTCCTGCTGAGGTGTCAATACACACACACAAGGAGATGGTGGATCATGTCTATCACATCTCCAACAAAAGCCTTGGGAAAGACATGACGAGGGCATCCTCCCACAACCTTCACGAGCAATCCAAACATTGCTAGGGTAGCAATAAGAGCATGATGACTTACACCCATCTCACATCGCGAGTAAATTACACAAAAGTCCCCGAACACACCCGATTTCAATGTTGTACCTGAACTTTAAAAGGTAATAATGCGGTACCCGATATTTAAGATTTGTCAATGTGGTCCTTGACTATTGAAACTTAGTTGATCGTTTGGTCTTTCAGACCTTAAGTCACAACAACGCAAAACCACATTGAGACAAATCTTAAAGATCAGGTACCACATTATTACCTTTTAAAGTTCAGGCAGGACATTGAAATCGGGTGTATAGTTTAGGGACTTTAGTGCAATTTACTCTAACATGGTATCGGAGCCTAGGGCTTAGGCTCTCCACCCGCCCCCCTCCCCCCCATCGAGCCCGCCGCCGCCTCTCTCTCCTCGAGCCCGCCGCCGTCTTCGAGCCCCCCCTCTCGGCACCGCCCAACCCCGGGTGCCACCCATCCCTCCGCACCGCGACCCTCGGCCCCCGGGTGCCGCCCAACCCTCCGCCTCCCGCACCCGGTCCCCGGGCCCGTGTCCAGCCCCGGATACCCTCACCGCCGGCCTTGACGTAGCCGGCATCCCCTCCCCTGCGGCCCTCTTCGTAGCCGCCTCCGCCATTTCATATATGGATTTGGGTGCGTAAGTCTACATACGCACTCGAATCCTATGCAGTCTGTGTAGACATCTACTTCTCTGTCTACAAACCCTAGTTCTTTCTCTGCGGCGATATGTCAGAAACAAAGGTTGATATGCCATCCGTAGGCGCTTTCAAAGGTCCTGCGCCAATTATCAAAATGGATGGATCGAATTATGAGCTCTGGGCGATGCAGTTCATGAGCCTCATGAAGTCAAATGGTAAGAAGCACATTCTTACCGAGGATGAACCGGCAGAGAAGACATGGATCTATGCCTCTTGGGAGGCTGATGACTCTTACGCCAAAGTTTGGCTCTCGGGCACGTTATCGATGGAGATTGCGAATGATGTTCTCCATCAGCCCACCGCCAAAGCGATGTCGGACATTCTCGCAGCAACATATTCTCAGGTCCGAAATGAAACCAAGATGCTGCAACTTCAGCATGACATATTTACCATGAAGCAGAATGGGAAACCTCTTCATTCCTTGTATACATCACTGAGGGGGATGTTTGAGAAACTCTACAACACTATTCCTTTGACGGCCACACCCGAGCAGCAGAAGACATTCCGTAATGCTACCATAGTCGGCGTCCTTCTTGCGGCTCTTGATCCAGAATATGATGCGGCTAGATCACAGATTCTCGCAGATGCTACCATTCCTCCTATGAAGGAGGTTTATCGGAGGCTTAGCCGCATCTCAGTTCCCTCCAGCACGTCTACACCACCTCCCTCTGCGATGGCTGCCTCCAGGGGAAGAGGTGGCTCCTCTTTTTCATTCCGTGGCCATGGCCGTGGAGCTGGAGGTCGTGGTAGTCGATCTCGTCCACCTTGCAGCTTTTGTCGTCGTCACTCAGAAGATACATGCTATTCTAAGCATGGTTTCCCAGCATCTGCAAGGGTGGCAGAATATGTTGCTTCTCCATCCTCTTCTACTTCAGATCAGCGGTTTGAGGATCTAGTTGCTCGGATACGGGATATAATGCCTCCTGTTCCTACAGATTCTCCTGGAGGCCCTTCAGATATAGCTGCGTCTGCTTCTGCCAACACTTCTGCCACGACTAGCACCTCAGGTAGTGCTTGTGCTTTTACTGCATGTTCTAGCTCAGACATCTCTGATTGGATCATGGACTCTGGTGCAACGCACCATCTCTGTCGAGATAGAGACAGACTTATTTCATACTGGGAGATTCCTTCAGGGCGATCGGTGATCATTGCAAATGGGACTCATTCTCCCATTATTGGACAAGGGGAGGTTATGTTATCATCCTCCATGCGTCTGAAGAATGTCTTATATGCTCCGAAATTTTCGATGAACCTGCTCTCTATTAGTCAGATCACAAAAGATTTGCATTGTCACGCTATATTTGACCCATCTTCTCTTATATTTCAGGACATCCTAACAGGCAGAGTGATTAGCTGTGGTTATGAGCAGGATGGTCTTTTTCTTCTGCACCGGAGTTCATATGCTGGAGTCTCTTCTCATGCGGTTGGATCTGTCTCACCCTATACCTGGCATCTACGTTTTGGTCACCTGCCTCTCCAGAAGATGCGTCACCTCTTGCCTCAGATATCTCCCAGTTCGTCCTTCCGATGTGAAGTATGTCAATTAGGGAAGCACCATAGAGCTAGCTTCCGACGACGTCAGAGTCGGAGCAGTAGCTCCCCTTTTGAGTTACTTCATGTCGATATCTGGGGTCCTAGTCGTGTCCCTGATCACCAAGAGCACAGGTTTTATCTAGTTGTCGTCGATGATTTTTCTCGTTCGTTGTGGGTTTTTCTCTTGAAAAATAAATCTGAAGCTGGTGACGTCATCACAAATCTTATAAATGAAGTGAACAATGTTTTCTCGTCCAAAGTGAAGTATGTACGCACTGATAATGCCTTGGAATTTTGTTCTCGGTCTCTCTTCCAACATTTTTGGTCAAAAGGCATCATACACCAAACTACATGTGCCTACACCTCCCAACAGAATGGAGTTGCTGAAAGAAAACATCGTCACCTACTTGATATTACTCGCACTCTTCTTATCCAGAGCTGTGCACCCATTTCTTTCTGGGGAGATGCTGTTCTTACAGCCTGCTACCTGGTAAATCGTATGCCATCTACAATACTTGGTGAGAAGTCTCCTCTTTCGATTGTTTTTCCAGATAAAGAATTGTTCTCACTCACCCCTCGTGTTTTTGGGGTGGTTGCCTTTGTTCATCAGCTATCACTTGGTCTAGACAAGCTCTTACCTAGAGCTGTCAAATGTGTCTTCGTGGGTTATTCTCGGACACAGAAAGGATACCGTTGCTATAATCCAGTAAATGGGAAGTACTTTGTCAGTGCATATGTTACTTTCTTCGAGTCTGTTATGTACTTTTCACCTGCAGGTGACATATTGACCTCCAACTCATCTACTAATGAGGTTTATGTTCCTCCTCCTCCTAACGTGAGTCTTCCTTTGACCAATCCAGTTCCTAATGTTGTGTCCACACCACCTTTACATCCTCCTCCACCACCACCGCCTCCACCAAAACCAGTAATCTCACCACTACCAAAATTCTATACCCGTCGATCTGGTTCTGCTCATGCCACACGACAATCATCCAGCACGCCCAGGTATGTCCAGATGTTACTACTAATGATGGGTCGAATAATGTGCTTATGCAGGGTGTGCCATTACAGAACAACTCGGACCCGGCGAGTTCAGTGGTTGATGATCTGGACGTCCCTATTACGTTCAGAAAGCAGAAACGCAGCTGTGCTTCGTATCCTCTTGCTTCACAGGTCTCATTCCATCGCCTTACAGGAGATTTTCAGAGATTTGCAGTGGTTTTATCTTCTGTGGAGATCCCACGGTCATACCGGGATGCATTGAAAATTGATTGTTAGCGGATTGCGATGGAGGAGGAGATGGCTGCCCTACAGTCGAGGGGCACATGGAGCTTGGTTACTGCTCCTTCAGGAGCATCTGTGGTTAGCTGCGAATGGGTATTCACTGTCAAGTATCATGCAGACGGCAGCCTGGATCGATACAAGGCAAGACTCGTGGCACGCGGTTTCACTCAGACTTATGGAGTGGACTATATGGATACCTTCTCTCCAGTTGCCCGTCACTCCACTCTTCGTATTCTTCTGTCTGTAGCTGTGGTACGTGATTGGCCTCTGTTCCAGCTGGATATTAAAAATGCATTTTTGTATGGGGATCTGTAGGAGGAAGTGTACATGCAACAACCTCCGGGGTTTGTTGCTGAGGGGGAGAATCATATGGTATGCAGACTTCATAAGGCAATTTATGGCCTTAAACAGAGTCCAAGGGCATGGTTTCAGAAGCTTTCCCATTTAATTGAAGAACAAGGCTTCAAGAGATCCAATGCAGATCACTCATTGTTTATCCAGAAGACCACTCGAGGTACAGTTGTCATCATGGTGTATGTTGATGACATTTTAGTCACAGGAGATGATGCCCAAGGGATAGAGATGACTAAAGCAGTGTTGGGTCGTCAATTTGTTACAAAAGATCTTGGCACACTACGATATTTTCTGGGACTGGAGTTCGCCAGGAATGCACGGGGTCTAGTAATGACCCATAGGAAGTATATTACAGATATGCTGACTGAGACAGGCATGGCTGGATGCAGACCGTCTACTAATCCTATGGACCCTAGCATGAAATTGTATGATAATGATACAGAAGAGGTTGACAAGAGAAGGTATAGAGAAATGGTGGGGAAACTTCTTTACATAACTGTAACCCGACCTGATATTGCCTTTGCAGTTAGCCGGGTAAGCCAGTTTATGGAACAACCGAGACAGATACATATGGATGCTATATATATGATACTCAGGTATCTAAAATCATCTCCAGGCACGTGATTGTTGTTCAAGAAGGAAACCGATTTATCTGTTTCAGCATGTGCGGATGCTGACTATGCAGGATGCCCTAAGGATCGAAAGTCTACCTCAGGCTTTGCTGTGTTTGTAGGTAGCTCTCTAGTTTCTTGGAAGAGCAAGAAACAAACCGTTGTGGCTGGATCCAGTGCAGAATCTGAATATAGGGCCATGGCACAGGCAAGCACAGATCTGATGTGGGTTCGAGCTGTACTAGAAGATTTGCATGTGGATGTACCTCTGCCCATGCAACTACAATGTGATAATCAAGCTGCATTGTTCATTGCCAATAATCCTGCCTTTCACGAGAGAACCAAGCATATTGAAGTAGACTGTTACTACACCAGAGACATGATCCAAAAGGGATTGATTTCTACTTCACATGTTAGTTCTGGGGAGCAGACAGCCGACATCTTCACCAAACCGCTTCTCAGAGGACCGTTTCAGAAATGCACTTCCAAGCTGAGCATGATCGATATCTATGCTCCATCTTGATGGGGAGTGTTGGAAAGAATTATATATATGTGTACTGTTCTGTCTTTTTATTCTTCTATGTTCCATCTTATGTAATTTACCCATAGGGTTTTCTCTATATAAGAGACCCTAAGGTTCACTGGAATAAACACAATTCATAGTTTTTCCAACAAATACCTCTTGTTTAGAGTTTGAGTAACCACCTGTTCACAAATAATGAATGGTTGTCATAATTGGAAATTCTCAATGTAAGATTTAGATGATAACTATAGATCATGATGGTCATTTGGATTATTTGGAAGACTTTTGACTGCTTTTGTTTGTGGTCTTTGTTAGATTCTGGTCCAATTTGTGATATGTTTGTGTTGCCTTCTTAAAGCTTTGCCGTGTCTTGCTAGTTTTGATCTTTATTTAGCTCCGAGGTCTAATAGGTCAAATCCTTGTTATATCTCTATTTCTTCTGAGTCTTTTTCCTTTGTTTTGGGATTTCAGTTTCGGCATGTTCGAGGATAACTTGACAACAACACTATGCAAAAAGTTGCATTCCATAGGTTGGCGAGTTGCACATAATGCTGTAATTCGTAATTGTGTAAGATTCCTCCCCCTTTCTGTCCTATCTGCTTTATTCTCCTTTTTGTGTTGTACACCATTTTTTTTAAATTATTCTGAAAGGACTGATTTGACGATTTCATATATATATATATACATCCATTCCTTTGATGCCAAATCGAGCAATATTAGTAAGGAGTTTGGTAATAAAATCTATATCTTAAATGTTGTTTCTGTGGTGTTTATTTGCATTTGTTGACACCTTGTCATCTGGGGGTTGAATTTATTTTGACCAGCTTAGGAACTTCTGCTCAATATTTAGGGCCTCAGCCCACATTCTGAGTATCTGGTATATTCTTCCGGAAGCCTGAGGACTTTCTGGGTCTCAGTGGGTGTTGTGGGGCATGATGTTCGCAAGTGGTGTTCTATTGGAATAAATTAAATGGATGAGTATAAAATACTTATGGGTTCGATAGTAGCTCTATTTTGTCTTGTGGACTAGATAGTACAGGCAACTTATGACAGGACTTCATATTTCTGCGGCATATTGTACCTTTAAAATTGGTGCTACAGGTAGAGTTTCTTCAAAGAAAAGGGCTGTGGGATCAAGGTGGAGACACCCTTAAGCGATTAAATTTAAAACCTCAAAAAGTTGCCGGACTAAGTCTCAGAGAGCATAGAACCATTATTGTTTGTGGATCACCCCATTGCCAGTTATCTGAATTGCCCATCTTCTCAACAGGAGGCCACATGCCCCCACTTTGGGAAGAGGGGCATGCATATCCAAGAGTGGCCTAGAAGCTTTCTGAATTCGAATGATCCAACCCGGATGCGACCAACTTTCTCCAAATCTCTTTTGAGCACTCAGATGATATGGATTCCAAATCCTATGGAGAATCATTGCACTTTGTACACGAAACATATACACCACACAAAATATTGGCTCTATAAATTTTCATTATCTGGCTTGCTGCTTACTTTTCTGAGAAACCATAGGAAGACCTTCACACACAATGACACAAGGTCCAGATAAGCTTGTAATCATTGGAAGCAACCTCAAGTTCAAAAGCCAATTCAGAGACATGGCTCTATGACCTCAAATTTCAGCGAAATTCGGTCGAATTTCTATCAAATATCGATATCCTGTCGAAATCGAAATTCGACCGAAATGGCCGAAATGACCGAAATATGGGGGCCCTAGTACAAAAAATGACCGAAATGACCGAAATTTCGGTCGGTCACCGAAATGGTAACCGAAACTGATCTAGGGCCTTGCGTGGCTCTATAATCTTCATTGAGAAAGAGCCATTCCCCCATGTCTAATAGCCCGTTTCTGAGTTAGCCCCTCTATCTCGCCAATCAGTTTATTCATGTTGGGGAAGTTGCATTTTTTTCGCAACTGTGAAGGAATGAGGTCGAAGTCCATTCAGCCCATGTCTCAACCATCAAAGTATTCCGACTGCTTAAAAGAGCGAAATCCTTCAATATGTCTCACAAAGAGCCCCTTCTTTTGACCAACTGCCATTTCAAAACATGAAGGATTGACTATTACTTCCCTGCACCGACCTATAATCTCAGGAGAGAAAGAACACCACCCTTCCGATAGTTAGATGGATTTTGGTAATCTCTCAATCCCGATGGCAAACTAGAGCCAACCATATATATAATATGCAGCATCTAGCAAAGAATATAGTCACACCTCTGCCAAATTTTCTGCACCACATCAACAACAAAGCCTTTTTCATCTTTCTGACCCTTTGTTCTAGGGAGGAAAACAATCGGATACATATACGAATATAAGTGTTATATCCTTATCTTTTTTAAAATTCAGTTGCAAACACGAATACCACACGAATGTGTAAAATGGTGAATCATATCCTCAAAATGCTAATACAAATGCAAAACGGATATTGGCAATTCGGTATGAATATTTGAAAAACGAATTAATATACGAGTGTTAGACGCGTCCAAATTTACTTTACATCTATAACGTTATAGGTTCACAACAAATTTGTACTTTGCAAAACCATTAATTTATGGAAACGATTTTCCTAACATGGTTTCTTATATTTTAATGAATATTGAGATAATGGCCTCAAATTTCAAGAAAATTCCACCGAATTTCTCTGAAATTTCCATTTCTCTAGGTCACCGAAATCGAAATGCTGCCTTTCTTTTTTTCGGATTTCAACGAAATATCAATGAAATGTCAACGAAATTTCATTGAAATTGCATGTTGTTTCGACGAAACAAAAAAAATAAGGAAATCTACCATTCACTTTCATTGAAGTTTGCATATATAAATGAATTTTCGCTTATTTATTTGCTGATTTGTCGAGTTATTAGAGTGCTTTATATTATTTGAAGAAGTTTCTTTAGTTAGTTTTTAAATTCTAAATCTAACTTACCAAATCAGTTACAAGGCTTAAAAGTTAAATTTAAGTTTTAACTGAAGAGCTTTATTTTTTTATTCTTTCTTTATTTTGATATATATGTTTTGATTAGTATTTATTATATGTGTCACCTCATCCTTATCGACGAGGTGATTATCATGGTTTTTTCTTCTAGTTTTGCTTACAGTTTTGATTCTAGGTAACACGTTGCTCTACATATCAACATGTGTGATGATTATGACTATAATACTGTTTCAGAACATATATTTACAATTTCGTTTACCAATGTGCATTTCTATTTTATTTATTGACTTGGGAATATTAAAAATCTTAGTTTTATGAAAAAGTCAAGTTTAGAGTCATTTTCAAGATTTCCGACGATTGCACCAAAATGGAATTTCTCTTTCCGGACTTGGCGAAACGAAATTGAAATATGAAATGTAAGACTTTGCTTTCTTGCAGTTTCTCTCAATTACAAGGAGTATTTGCAGATGTACGAGTGCTAGGTTGTTAGCAACCTTCGACATATTTTGACTATATGTATTTGCCTACTATCAAGTTGAATATAGATTGTGCTTGTGAATCCTACGTAGTTTCTTGTTGTTAATTAATTTATTTCTATCTTGTATAACATATATTTTATGATTGCAAGCTATACAATGCATCTATTAGACATACATGTTAGAATGATTTGTGTTTGTGTGTTTATGCGTGTGTTTGTGTCTTAATTTATTTCTAAATTAAATATTTTTCTAAGTTAAAAGTATTTTGGTTAGATACAAGTTCTAGCCTATCACTCCGATCTTCAAATTCTTACATAAGATATCATTTTGCTAGTACTATTTGTTGGCTTATATTTTTCTATGTTATTATTGCACGAGTCACCATTCTTTCATGTTCAAGAGGTAAAACTAATGGCTTCTAATTTCATTTCCAAATTTGATTATGGTTCTGAGCAGCATACCATTTTTTGACTGTTGGAGTGATGGTATGGAAATTTAATGTAGCATATTGTGCATCCTGATGATTTGTCAGGTTGCCGCCTGAGAGAGATTGAGTTCGAGATCACATTACTGTCAGATACACAACCGATCTCGATGGATCCTTATCGCTTGACATCAGCTGAGTTGAGAGGGCTGAAGGTGCAATTGCATGAATTACTTGACGCGGGTTTCGTAAGGCCATGCACTATACCTTGAGGTGCTCCCATTCTTTTTGACAGGAAGAAAGATGGATCGATGAGATTGTGCATTGATTACATGCCGCTCAACAAGATAACAATGAAGAACCGTTATCCTCTGCCATGCATTGATGATCTGTTTGATTAAATACACGGATATTCGATATTCTCGAAGATTGATCTTCGATCTGGCTACCATCAGTTGAGTATTTGAGAGTCCGATCTTCTGAAGACAGTGTTCATGACTCGATATGGACACTACGAGTGTGTTGTGATGCCGTTTGGGCTTATAAATGCCCCTGCAGCTTTCATGGATACGATGAACAAGATTTCCGTCCATACTTGGACAAGTTTGTAGTAGTATTCATTGACGATGTGCTAATTTATTCTCAAAATGAATGGGATCATGCGAATGATCTGAAGATAGTCTTGGACACATTGCGAGAGCACAAGTTGTATGCCACAAGCTGAGCGAGTACGAGTTCTGGTTATCCCAGGTCTCATTCCTTGGGCATGTCATTTCTGGAGTAGGTATCGCAATTGACCCTGCGAAGATTGAGGCAGTCATGTCTTGGGAGCAACCCAAGACAATCACTCAGATTAGTAGTTTCCTTGGATCAACGGGCTATTACGAATGTTTTGTCAGTGGATTTTCACGAGCGGTTCTTCTCTTTACACGATTGACACAGAAGGGAGTTCCTTTCTTTTGGGATGATTCATACAAACATGCCTACAAGACACTGAAGGAAAGATTAGCGACTGCGCCTATTTTTGCACTTCCTTCAGGCACTCAGGGTTGTGCAATATATATAGATGCTTCAAGTGAAGGTTTAGGAGCAGCTATGTTACAACAAGGTCATGTGGTTGCTTACACATCACGTCAGTTGAGGCTGCATGCGCTGAATTACCCCATCCATGACTTGGAGTTGGCGACAGTTGTCTTCGCTTTGAAATCTGACGCCACAATCTCTATGAGGTGAAATTGAGATTTTCACAGCACACATGAGTTCGAAGTATATCTTTGATCAGAAGGAGCTGAACATGAGATAACACAGGTGGCTCGAGCTAGTGAAGGATTTTGATTGCATGATTTCTCACCATCCTGGTAAAGGAAACGAAGAGGCAGATGCGCTTAGCAGAACTCATGCAAATACGACAAACTAGTTATACACGTGGGATATGCTTGCAGCTTTGACTAATTGGCATCCCCATGAGAGTGGCCCATATCTATTGCTATGCCTCCACGATTCAGCAGTCTTTGGGATCGTATAGTAGAATGATAGAGGACATATCCTTTAATTAGAGACAGATACGTGCTTACCATCAAGGACAAAGGTGATGATTTTGTACTGACTAAGTCCATTTTGTGGAAGGCTGGCCAGGTTGTTGCGCCCAACGATGAACAGTTGCACAGAGATATTCTTAATAAGACACACAACTCACGTTTGTCTATTCATCCTGGTAGCACGAAGATGTATCATGATTTGTGCCAACCTTTGTATGGGATGAAGCACGATGTAGCACATCATGTTAGCAAATGCTTGACCTGTCAGATGGTCAAGGCTGAGCATAAGAGACCACCAGGGTTATTACAGTCTCTCCCCATTCCTGAGTAGAAGTGGGAGAGTAATTCTATGAATTTTATCATTGGACTGCCGAGGACACCAGGTGGCCACAATGCTATTGGGTCATTGTTGATAGATTGGCCAAGTCAGCCTTTTTCATACTTGTCAGCATGACCTACACTCCATCTAGGTTGGCTAGATTGTATGTGCAGAACATTATCAAGCGACAAGGTATACCACATAAGGTAGTGTCTGACAGAGACTCGAGGTTTACATCTCACTAATGGCACCAATTCATGTCAGCACTACAGAAAGAGCTGAAAATGAGTTCCGCATACCATCTAGAGACCGAAGATCAGAGCAAGCGCACAATTCAGACATTTGAGGATTTGCTACATGCATATACTTTAGAGTGGAAAGCGTCTTGGAAGGACCACCTACCGTTGGTAGAATTCCCGTACAACAATAGTTATCATTCCCTTATTGTCATGGCACCATTCGAATCTCTATACGGGCGGAGATGCCTCGTATCTCTCAGTTGGCGTGAGGTAGGTAATCACGCTCTTTACTTTGTAGATCTCTTGGAGGAGACTGCGAGCGTTGATCTTGTGAGACGAAAGTTTCTGACAGCGCAGAGCCGCCAGAAAAGCTATGCAGATAGTCGGAGAAGAGATTTGAAGTTTCAAGTAATCCAATTATCTTCTCGTAATACATTCAAATACGACTTGTCAATATTCAACTTAATCTCTCATACTGATGAAATTTCTGTAAATACAGGTAGGAGATTGGGTGTTTCTACAAGTATCTCCCATAAAGGGAGTACAAAGATTTGATGTTCGTAGCAAATTGACACCACGATATGTTGGACATTTGAGATCATTGCTTTTATGAGGAAGGTAGCCTACCGAGTAACCCTTCCTTCCACACCTATCAGGTATACATGATGTCTTTCATATATCCAATCTAAGGAAGTACGCGTACGAGCCTCGATATGTCATCAGCTACGAGAACCATGACGTGGTGCCAGACTTGACATACGAGGAAAGGCCAGTGCATATACTCGATAGTGCTGTAAAGAGGCCTCATAACAAAGAGATTCCCTTAGTCAAGGTGCTATGGCACCGACATGATGTCGAAGAGGCCACATGAGAAACTAAAGCAGACATGCGAGTACGATACCTACAACTCTTTTCATGTAATCATTAAACAAGCCCATTTAATTATATACATGTTGAAAGAATATGGCTTGTTTTTTCTTTGAAGTTTTTATGGGTTTAAAATCCTTTGAGGTTTTTATGTCCAGATGAAACTCAAATAAAACAAATAGTGACACTGACTCTAGTCTCGAGGGCGAGACTCCCTTTGAAGTTTTTATATTTGTGACATTCGAATCCGCATAAACCGAACTTGACCCGGTTAAGAGTCTGCAAGATCATTTAATATTCAATTAACCGTGAATAAACTCAATTCGATCTGTAAATTGCAGATCGAAGCTCATTCGGTCTCAATCGACTAAAAGTCGAATGCATCGTAGTGCGTGCCATCAGAGAAAGCCGCGACGTAAAATCCGAACCGCAAAACAAACCGAGGCCACCATAAGATCCAATTCGACAAAAAGGAACAACGAAATCGATCGTTCGTCGATCGGAGGTCGTATGATAATTTAAAATCACAAAATTTAGTCGCAAACCAAGATCGTATTTTGGAATTTTTGGGAATTCATCTTCGATCTGAAGTATATGAATATTGTACTCATTTTGATCGTCATTCATAGACGGTCAAAACAAGCTATTGTACATCAAAATTCGAAACTCGAGGTGCGAATGCAGACAACTTTAGTATTCGAATAAATGAGAGAAGTAAAGGTTTTTATTTTTTATTTTTAAAAATTGCAGCTGTCCAGGACAGCAGCTGCCCTCTTTATTTGGCTCTTTTCCCCCCTCCACTTGGCCCAAAAAGCTTCTCCACATGTCGACTCCAAGCAAACTTCCCTTGGTTATATAAATCCCAACCCCCTCTCTCTTATTCTCTCTAATTTCTCTCCAATCTCCAGTCAATAGAGCCCTCTCCGGCCACTCCCCTTCCCAGTGCTGCTGCTGTCCAAGCAGCTGGAGCTCCATAGCTGCTACCCAGCAGCTCTCAAGGAAGAAATTGCTACTTGCAGCTATTGTGCCCTGCTCTAGCTGGTGCTGCTACATGCTACAAGCCTCCCCTCTCTGCTGGAGCTCCAGAACTGCTGCTACAGTGCTGCCAAGGCAGCCATAGCTGCTGTCCAGCAGCCTAAAAGCTGCTACTGCTGCTCTTAGCAGTTGTAGATGCTACCCAACAAGCAGCTCTTGTAGGACTGGTTTCAAACAAATGTTGCATGCCTTATTACATGCAAGATCAAGCCTAATTTGATTCTCCAATCTTGGTAGATCCAAAGGTACAATCTTTCTCCCTCCTCTTGCTGCTTTCCATGCATGATTCAATCTATTAATTTGCCTCTTAAATTAGATGAGAATATGAGTTTTACATGGAGATCATCAAAATTTGATATCCTACATATAGGATTTTTCATGTAAATCATCACATTCATATGGGTTTTCCGTTATATTGAAGTGGATTTTCCACGTTCATGTGGGATGATTGGTTTTTTTAAACATGGTATTAACGCCGAGTACCCACTTAATGGTCTAGTGGTAGTACATTGTGTCTACCACACAAAAGACCACGGTTCAAATCCCACTCTTGCAGGGGTTGTGTTAGGTAGTCGACGGCCAACGTAAAAATAGTCGAATCTTTCAACATGGATTTGAGCAATAATCCATGCAACCGACCCTACTTATAGTGAGAGAAGGCTTAATACATTTAATATGGTATTAACGCCTATCCCATTGAGGGTTGGGTTGGGTATTTCGTAGAGGCTTTTTGTGTATTCGAAACATGTTGAAAGTATCTGCATATTTAATCATGCTATAAAATTACATTAATATTACATCAATAAGGGTTGAAATAGAGTCCAAGATCTAACCAAAAGGTCCATAAAAACAAGAGGTTTGACATGGTTTCTCGGAGTTAGGAAAACCATTGCATTCAAGTAGTTCTAAAAACTTATGGAAAATAGTGTCCACCCAACTAGATGTGCCTCCCTCTAGATTTACTTTGCAATCTCACACGAGAAGAACAAATGCTCCACATTTAGGGTCTGGTAACACAACAAACATCACATGCTCGTTCCATGAATGATTTTAGCCCTAAACACATTCGTCATTACCACATCCTGTGGATTGGCTATATGAAACCTTCACTTTCAATGAGATATTCAAATCTTAGTGCTATTTGCAATTTCTTGTCTAATTATCATTATCTTATACTAATGCCACAGACATTACTTTGTATGTCTTTTTAATAGAAAGACAGCAATCATATCACACCCAATGATCCTTATCAGAATTTAGGCCCTCATCACTCATAGCAAGTCCATCGACCCAGAAAATCCTTTCATAGTCTGAGAACTCTGAATGGAACGTTGGAGCCCAAACACCTCCATTAGATAGGGCATGAACCACCTCATCCTTGTCTGAAGCAAGCACAAGCAACCTTGAGTTAACCCTCTACTCATCCATCTAAAAAAAGACACCAATCACCATTGCCAAGAGTACGCGGTGGGAGGGGCATTGTGTTTAAATACTCTCCTTAAAATAGTTTGGTGATCTCGAGTTAATCCGTCAATGAAAAGATGTCGTAAATCTGCAGGTTAGGTTCTCACTATCATACCGGATTCACATTATCCATTCACCACTGGAACCTTATTCATCTCTTTTCTTATAAAATTCAACAACTGATGTCTTAAGATCAAATTACAGATCACTAGTAGTCAATATTTCATGATTAGAATTAAGAGATTTAGGGTGATTAACAAGAAATTAAGATCAAGTTATAGATCACGAATTACTCAATGTTTTCATGATTAAAAATTGAGAGTTTTGGGGTGAATTAGCATGCAAATTGAGACTAAATTTAGATTTAATAAGTAGCTTTCAAATATATAAGTCAAAGAAGATATGAATTGGAAATTTGTAATGTTTTGAACCTAAATCCAAGATCTAATGAGTAACTCCTAATCCCCTGATTTTGGGAATCTAACATTGATCTAAACTTGAATCAAGATCTAATGAACAACTTCTAATCTCATGATTTGAAAACTGAGATCATTGGGATATTTTCATACAAGTGACTTAGAAAATCTAGATGAATAAGCAAGCCGTCAAATTATGAGATAATCTATGATCAATGACTAACAGCCTGCATGATCAATCATTTAGATATGAATCACTAATTATGGATTATTATTCAATAAGATTGTCGATAAGATGCCTAGATCTGTAAAGTTAATCAGACCAGAGATTGAGAGGGCATGAGGAATCAAGTTAGCGATGGTAATTTAGATGACTGATAATTAAGAGTGTTAGTCATAGTGTCCCTTACACCTGATTGTGCGAGGGTGCGGTGATCCTCAACTGGGTGAGAGATATGAGGCCCGGTAGGGTAGCGACCGCTTAGTGCGCGGGTCTAGGATCCCAGTCTTTTTCTCAGTTTTTCGCGAGCGCTCGCAGTTTTACGCCTCTCTGGGATCCACAAGTTTTCTTTTTGACCAGTTCCGCTGATCTTATGTTTTTTAGGGTGCCTAGGATGGAGGGCCCTCGGTTTTGTTTTTTCGAGCTCGTTTGCCCATACTGGTCGGGCTGGTTTTTCTGGAGTGATTTGTTCCGGAAAGTCTCTCCTTCATCTCAGGGGCGTAGTTTTGGAGTAGGCCTAACCCTCCCCTGGACCTATCTTCCTCTAGGTGGGCGAGACAGAAGGGTCTCTTCGGAGACTTCTTCACCGCTTGAGTTTTAGTTATTGCTCTTGAGAGCTTGGTTACAGTTGAGCTTTGTTACCGTTGAGTTGGTTTCAGTGGAGCTTGATTACAATTGAGTTGGTTACAATTGAGCTTGGTTACAGGTGAGTTGCATACAGTTGAGCTTTATTACAGTTGAGTTGGTTACAGTTGAGTTGAGCTTGGTTTCAGTTGAGTTGTAGCTCTGCTAGTAGGTCCTGACAAAGAGAAAAGATAATATTATGAAAATTTTCCTTATCAGACTAAAAGATACTACTATGAATGTCAGAGAAGCTAGTGGACGTGTTGAGAACTTAGTTAGGATGTATTTTACTCCACGCATGCCTATGGAGGTACCCTAACCCCAAGGCTTCCTTACTGCCTTAGAGTCATAGTGTGAGGTCTCACCCAGATCAAAATCACAGACTGTCCACCGAGCTTGAGAAATTTAACAAGAAAATAATCAAAACACGAGATACATCATCTACACTTACTAAAATCCATCCACATGACTCATAAACACCGGAAAGAGATCTAGATCACCTCGATCATAATCCACATTTTATAAATTAAAGAATCTAAAATTGGATGGGAAAGAATGGAAATCTTATACGGCTACATACTGGAAACTACGGTTGTTAGATGTAGCTAATGGACATGTTGTGAACTTAGTTAGGATGCATTACTCTCCACCGCATGCCTACGGAGGCCCCCAACCCCAAGGCATTCTTCACGCTTCAGAGTCATAGTGTGAGGTCACATAGACCAAGATGCACAAACTATCCACTAAGCCTGAGAGATTAGACAAATACAAAGATCTGAACAAAGACTCATCATCCACATTACCAAGATCCATCAAACATGAATTATAATTAATAAAAAGACGTTAGCATAAATATGGATCATATAATCAATATATGAAAATGTTAAATATGGGTAATTGAGGTAGGATGAATAAGTCAGGAAAACATATAGAGCAACTTGAAAATTAGTTTCTATGCAAGTAGCTCGTTAATTTTAATTGTTAAACCCTATTTGCTTGCTTTCTTTTGGAGCCACTGAATTTCCCGTTTTTTTAATTGATTAGATGTGCTCAACTTTTGTTGACGTTCTTTTTAACTGTGATGCCCACAGATCTGGTATACTCATTTACACAACACTCGTCGTATCATGTTCGATAGAGATCACATTAGGTTACTGAAATTTAGAAAAAATTATTCTTTTGCGCTAGAGATCACTTTTCGAATGACATTAATATTTAATAACAAGCCACATAACCAACAATGTGTCATCAATTTATATTGCATTAATTTCCTAAAATATTTTACATGTAACAAAAGAACTCCATTATGTACATTTATCCCAAATTGTAGCAGACGAGAAAGAAAAGCATTTATAATGTCCTGAACAAAAACTATAACATGTGTACCTGACTAGATTTATTACGGAAGCTCAGGTTCAACTGTCATAATACTACGATGCAAGTGTTTTGCCTGCAATCCATGCATTAGGGAGAAAAGAATATCAACAAAAGTTGAGCACATCTAATCAATTAAAAATAACAGGTTATTTTGTGGCTCCAAAAGAAAGCAAGTAGATAGGGTTTGGCAATTAAATATAACGAGCTACTTGCATAGAAATTGATTTTCAAGTTGTTCTGTATATGAACCCCCTGACTTACTCATCCTACCTCAATTATCCATATTTAACATTTTCATATATTGATTATATGATCCATATTTAAGCTATCGTCTTTTTATTAATTATAATTCATGTTTGATGGATTTTGGTAATGTGGATGATAAGTCTCTGTTCTGATTTTTGTATTTGTCTAATCTCTCAGACATGGAAGGCCGTATCGGCGATATATCGTCGATATTTCGATTTCGCCAGCCTCAGTATCTCGATATCCCCTTGTATCTCCATTTATCGGATTTCGGCGATATATCGTTGAATATATCGGCGATATATCGCCGAAACAGAGCATATTCCTTTCTTAATTTGCAAGGTTTCGGATCCCATTTCAATTATATAAGGCCATTTCGCCCTCCATTTCGTGCATATCGACGGTGAAGGCTGTAGGTGCGTGGGTTCCCTTCCTCCATATTTCCATTGCATTTTGAGTTATGATCTTCTCCTAATTGATGAATAAAATTATAAAATTAGTTAGGGATTTTATTCATGATGGTCATTTGGAATGCATAATCTTCTTCTTTTTTGTATAATCTTCTCTTAGTTGATGCGTAATCTTCTTTTTTTGTAAAAGTTGGAATGAATGGAGTTGGATCTCTTGTTTAGGAGTTAGGAAATATTATTTCTTGGTGATTTTGTTAAGTAAAGGTGTGTAATTAATTAAATACGAAAATAAAAAAAATTTTATCTACAATTTATTGAGTTTTTTATTCATGAAATTTGGGGCTTTTGATTTTTGTGTGTTTATTAAGAGATGTTATGGATGAATGGAGTTGGATCTCTTGTTTAGGAGTTAGGAAACATTATTTCTTGGTGATTTTTGTTAAGTAAAGGTGTGTAATTAATTAAATCCAAAAATAAAAAAATATATCTTCAATTTATTGAGTTTTTTGTTCATGAAATTTGGACTTTTGATTTTTGTGTGTTTATTAAGAGATTTTATGGATGAATGGAGTTGGATCTCTTGTTTAGGAGTTAGGAAACATTATTTCTTGGTGATTTTTGTTAAGTAAAGGTGTGTAATTAATTAAATCCGAAAATAAAAAATATATCTTCAATTTATTGAGTTTTTTGTTCATGAAATTTGGGGCTTTTGATTTTTGTGTTTTTTTTCAGATTTCATCTGTATAAAACAAATCAAGGAGTCAAGATCATGGCACACTCCGGTTCAGGCTCTGATGGTTCTCGTAGACAGTTGGACTTGGACGGTGGAAATATTGGTTGGAGGTATGCCACCGCTCTAGATGGCAACAAAGCGAAACCACAATGCAACTTTTGTGGGAAGAGGTTGCGAGGAGGGGGTATTACTAGACTGAAGCACCATCTTGTTGGCAACAATAAAAATGTTGCCAAGTGCACTCGCTGTCCAGAAGACGTAAGGGACTTGGTGAAGGCTAACATGGAGGGGAAAAGGAGAAGGATGTGAAGAGGTCCAGGCGGGATGAACAGTTTAAAGAATTCATGTTTGAGAAGGAGTTCAATGTCCTCTCAGATTCATACGATAAAGACTTTGTCTACCCCGATGACATTCATACCGCAGCGGAGAGGAGGGCGTACAGGAGGGCGACAAGAGAGTCCATGAGGAGCGAGTTTGAGAGGAGAGAACTCAGTGGTGCACGTGACGACTTCCCTGGTGTCGGTGGTAGTGAGAGTGGTTCTGGAGGTGCAACAATACCACCACCCACTAAGAAACACAAGGGGAATGGACTGGAACCATTCTTGATGAGGAGCGGGTCCATGAAATACAAGCCTAGCAAGGATCCGGGGCAAAAGACGGTGAAGGGGATGTTCACCAATGCACGGGAGAGAGTGGGCAAGGCCATCGACATGCTCTTCTTTGGGGAGGGTATCCCAACCCATGTTGCTAGTGGACCTTTTTACAGCACGCCATTGATGAGATCACCGTAGCGGGAACGGGAGTGAAGACTCTCACTGCCAAGGAGCTGATGAACAAGTATCTTGGGCAGGAGAAGGAAGAGATGGACGAGTACATCTCCGAGCTGAGGATGAGATGGCCAGAAGACGGCGTGACGCTGATGTGTGGCAGCTGGACAAGCTATACGAGGAAGCAGATCATCAACTTCCTCATTTAATACGACGGTAAGACCATTTTTCTTAAATCCGTCGATACATCTGAACAAATGAAGGACTATAAGTACCTGCTGAAGTTGATGAAGGACATCATTAAGGATGTTGGGAAAGAGAATATTGTACAGATTATCACGGACAATGGCAGTAACTTCAAGAAAGCAGGTGAAACGATAATGAAGTCTAGCAGCTACGGTATTTTTTGGACACCGTGTGCTGTGCATTGTATAGATTTGATTCTAAAGGACTTCGGCAAGAGGAAGCTCGTCACAAAAGTGATGGAACAAGCACAGACGATCACGACTTTCATTTACAATCATTCCAAAGTGCTGGCTTTGATGAGGTGAACGCACAATGGTGAGCTGGTGAGGCTTGGCATCACACGCTTTGCAACCAATTTTATAGCGTTGCAAAGCCTCAAGCAACACAAGACATGGTTGAAGACCATGTGTTGCCAAGGTGAGTGGTTCGAGAATCCAGAAGCTCGGACCGACGGAGGACAGAGGGTGGAGACAATCATCAATGATCTCCATTTCTGGGATGACGTGACAAGGGTCACGAAGATAATGGAACCAGTTGTTTCTACATTGCATATCGTAGATGGGGACAAGAAGCCAACTATGGGAGTGATCTACGAGGCAATGCGCTGCATGAGGGAGAATGTTAGAGAAGCAGTTGGGAGAGGATTTAAAGCATGGTTGGACATCATAGACGAACGATGGTCCAAGATGCTCTTACATCCTCTTCACAAGACTGGTATCTATTATCTAATAAATATTTTTAATCTATTTTAGTATGCATTTTAGAAGGTATGCATTATCTAATAAATTTGAGAATTGTTCATCTCCAGCGTATTACTTGAATCCGAAGTACCAATAAAAGAATAGTCTTGGTACAAATGCTGACCTTCTAGCCGCTGTACAAGTTATGGTGGAGAAGCTCGTCAAGGACGAGAAGGCACAAACCTCATGTATGAATGAGGTAATATTGATTGTATAATGTACAGTCTATAGTCGCCTAGAAGGCTATAATGAGTTTTAAATTATTTTGAGGCACAACCCTTTTTATGACTTAAAGTTTTGAATAATGTGCAGATCAAATATTTTAGGGATGCCTTAGATTCTTTCGGTGGAGTAACCTCGTTTAATGGACGAGGCAGTACTCTTCCTGGCATGGGCTAAAACGGATAAGTATATATCTATTGATTGTTATGTTTAACAATTTCATTATTATTGATTTATCTATTTTGGATTTTCCTCAACCGAATGGTGGTTACTGTATGGGATGGAAGCTCCCAACCTACGGAAAGTGGCAGTGAAAGTATTGTCCCAAACCGCATCTGCCTATGGCTGTGAGAGAAACTGAACACATTCAACTTGATCCATTCGAAGAGACGGAACACGTTGGGAGAACAGATGCTCCACGATCTTGTTTTTGTGCACAACTTGAGGTTGAAGATGAAACATGCAAGGGAGGGGCATGACAATGAGGACTACATAGACCCCATCGATCTTGTATATATTTTCAAGATGCACGACGATGATGCAGATGAAGATGTTCTGCAGAGGTGGTTGGATTCCAATGGTGCTTCACTGCTCGATCAACCGGGAGGCAGGCTGAATCAGAATATAAGCCAACAAATGGGAGCGGATATTGGTGACTACATGGTCGGATCTAGACGAATCACTGACCCTCTTGGAGGGGTGAAGCTTGATGCGATTGTGGACGACATTCTCTCCACTGAGTCGAAATCCAAATCGAAATCAAAAGATGACAATGGGAGCGATGATGATGATGCTGTAGGTGGTTGTGGTGGATCATGCGATGAAGAGACATATTCATGGGGGTCAGGGTCAGCAGGGGGTGGTCGTGGACCACATGATGATACAAGATTCGAGTCATGGCGAGAATACATGGAGCGGCGTGGAAACATACATGGCCAGTTTGTCCCAAGTCTGAGTCCAGGACCTATGGATTACGATGGATATGGACGACGTGGTCATCATCCTACAGATAGCTACATGGACGATTTGATATCATCTGTAGGTTCGTTGAGTTGCATGGACATTGACAACCCATACCGTGGAGGAACACCAAGTCCCCTGGGCGGATATGGAACCTCACAAGATGAGAGATCATTTGGCGTCTTCCCTGAATATTTTCCTGCTCCTCCACCTGGACCTCCTCCTCCTCCTCATGCATATACTCCTCCATCATATGGATATGGTTGCAACAGTGGGTATAGAGGATATAACAGCTACAAAGGTGAGAACTACCCAGGTAGCCAACCCGAGCAGAGCCAGGGCAACTTCTTTGGTGGTAACAGTTTTGGTTTCTTCCCTGAGTACTACGCTCCTCCTCCATGTCCTCTTCCTCCGCAGAGATCTTCTCCTACTATGTCATCGTCATCCCGAGGATCTCAAGCTAGTACTTCACAACCTCGACGTGCACCTCGTGATACCAGATCTAGCGATGCTTATCCTCGACTCGGGATACTCATAGGGATTGATGACCATCAATACATGCAGTATATTGTGGATTATAAGGCCATGTACTCGTACATGACATGGGAAAACTATTACGAGTTAATTGAGTTCGCAATCCGCTATGAGAGATAACAGGGCAGGGGGGTCGATTTAGATCTATCGTGAAATTTTTGGTTTTAAGTCATATCTTTTACAATGTTACATTGATTTGGATATTTTTCATTTATTTTTGTAAATAAATAAATCTTTATGTCAAACAAGCATTGTCTCATTAATCATTATTGACATGTGTGATCTAAGAGAGTAAGAGTATATTTGTAAGTTATTTAGCGATCAAAGAACTTGGATGAACTCCATTTTCAATATATATAGTAAGTCAACAACTAACAATATCAGTGATATATTCAAATCGATATGACCGATATGTGCAGTATAAGGATCACAGTCCTCATAAATTATCTATGTGTGTTATCTAAGTGTATATTTTATAAGAACTACAATGGAATCCATTTTCAATATTTATAAGTCAAGAATCAACATTAACATCGATATGACCGATATGTGCGATACCGATGTGTGCGATATGTGGTTTATAAATGTCCGATATGCATGATATAAGTGTGTATTTGTAGGTTATTTGTTGTTATAATAACTTGGATGATCTTAATTTCTGAAAAAATGACAAAAATGGATTTTTTGAGCCATTTTTGATATTTCCACCGATATCTTCGAAATATCAGCGATATATCCCGATATTTCCTTTTCCGGGCGGACCAAAAGGATATCGATATTGATACGACCTTGCTTTCTCTCAGGCTTAGTGTATAGTCTGTGGATCCTAGTCTGAGTGTGACCTCACACTATGACTCTAAGGTGTGAAGAATGCATTAGGGTTGGGGAGCCTCCATAAGCATGCGGTGGAATGTAATGCATCCTAACTAAGTTCCTAACACGTCCATTAGTTCCACCTAACAACCGTAGTTTTCAGTATGTAACCGTATAAGATTTCCATTCTTTCCCATCCTATTTCAGATTCTTTAATTTATATAATGCTTATTATGATCAAGGTGCTCTAGATCTCTTTCCGATATTTATGAGTCACGTGGATGGATCTTTGTAAGTGTAGATGATGTATCTCGTATTCTGATTCTTTTCTTGTTAAATTTCTCAAGCTCAGTGGATAATCTGTGCCTTTGATCTGGGTGAGACCTCACACTATGACTCTAAGGCAGTAAGGAAGCCATAGGGTTGGGGTACCTCCGTAAGCATGCGGTGGAGTAAAAGGCATCCCAACTAAGTTCCCAACACATCCACTAGCTTCTTTGACATCCGTGGTAGTATCTCATAGTCTGATAAGGAAAATTTTCATAATATGATCTTTTCTCTTTGTCAGGACCTACTGGCGGAGCTATAACTAGCTCAACTGAAACCAAACTCAACTGTAACCAACTCAACGGTAATCAAACTCAACTGTATCTAACTCAACTGTAACCAAGCTCCACTGTAATCAACTCAGTTGTAACCAAGCTCCACTGTAACCAACTCAACTGTAACCAAGCTCTCAAGAGCATTAACTAAAACTCAAGTGATGAGGCAGCCTCCGAAGAGACCCTTCCGTCTCCCCCACCCAATGGAAGTACGGTCTAAGAGAGGGTTAGGCCTACTCCAAAACTACACCCCTGAAACAGGGAGAGACTTTCCGGAACAAGCACTCCAGAAAAACCATCCCGATCGGTAGGGCAAACGAGCTCGAAAAATCAAAACTAAGGGCCCTATAGTCTAGGCACTCTAAAGAACACAGGGTCAGTGGAACTGGTAAAAAAGAAAATATGTGGATCCCAAAGCGTAAAACTGCGATCACTCGCGAAAAATCGAGCAAAAGACTGGGATCATAGACTTGCGCACTAAACGGACGCTACCTTACTGGGCTTCCTATCTCCCGCCCAGTTGAGGGTCACCACACTCTCGCACAGTCAGGTATAAACGTCACCATAACCGACACTCTTAATTATCAATCATCACTAAATCACCATCACTAACTTGATTCCTCATCTCCTCTCGATATCTGTTGTGGTTAACTTTACACATTTCTAGGCATCTTGTCTACAATATTGAATAGTGATCCATAATTAGTGATTCATACCTAAAGCTTATGGAAAAACTGCTTCCATCTAGTCTTTATATCCTTCTGAGTAACAAGCACACGACCTTCCTCATCTTATGCATCTCACTTGAGAAAGGTCTTTAGTTTTTCTTTCTCTTACTTTGGCTTACCATAATACATCCTTCTGGCCCTCCTTAAAATCGAGATTTTTGTACAAAAATTCATAGCTTTTGACTTAGCTTCCTTTACAGCATTCTTTACTTCCTTCTTCGCTATTTTGTCATTTGTGATAGTTTCTTTCGTTCTATCCTTAGACATAGCTTTAAAGCATGCTCTTTTAATTTTGAGCTTCTCTTGATCCTTCCACTCCAACACCGAGTCTCCTTTTGGCCTGGAGCTCCTCCATTTGACTCGCTTAGCATCTCTTTAGCTACCCTTCGGATACAAGATGCCAGCACCTCCCATATCTCGTTTGCACTTCCGTTACAATCCCATGATAAGTCTTCGTAAAACCTTCTCCTTGAAGCTTGATTGCTTCAATTGAAGATTCCTCCATCTAGTTCTAGTGATCTTGACAACCCCCCTTTTCTTTACCAACCCTTTTATTTGCACATCCGTGACTCACAAGCGATGTTGGGTTGCCAAACACTCTCTTGGGATTACTTTGCAGTCTTTACAACACAATCGATCTCTTCTCCTCAACGTAAGGTATTCTATCTGTGTTCTAGTCGGGCCACTCTTGTAAGTAATTAAATGCTCATCCCTCTTCCTGAAGAGAGTGTTTGCTATGAAACGATCATAAGCCGTTGCAAAATCCAGAATGATTTTTCCCTCTTCAGTTCTATCCCCGAAGCCATGACCTCCATGAACACTAGCATACCCTGGAACATCCTTTCCCACATGTCCATTAAGATCTCCACCTAGGCAAATCATCTCTCTTTGTAGGATTCCTTGCATAATCTTATCTAAATCCTCCCAAAAAGCTTGTTGAATCCTTTCATCTAAACCAATTTACGGTGTATAACTTGAGATGATATTCATAATTTCTTCTTCGGGCACCGTATTTAGCAAAATAATTCAATCCCTGAATCTTTGCACCTCTACCATACATTTCTTCGTCTTTAATGAACCATCACTCCAACACCATTTCTGCCCTTATCTTTACATGAATACCAAAGTTTAAAGCCTATCTTCTCGCCTTTCTTTGCTTTCTCTCCAACCAATTTTGTCTCTTAGAGACATAGTATCTGAATCTTCATTCTTTCCATCGTATCTACAATCTCCATCGATTTTCCAGTCAAAGTGTCAGTATTCTTACTACTTATCCATAATTTCTTGTGCAACATCTTTTGGACTAACTTCTTTACTCGCATGCATCCATCATGTTAAAACCTTGCAAATTTTGGACTGCATCTGGATGACGATGCAACGAAACTAGCTTATTTACTTGCATGCATTCCTCACGCGAGAAACCTTGCAAATTTTGAATTACATCTGG
The DNA here is from genome assembly GCA_037367405.1 of Ottelia alismoides. Classification (NCBI taxonomy): domain Eukaryota; kingdom Viridiplantae; phylum Streptophyta; class Magnoliopsida; order Alismatales; family Hydrocharitaceae; genus Ottelia; species Ottelia alismoides. The sequence goes on along the minus strand of JAZKJV010001679.1, from coordinate 348,011 downwards.
GCAGTGATGTAGCAACCATTGCCAACTTCTCATCGTATTTGGGCGATGCAACACATCACTACTAGGAAGCTCACCAGCAAAATCTAAATGTTAGCTTAAATCTATGTTGAATCATATTCATAAATCCAAATAAAAATGTAAATCCAATTTACATTTAAAACTCAATGTGAATCATATTCACCTATGTGCTTTAAAATAATTATATGAATCGTATTCATATAAGGGAAAAAGGAGCCTACCTCGGCGGGTGCAGGTAACTCCCTACACCCGGCCTAATTTTTCATTATTTTTTGATTTTTTTGAAATGAAACCTTGGGGGATTTAGATCACCATGTATCACCATCTTGTTATTCCAAATTCAACTTAATTCGAGACTTCTATCATCTCCATCAAGACTACCAAATTTTAACGGTCTCAGAATTGCTGAAATCGACCCTGTCTAGATGAACATGTTAGGAATGTTTGCTTTGCATGAAACTTGAAACACATATTCCCCTTAACATATTAAGTAAATCCCCCCAACTTTTATTTCAAAAAAATAACTAAAAAAATAGTCGAAAAATGGGGTGAGTGCAGAGAGTTTCCTACACCCCAGGGTGCAGGCTCCCTGGCCCCTTCATATAAATGTTAATTATTATGTATCGTTGTTCATATTAATCAATGAATTATATTTATGAATCATATTCACAAAACACCACTATAGAAAATTGAATATGACAATAACAATTATTGATACAATGTTGACATCACATAATACGAGTCCTAATCCAATTAGGACTTATGAAAACATAGATACTTGGAGATAATGTCGGGGAGATCATGCTATGCATGTATAGTGACTTGAAATTGAGATAATTATCCAATTTCAGGGTTTATCCATTTTTAGCAAAAATGTGTTACTCATGAATGTTGATTTCGAGCTGAAATAATTCACAATCTAAGTGAACTCAATGAAACACATTACACTCTCCATCATATGGAGAATGCATCTGTGAGCTGAATCCAGCTTCGTTTACCATTTTTAATCATAATTTAAACCATTTGGAGTTTATAAATGAGCTCAAGGAATGTGTATATTTCCATTCCCATCAACATTTAACTTTCCAACACTTGACATTGAAATTGGAATTGGACATTGGATTCAAATGAGACGAGACTTAATCCAATTAACTCTCAAATCATTAAGCTAAGAAGAGTCACTAAAATCCATCTGGTTTCTTCATTCCCTCGGAATGGAAGAGTCATAGTAGATGATTTATTAAAATAGGTTTAACCCTGATTATTCTGAATATTCATTCATTCTTCATACTGGAAGACTTTGACATATCCGAAGTTCAAACCCTAGTTTGGCTATCTTCCTCGTAGCACGTCAATAGATTTCTCATTTGATAATTGTACGACAATATTAATAATATGCTTTCTAAAAGCATATATTAATATCTTGAATTCATATCTTATTTTATAAATAAGACGACCATGCATGAAATTCATTATGATATCAAATTATCTCATAAGTGAGCTCTGTCTCCCGGTTCATCAACTATGAACCTGCATGATTCCTTTGAGAGATCATGCTTCTCATATGTCTTCATATGCACACCAACTCGCTAGTTTATGGACCTTGATTAGGTGATCAATTTATTTTTTTTGAATCCAAACAAGGGGGAGACACGCTGCGGTGTCCGCACCAGATATATTAAAAAATAGAGAAAAGGTACACGAAAACTTACAGTAGCCAAGACTCGAGAAGAGTCAATGGATAATTACATTTTTAGAGTAAAACAGCTGACCTGAAAAAATTAAACCATTTCGAGCTAGCCACAATGCCTACAACAGTACAAAAGGTCTTAGGATCTCCTCCCTACGTCGTTGTCCCCCCTGATACAACGAAACCCAAAACCTGTCCAGATTGTCTACATTAATCCAAGGGGTATCAGTTTCCCGCTAGATGCTGGACGTCCTCGTGCAGTTAAGGAACAAATGATCAACCGTCTTAATATGAGCTTCACAGATGGAACATCAATTGGAGATGTTTGGGAGTAGCCTTGCACAACGATCCCTTGTCATTAATCTCTTTCTTCGCAACAACCACATGCAAAAAAAATATGCTCAGTAGCTTTACATTCCATATGAAAATGCAATCACGCACCACAACATTATTCAAGGGCACAAGAGGTCTTGATATAGCATTTTACACACGCTTCACAGAGAACTCTTTATCCTTCAGTATCCAGTGATTGCGACCATCCGATGGTGGGTCTTTAAATCTCAACGACTCAAGAAGCTGGAGAAACTCCTCAAGCCGTTGGTTAGAGAATGTAAAGCCTTGAATTTGGCCTCTCGGAGTCTATATCATAAGATTCAGCTTGTTAAGAGGAAACCCATGTAATTTGTTTCGTAAGAATCAGACTTTGTTTGGAATTGTTATGATTTTTGGAAGAAAGATAAGTAAGGAGGCTTAAGATTTCAGTAACCAGTAATGACCATCATTAAGACTAATTAAATACGATTAAAGAAAATAATGATGCATTGAGGACTGCTAATGACCATTAGCAAACAATAATCAAAGGTCAGTGAAAGTTAAGCGCAAGTCGTGAAAGTTAAATCGTGATTAGTGAAAGGTAATCGTGATTAGCACTAATTAAACGCCATTAACGAATCTAGAACCTTCTGAAAAATTCTAACTTAAGCCTTAAGTTTCGAATAAGTTTTGGCCAAAACCATGGGCCGTTAACCGCGTTAAGGGTTAAACCATGATTTACTAAACATGGTTAACGGTTTATAAATAGCCCCCCCTTATCCATTCATTCTCTACGATTTCCGCTACCACCACTATCCCAAGGGCTAGGGTCGAGAGGTCGGGAGGAGGAGAGGGAGGTGGGGAAGGAGCGCTAGCGAAGCGCTGTCGGAAGAACGAGGAGGACGATGGTGCGATCCTCTCCTAGTTGGCTTAGTAGGTAAGTAGATCTAACTTGAGCTAGGTTCTTGATTTATCTTCCTTTTCGATTCGTTTTGTGGTTCGATGAGAAATCTGTGTAACACCATATTTATGTACGAGCGGCTATGCACGTCAGTGGACCCTGTGATTCGTCACATCTTCACTGACCTAAGACGCGTGGTGTCTACCGATTCTACATCGCCTATAGTTCTATTATAATCTTTCGATTTCACTTTTATACTTGTTTTGAGGGAGAAATCTGTATAACACCCTACTTAGGTGCGTGCGGCTATGCACGCCAGTGAAACCTGTGATTCGTCACACCTTCACTCAGCCAAGACGTCTGCTGTCTACCGGTCTCCATCGCTTGCAGTTTGATTATATTCTTTCGACTTCGCTGTTGTTTTCCTCTTGGTGATTTTATAGAGGAAACTTTTTTGTTTTTCTTTTATAAAATGTCACGATATAACAAGAAACTTTGCTGAAATTTTCATACAAATATGTCCCAATATAAGGGGAATCTTTGCCAAAATTTTTCTAGAAATTTCACCCTTATAAGGAAAAGCTCTGATGAAATTTTGAAGGAAAATACGTTCTTCGCATTCTTGGCACGTTCTTAGTATTCTTGATACGAAAATGAAATTCGATCATTTTAGGAGTCGTAAATCATCCTTTCTGAAAATGAATCAGGATGAAGCACAACATACGGGAGAGAGAGCTCGATTAGGTAACGAAATCATTCCTTTTGCTATTGGGTTTTCATACGATATCATTGAAATTCTTGATTTTATGTTCTTTGCTACGAAGAATCCTAATTTGGCTATTTTTTTAGAAAATATGGAAAGTTGCTTTGTAATTCCCACTAAAATAATGTCTAAGCATCGAGTAGATGCAGTGGTCTGAAAAGTTAGTGTTTGGGAGTTAAAATATACATAAATATGAGTGTATATACATATGAATATATATATACGTAAGTTTATACTTAGTGTTGATCCATATGAAAATCAAAGGATTAACGAAAGAATTACATAATGGGAATTGATGTGTATTGAAATGGATCCTGAAAAGGTTACGTTAAGAATGACTTGGAGTAAGTACTACAAATCGAGCATGCAACCTGTAGGTTTGTCAGAAGAATATCCGTATTGGAAGGCCAAACCTAGGTGGTACACGGTTGCCTGGATATGTTGAGTACGCGAAATAAATTATTTGCAACGCGTGGTGCTCGGCTGCCATTAGGCGGATTGACTGCCTGAAGATGTGGTCGTGCCATGTGGAGGCACGGGTGGTTGGATAGCGGTCGAGTCACGATAACATGCATTCAAAGCTGCTAGTTTATGTGATTAAAGGTTAGCCTGTGGTTTTAAGCTACCAGGTCCTTGAGGACGGTGGGCTTTTTTGTTTGTTAGGTTGAGGGTTTGAAATCTTGGATAATAAAAGAAAATGATATTGTCAGGGTAGCATTGGAGAATTGGTTGAGGTGACATGCGACGACATAAGCTTACCAAATCAACGTAATCTCCAATCCCGAAGTGTCCACAACTTCAGAGTCCATGAATAGTGAGGTTTTCCGTGGAGTAATCCCTAATGTGGAATAGAAAGAATAAGACTTAAACTAATGAGAAGAAACGAAACTTTCTAGTATAATAAGTTTTACTAAACTGCACTACTTATTTACTTTTCTCTTCTTCGTTACTTTGCACTCGCTAATCTTCATCCTATGATTTATGGAAACCCAACAGGTGTTGGCTAGCCATCGCAAGGACTTTAATAATCCAGCCAACTAACATAATAGCCATCCAACCAACCACATTAGTTATACTCGATGAGGAAGTTGGTAATCTTTTTGTGTATTTCCTTTCCAGTTGATGTACATGTAAATAGTTATAGTGGGATAATGTATCATGTAAACTGTATTTTAGGATTGAAAAAGTATTAAAAACCTCTTTCTGAGTATTTCTAATTGCAGTCTGTTGTTGAATGTTAGTTGTGATTGCTGAATAAATTATTGCTGAGTAACCAGATCCGGATATGGGAGGATCCGATGACCCGGAATTGGGGGTCGTGATAGATAAGTCCGCGACAAAAGGGGGCATCCAATTACCATCAATCCAACAGTCAGAAACACACGCATCACGGTTAGCAACCAATGCAAATAGACGCGGAAGTCTTTCAGCGATTGGTTCCTCAGTTATCCGTCCTGAAAGCAAGAGACTTGCCATCACCAAACGCACTACAAAATAGGTTCTGAAAACGAGGCATCACCACCTTGATCCCAATCTAAAAAATTTTAAGGAGAGAACGTGCAACAAGAGGCATATTTTCATTGGTCCCAATGTTGTAAACACCACAGATTAGTCGACAACACAGGTCATCACCTCTTTCCAAATTCTACTCATCCACTTTAACAGAAGAGCCTCGTTCATAGCCTCAAGACTGGAAATTCCCAAGCTTCCATCCATATTTGAAAGAATAACCGTCTCCCAATCATTAAGGTAAATGCCCGATCCCTCCAGCCCATTTTACCCCCAAAAGAACCTCATTATCATCTCTAATCTACATCTGATACCTGCTGGAAGAAGCCATGTAGACATGAAAATGACATGAATAACAAACAACACATCAATTCGAAATTAAAAAGTATTGTTTATTTAATTTAAAAATTAGAATTAAAAAGTACCGTTTACCTTACTGTTACCGTTGCTCAAATTTAATTCAAAAATTTGAAGAACAAAATATATGTTGTTTACTGATACTACTGTCCACTGCTCAACTTTAACTCAAAACTTTGAATTAAGAAATAGTTGTTGTTACTGGTTACTACTCAAATTTAAATAAAAAGGGGGAAGGATAGTAAACCTGTTAACTGCTAATTGTTGGAGTATTTGGTTGAGCGCCTACTGAGTTGTAGATGGGTAAATGGATACCTAAAGGATCCATTTACCCCATCCAGTTGTTTAGTCCCACATTGTCCAGTGGTGGGACTTGGAGGCCCTGTGGAGGCTATATAAGGAGCCCCAGGCCTCCTGTAACAGATGAGAAAAAGCAATGAAACATATGCCCCGTTAAGGGCTTCTCCTGTGGTTTCATCCCGCTCCTCACGGAGTAGGGTTCCACGTAAAATAATGGTGTTTCCATGTTGATGTTTCTTGTTTTATGCTCTGTTTATCATTATCGCTTTCGCTTCTGATTTTCTAACATGGTATCAGAGCGGGTTCGATTCTAGAGGATTTATCCTTTAGGATTTATTTTTCATCTTCTTCGAGATTCGAGTCTTGATTATTGGAGATTGTTTTTGAAAGATTGTTATTCTATATTATCATTGTGATCAAGGTTTCAGTCTAGGGTTTTCGAAACCCTATTTTTGCCGTGACAAACATCCAGACCTCCGAGTTTATCTTCAACAGATTAAAGGTGATGCTCTCATCTTCTCTCCTGCCCGTCTTCAACAAAGAGAAGACCAACTCGCGACAGGCCCCATCTCCAAGCAGAACGATGCCTCCAGGCGAGGCACACTTCCTATGCGACCCGCTCCAGGCGAGGCTCTTTCTGTTTGTCCAGGCGAGGTGCGCATCTCCTCCACGTGGGAATGGGTTCCCAGGCGGGGAACCCTAGAGGTGGTCTCGGCCTCCTTCCTAGCAGGAGGCAAAGGCCCGCGTAGTGTACGCGTGCCCCATCTCCCTCCAGTCCTGGTGCAGGCGACACCTCCAGGCCCAGGCGCACCCCGCAACAGTGCCCTCCAGGCGGCACGATGCCACCCCTTCTCCTCCAGCAATCTCCCACCATCGCGCGAACAGACCTAGGCGAGCCCCCATCCAATCATCTTCCACGCGCAATGGCCACGAATGGCATCAGCAAGCCATCTCCAGCAACGACCTCACGACGATGCAGCAACTCCAGGCTCCGCCTCCTCCCTCCAGGATCAGCACCAGCACCAGTAGGCGGCGCGGAAACTCCACGCGCGCTATCCGAAGTCCGCAGGCGACATCGATCCCTTTCCAGGCGGCGGCGGCTAATCTTGCGTGGAAGGGTTCTCAGGGACCCTAAAGAGGAGGGTTGGAACCCTAAAGAGGAGGGTTATTTACTGTTAAGCCCAAGGGGGTGGCGGCTTTAGAAATGGGAGGTCCCTGGTAACCCTAACGGTGGCCATGATGGGCCGTAATATTAAAAAAAAGGTGATGAGTTGAAGGTTTTTTTTAAAAAAGAGAGAGGGGAAGAAAAATGAAAGGCAGAGAAAAATAGGGAGGGCTGCAATTTCGTTGGGCCCATAAGGGCCGTGTATCGTTTCAAGTTAAAAAAAATGAAAAAAAGCATTTTCTTTGAAAAAAATGAAAAAAAGGTGCGTACAAGAAAAGGCCGTACGCAATTTGCAAAAAAAAAGGAAAGAAAAGAAAAGTAATTTTTTTGATGAAAAGCTGATAAAAATGTCAACGGCTTAAAAAAAAGAGAAAATGTTTCGAAAAAAAATGAGTGTTTGAAAAGCCGACAAATGTGTGATCGACTTATTTTTCATGTCTCCCCATCATTGTTGTCTTCTCCCCAACTTGGTCGATGTTCATTTTCCGACAAGTATGGGAGAAAGGGGGTGTCTATGTGTAGAGTCACAGGTCATGTTGCAGATTCAGAGATATCAGACCAGTTCAGAATTTCCAGACTCTATAGTTTTCAGATGAAGATTCTACATGCGCAGTTCCAGACTCGACATTCAGATTCCGAGTTTCAGTTTGATGCGTAGTTGTTCCGACTCGACAGATTGGTCAGAGTCCAAGTTCGAGGCACTCTATGATGAGGCCCATTTTCGAGATCTCCAGAGAGAGACTCATTTTCAGACACGCACATGGATGCGGTCATTTTCAGATGAGCACATGTTGCCATCAATTGTCGTGGTCCCCATCCATTTCTTATTTTGCAGGCCGGAGTTTTCATGTGAGCCATAGGGACTCCAGAGTAGAGGACCATTCCCTATGCCATGTTGGCAAGGGTTTTCATGTGGTATCATAGGTACACCAGAGCAGTGCACCATTCTCTGAGCCAGATGGGAGAGACCCAGTTCTCCAATGAGGAGACTATTTTCAGACTCCATTCTCCAGCGACCGTGGACTCCGACGAGGATTGCACAACCACGACCCTTTTCAGTTTGGCTCTTTTCAGAGATGGAGCAGTTGTCCACATTATTGTGGCGGGCCAGAGTACTCCTACGAGGAGACTCATTTCAGTTGCAGTGACTCTGACAGGTGCAGTTCAGAGCACATGCTCTCCTACGAGGAGATTCAGAAGACTCACACTCCAGCCCGTTCATCCTCCTCACCTGCACGGCATGAGAAGCAACGTCCTCGATTGCAGCAATGTGCGCGTTGGGTTGATATTGTCCGTAGTGTCATGTAGCATTGAGTTGAGTTTCTTTCTGTTTATCCAAGCTGAGCATTGCATGCTCCATCTTGAGGGGGAGCGTTGGAGTATTTGGTTGAGCGCCTATTGAGTTGTAGATGGGTAAATGGATGCCTACAGGATCCATTTACCCCATCCAGTTGTTTAGTCCCACATTGTCCAGTGGTGGGGCTTGGAGGCCTTGTGGAGGCTATATAAGGATCCCCAGGCCTCCTGTAACAGATGAGAAAAAACAATGAAACATATGCCTCGTTATGGGCTTCTCCCGTGGTTTCATCCCGCTCCTCACGGAGTAGGGTTCCACGTAAAATCATGGTGTTTCCATGTTCATGTTTCTTATTCTTATGCTCTGTTTATCATTATCGCTTCCGCTTCCGATTTTCTAACACTAATGAATGAACATTTTGAGGATTTAATCTTTATCGATTTATCCAAAGCACATAAAGACCTCATACAACATAAAACCATGAAGATCTCCAAATTTTTGTCTTCAACTATATTTTTACATGAAACCGAAAGCCCCGTTGTAACTCACAATATGCTTCATTTCAGCATTTGAATATGATTCTTCTGGCTTTTTATTACTAAGATATCCATTTATTAGAAGAAGAAAAGAGAACTAAGAGGATATGTTACTTTACATAAAATTCCATTTAAAATTTCGACTTTGTTCTCTAGCGCATAACATAATTAGGCGGATATACTGCTATTAATGTTGGATGTTCCTCGTTCTAGCTATAATGGATATCGGTAGCTTCTCTCTAGATTGAAAGTCCAACAAACTTGAACTCTCTGTTATCCGAAAGGTCAGAAACTTAGAAGTTGATCTATTCTTATTTATCTTAAAAATAACGGATTGCACGAGAACATTAGGATTTTCATACAAAGTGACTCACAAAATCTAGAGCAAAAACCATGCAACTAAATTATAAAAAAATAGATAAGAATAAATTTTTATGTATAGGTACGAATGCCTTCTCTTAGAAGTCAACACATAGTTAACTTATACGGAGCCATTATCCAAGAAACATCTCAGATATGATTACATCATTTATGATAACTTGTGATCACAAAGACTGGTCATCTTCATGAAATCATTCTTTAGGTGTACTCTACTATTTATGGATTACTATAAATAAGATCATTGACCTATCTGCTCAGCTACACGAGCAGACACTGGATACCATGCTTCAGATAGCATGTCTCCTCCGAATGCCCTGGATGGTGGCAATGTGAGCATGGGCCATGCTGACGTCCTCCTACTCGACCACGGGGTCCACGTCTGCGAAACTGTGAAGTACCCCCTCTGCCACGAGAAGCAACCATAACAAAGTGAGTTTGAGCTCCGGTAGTAGACGGAGTAGTGATCCTGCTCAGCCTCTTGTAGACCTCCTCCATCGGAGGCATCGTCTCTCATTGTAAGTAGTTGAGTACGTGCTGCATCGTACTATGAGTCAAGAGATGATAGAAAAACTCTTGTCCTAATGGCATTCCTGTATGTCTGCTGTTGCTCCCTGCTAGTAGTAATGGGCATAAAACTATGGAGACACTCAAACATGCCTCAGAGATGCGAGAAGTGGGCATGAAGAGTGACCATTCTGCTTGGTCGCGAAAATGACATACTAAACTGGAGTATTTTGCTCTCATTCTTCGCTTGCCCATATGTGTCAGCTAGAATGTCCCACATATCCTTGACTGTGGGTTGATTGACGATGTCATTGGCAAAATCCATGATGGGTGTCCCGGAGAGCCAATTCCGTGCATTGGCATCATCTTGCTTCCATGACGATGTCATGCCTCAGGTTGTTCGTCGACTCTGAATCAGTCAAAATGTGCTCCTTGTTATGGCATTGCATAAGATGTGAAACTACATGGACCACAACTTGTAGTTGGTCCCATTCATCTTCACACTAGGAGCCGGGCCCTTGAAGGCACCGGGCGACGAAAAAACGCCACCTTGTTCTCTGACATGATGGAGTAATCGTCGAAAATCCGAGCAAAAACTGGGAAGTAGATTTATTTGAGCAAGTCTACACAATCATATGATGAAGTGGTTATACATGTAGACTCATAAAACCATCCTCTCTAATCCTTGTTGTAGTCTAGGACCGGAAAACGTGATTTATATGTCACAAATCACGTATTCTGGTCAAGATCGGACTCTATAGCCCTGCAAGAACGCTTGAATTGCAGAAGATGAGGCGTGCAGTGGCTGGTGCAGCTGGCAAGGGGCGGCCGACTAGTGTCAGGGGAGACCGGCGACGATTGGGTTGGATGACAATGGCTAGGGTGGCCTGTTAGGGCTGCAGGGCCGGACAGAAGGACCGCTAGGGGTGGCCGGAGGTGCCACTGGAGGGGTCGAGCCTGTTGGCCAGAGGGGCCAGACGACAAGGGCGGTCGGACCTGCTGGCTGGTTGCGGTAGGGTGACGGGTAGGGTTAGGGTTTACTGAGATATGGGAAACCCGGTCTAGGACCGTTACTCCGATACTATGTTGGTGGAAAAATGAATTTGTGATATCATTTTGAGACCCTAGGGCTCTCTTATACATGAGAAAATCCCTGGGTAAATAACATGGGAGGTACCTGAAAGAAAGAGAAATAAGAAATAAATATAAATATCCCAGCAAGAACCAAAGACCAACATTAAGGATAAGTATCCTCACTTGTTTCTCGATATAAAAGTTCAAAACCGTAGTTAGTCCTCTTTGAGATTTTTATGGGTTTCGTCCTTTTCTTTGAGATTTTATGGGATTATTCCAATTGAGATATTCATGGGTCACTCAGATATGAGACTGGGTAGGAACACACGTCAAGTCTCGAGAACGAGACTTCCTTTGAGGTTTTTATAGTTGGTGGCGTTGTGTTGGAAGGGGACAACATTGTGCTGGAGGGGGGCAACAACAAAATGGATTGAGACTGAGAGGGAATCGAGAGGAATATTAGCGGTCAAGAGTGAATTGACAAAGAGAGGAAACCGAGAGGGGAATAATCAAATAGGATTTACAACTTTACAAGTTACAACCATATTTTATTGTGAAGATTTAGCAGTTGGCTTTCAAGAGAGAAGAGGATGTGGCAGAAATAAGACTTGTATCTAAGATTGATATGAAGAAAAGATGAATGACATTGATTATGACCTTACGATAGGTGTTATATGTATGGATGTATGAAAATGTATGTGTATGTTAACATATTTAACGGATTGGATCAAATTGGATTTTGGTTATGATCCCATCCAATCCACACTTTAACGGATTTGAAAAATTCCAATCTGATCTGATAGTTTAGAATTACAAAACCGAACCAATCCAATCCCTTTACATTGGATTGGATCGAATTACAAATTTTATCCGATCCGTGTGCACTCATAGCTGGCGGTCCTTGGACTGCACCCCCAAGGCCTTGACAGCGATGGAGAGGATCCCCATGGGCCACCGACGTTGGGGATGGAGATAGACTGGAAGGTGATGACGGGGATTTGGTATCGGCCCGGTCTAGGAACCTAGGACCGTTGATCTGATACCATGTAGAGGAAAAATTGAGAATGAATGTAATATTTTATTCATGGGATATGAGATTTCTTATATAGTGTGAAACCTTAGAATTCAAAAAGTGATGATTACATAAATGATTACATAATAGACGCCCTAAGGGTTACATGCCTCAATAAAATAAGAAAAAAAACAAAATAGCTTCAACAGTAATAAAAAATTGTGAAAAACAGTTGCAAATTCAAAGTCATCACGGTTATTTTAATATTTAGATTCTTTTATAAACATGTTCCTCAGCCAATTGGAACATATTTTGAATAAGGACAAAGGAGGTAACGTTCAAATTTTGGTAAAAGCCAAGCTTTGTGTATGGCTCGTAGTAACATGACAGTTCATAGTGGAAGTCAGTCTTTTCCCAAGCCTTAACAATAATGTCACCGAAGTTTGGAATGTTACTCCACATATTTCAGAGATAGAAAGGGCATGATCTAGCCTCGGTGGCATCCTTGATCGCTATTATCTTTCAGGTGTAATCGTGGGCACATGTTGTCTAAATAGAATCCCTTAGATTAAAAGATGAGCCGAGCCATGTTGACCAAACATCTATCAAATCTTTGGTAGATGTTTGGCTACCCAATTGATTATTGCACTAAGTTTATTTCCACACAAATTTAGCTTAAATTAACATTTTTTCCGGCATTATCAGTTTCAGAGGAGCACCACCTCCGTTTGCCACCAATGAGTTATGGGTGGTTTACTTTGCCATTGAAGTTACGGAAAGTATCCACGTGTCATTAGTTATTTTGTGCTATGTAATATTCACCCTCTGGGGCGGACACCTTCCCCCCTTTTTGGATTAAAAAACATGTAATATTCCCCCTATTTTCTTATTTTGTTTGGATGCTTCTGGTGTAGTACCCAATACCCTTCTCCTGTAGCAGAAGGGTTAATGGTTCATTTTTCAGTAAGCAAATTTTCTTTGATATGGTAGCAAAATGACGATCCTAGATCGACGTCTATACCTATATGGCGTCTCCAGTTTGTCATTGCATCAATAACACCTCCCCTCTCTTACTGGTCAATGATCTATGACGCTTTTGGTCTCTTAGCCAAACATTGTTGTCACCCCTAGGGGCAGTGATAACAATGTGTAGATGTTCATTGCCGGCCAAGCTTATTCTTTGTAGTTCTCTCCATTGGATATCTACCCACTTGCAGTGGCAGTTTTCTCAATATTTTAAGATCATAACTGTGTTTATTCTGCACCTTTAGAGTTACATTTTATCGTCGTAGATACCTACATCAGATCTGGTGTCCTGCACCCACTGCAGTATCCCACTGCAAATCTGGTTCAAGTGAATCGTCTACTGCTATTCTATTACTGCATCACTTGGTGTTATTCCGCATCTTTTACTGGCCCAACATTTTGACTTCTTCTAGTATGCCCTCTGCTGCATTTTAGACTAGCACGACTGATATCAAACCATGGATCTCCTTCTCTACCCACATGATGTGAGTACCGCCATCAAATTAAAGCTGGCTTTTTGGTTATTTCTGGGAGACTAGAGGAAGCTTTACAGCCTCACGCACTGATGAATGTTCGAGAAGCAGGAGGCTAGCAGGGAAATTACCTTGTTACGACTTAGCTTATAAAAATGTAAACAATTGCAACCAACTTGCTCTAGAAGTGACTGCCAAGGACTCTGGGTTAGTCAAGAGAGGAAGTTCTCCTAGAATTCAAGTGAGGTGAGGTTTGTTAACATGTATCCTAAGATCTGGTTTACTAACCATGATGACATGTCCATGGTTGACTCCTGCATTGATATGGAGTTTCTTTCGAGCTCTTTTTGAGGAACTGACCATCTTTGAACCTTTCGGTTATGATAAACAAACTGCTCAAGGAGTCAAATGGTCGATATCCATGTTCATGGACAGTCTTACCTTTGTATCATGTTTCTAGTGATTAGATCTTATCATTCGAGTCATGCTGATGTAAGTCAAACATGTTTGATAAAGTTAAAAGTGAGCAAGAAGGAGTTTGAGAGTTGGGAAGCTGTGAGCAGCTTTGGCGGATCGCTTGAGAAGGCTTTTTCTTGAAGGACATGAGCATGCGTATTTTTCATGCTTTCCATCACTAAGATCTTGTGGCCTTCCCACACCATTGCTTCTACCTACATCATGAAACATTCGTTGTGTAACATCCGGGTTTCTACAAACCTGAACTCGATTCGATTAAGGTCCGATTGACCCAATAAAGTTATCTGACGACATTAGATAACCTAAAACGATCAATTAATCGTGAATCAAAAGTCGTTCGGGCGAAATCGATCGAAAATCGATCGCATCGTAATGCGCGTCGCGAAAAAGCCGCGACGCAAATTCGGAAACTGCAAAACGAACCGAGACCGTCAGTAGATCCGATTCCACGATACAAGACCAACGGAATCGACCGTTCGTCAATCGAAGGCCGTTTGATATTTTAAAACCGTAAAATTTAATCTTAAACAAAAACCGTATCCGAAAATTTCGGGTATTCAAAACTCAATCGGAAGTATGTCAATATTATACTCATATTGACCATCATTCTGAGACGATCAATTCGAGATATGGTGCATCGAAATCCGATATCTGGGGCGTGAATACGGTCAACTTTACATTTTCTCAAGCAAAGAGAGTCTTGTAAAAAAAAAAAAAAAAAAAATAATAACAGCAGACAGTCTGCTCGGCTACAACCACTTGTGCTATTTTCTCCATTCCACTTGGGTTGACTCCTTGCTCCACTTGGCATCCCCCAATATTTTCCCCTCTCTCTATTCTCTCCTCTCTTTCCTATATAAGTAAACCCAATGACATTCCCTCATCCTCTATCTATTTCTTTCTCCCCCTTTTCCTATTTCCATCCCTAACCTCTCAAATTCCAGCAGCAGTTTTTTGTTCTTCTCTCCTTGGTTGGTTGCTGCTATAGGAGCAATTCTCGGTTGCCCCAATAGGACAGCAACTGCTGCAAATTCCAGCCAAAAAGCTTGGTTGGAACCTCTTGCTGGAGCTCTTCTCTGGGTGGTTGGTCTGCTCCAAGGGAAGCCATAGCTACTGCCTCTGAATTCTTGAAGATTTTTGTGCTCCAAGAAGCCAATAGGAGCTGTCTGTTGTTCTTGGCTCCAGAATCCAGCCTTGCATGCAAGAGATTTCCTCTTTGGAAATCAAAAATTCAATGTACATCCAAAATTCTTCCCTTTGCTGCCATGCATGCGGGTCCACACAATTCCTTGTTTTTGTGTTCATGTTGGAGTGCCATCGGAGTATACATCTTCGATTGTTTCTTTTGTCATAAGTAAATTAATTATATTATAACCAAGCTTGTCATGTTAAAGTTAGATCTGGATTTGTTTAGGTCTCTTTTGGATGACGAAATTTATAGGAGTATGTAGTTATTAGATGAAATCATTGAGTGTCACAAGAAAATGGAATTTTAGAAGATCTCAGCAAGATGATAAGATCATTTTAGATGTCCTACCAGTTACTATTGGTCAGTATGATTACCATACTCCCCGTTACCATATTATGGTAGTCAGAGTAGATAGAGAAGGATCTTATGGGGTTATTGCAGTAGGTGGTGCTAAAAAATGATGATAAGTTTCAAAAAAAAAGAAAAAAAAAGAAACTGACATATGGGTCGTAACATTGATCACCATATCGAATTACATATTGCTGAAGGCTTCTTTCTTGGTTATGGAAATTCATACTTAGATATGTATATTTACGATGGTTGATTATTTTTGATGACATGTTCTTTCTGTTAAAATATATATGTGCTTCACTTGAGTTAATTGGTTTGGATTTTCACGAGATGTACACAAAGAGCCATTTGATTGCATCATCACAATTAGTCTACCCATAGTCTGACCGGTAATTTTAATGGTATGCCTGAAAGATTTTGTTTCTCTGTGGCAAATTCATGTTTGCATACATAGGATCACATTGGTATTAACCACACTTGTAGTCCCAATTTCGTGGGCAACACTATCGACTTGATCAACTCATGTAGTAGTTTAGGACATCGATGTCTGCATATATTGTAGAAATTAGGAAAGTCTTTTCCATAGGCAGCAACATAAAATAAGTTGGGGATTTTTGGGGGCTGAAATTGCTATTGTGAGAAATTGGTGTTAGGGGCCCCATGCACCTTGATATTATATCAATATTGTATATTGTGTAGTTACAAAGATACCTTATTTTCATGAAAAGTTTATATCTCTGTTACCTCAAGTTGTTCTTGTTTAAGGATTCAGGTTATTGATGTTGTTAAACTCCATATTTCTACATGTGGGTACCATAGTCAGACTATTGGGGTTCCGTAAAATCTCACTACAAACAACCACCACACAAAGAACATCTTATGGAGTAGGATTCTTTCTCAAAATTTATATCGCCAGTATATTTTGGTCGCTTTATTCCGATCATATATGTCATGTGCTATTAAATCTAGGTTGCCTGATTTGGGTATATGGTTTAATTTATGACTGATTTATATAACATGTTGAAATCTAAACGGAAAATCAGTGATATCAACAAGATGATGGATCAAAAGAATAAAGTAGACCACAGAAGGGGTTGAGAAAGGACTGGATAATCAAGAAAGTAATTGCGACGGTGAATAAGTAATGGTAATTAATTGTGCCGGTCATGGGGATCCTTACACCTGACTGTGCGAGAGCGCGATGACTCTCAACTGGGCGGAAGATAGGAAGCCCAGTTAGGGTAGCGGCCGCCAAGTGCGCGGGTCTAGGATCCCTGTCCTTTCACGGTTTTTACGCGAGCTCGCAGTGTTTTTACGCCTCGTTGGGATCCTGACTTTAGACCATTCCGCTGACCCTTTGTTTTAGGATACCCAGGCGGGGGATCCTTGGTTTTCAGTTTTACATACGAGCTCGTTCGCCTGTACTAGTCAGGCAGGTTTCTAGAGCGACTTTTCTAGGGAGTCTCTCTCACCCGTCTCAGTGGCGTAGTTTGGGAGTAGACCTATCCCTCTATTGGACCGCGCTTCCAATTAGAGGGCGAGACAGAAGAGCCATTTGTAGGCTTCTTCACCGCTTGAGTTTACTTCGCCAACAAACTTGGCGATTCTATATCTAGATCATCCATATCTACATCTACATCATCTGGAGTTATATCTGAACATTGAAGTTAAGAATTGGAGAAGTTACGATCAAAAGTTGGGATTAGTAGGAACTGGCTATTCTCTCTATCTAAGAATTTAATTAAATTAAGAGATCTTTCAAATCTTAACTTTTCCATTATCACTCACCAACTTGATCTCTGAAGAAAATGATATATATGCTTACACTCATACACTCATGAATACTCAAGTACTATATAAATATGTCACATGTGGGAAATGTTGGGTTTTGGGACAAACATTTGAGACGCTTACAAATAGCCTGAAAAACCTTTTTTCTTACGCAAGTAGATGTAAACTTCACTTTCCACCTTTCTACTTGCTTGCTTTTGCACATATTAAATGTCTAGTTATTTTTATAAGTTTTTGGGAGATACCAGCAATGGCTGACGCCTCTTCTTTCCTAACGTGTTTGGCAGGCAAACAACCTGCAGTTTAGTAGCAGCTCAGTAGCTATATATGCTTCCTGGAGACAGAGTATACACTAGACGGTATGAATTACTTTGTCTCAGTTTTTGTTCAGATAATGATGTAAATGCTATCTCTTTTGTATCACACTTTGGGATATATGTTGTAAAATGGAAGATCCTTGTACATGTTGTAAACTGATATGAATATTAATGAAAAGAATTTTGGTGCCATCTGTCTCTTTTACTTTGTGGTTATGTGATGGAAATGAATGTCATAATTGCGCGAAAAATTTTCCCTGCTTTTATACAACTTCATGCGATCTCATGTGAATAATAGTGCGAGTGTGTGATTAACGGGTACCCGGATCCTGAGGGGTTCACACGTTGCAAGTGCCACACTCCTTTAACAATGATCTGATGAATGTTGACAACAATTCCAAGTGAACAAGTACATCTCTATGGACCCTACCTTATATGTTTAATTTCTTTTTCCATCACGAATTAGGGTATTCGGTCCAAGATTTCAATTCTCCTTTTCTTGCATGATTTTCTAAGCATTCATATCCTACACCTGATGATCATGCAGCTTGTCACGAGATGAGTTTTGCGAAACAACAAAGATCTAATGCAATGTAAAATTAAGAATTAGGGTTTGCTATCTTTTACTTTGTCTAATTTAATTTTATTGCTATTTTGCTTTTATTTAAATTTAAGGTCACATGTGATCTGACTTGGAGGGTGGTAAAGCAGAAACATGCACCAAGGGAAATGTAGACAATAGCTCTTTTTGACCCGAGAAAATGATCCAACCTAGACATGGACCAAAGATTCTTATATTTCTTCTAGTGAGTAGATAACTGACATCTTCACCAAGATGCTTTCATGCACGTTGGAACTATATACTCCGACTTGAGAGGGATTGTTGAGAGTGTTAAATTCTTTGATCTTTGTTGAGAGATATTTTTTCCTTTCTCATATGTTTTGCCCAACAAGGTTTATCCTCTCTATATAAGAGAATCCCAAGGCCTCATGAATAAACAAGTCATTATTTTTTCTCCACATGGTATCAAAGCGACGATCGTAGACCGAAGGCCTGTTATCCCATACCCTTCTCCCTACTTGTCGGCATCCTTTTGTCGTCACTGCTAAGACCGTCGCGGTAACGCGTACCGCCACCCACCAGCCTCTAGCATCTCGCGAGGCCCCAACGAGAATCTCTCACTGCCGTAACCCCATTCGGGGATCCTAGGCAGTCATTGTTGTCGTCGCAAGCCCCACTGCTGGGATCCAGGGACCATGACCGTCGTTGCACCACCTCGTGGCCTCCGTGCTCGGTCACAACAAGTAGCAAGGGGTCCCATTGGACCTTGTTATTGGCATCACTGTGCCTCTAAGCACTCTTAGGAGCGTCGTCGGCTTCCTGGTTCTACCATAGGTTACCACTAAGTACTTGGCCGCTTCCTAGGGGATTGTCGTCAGCCCTTTTGGGTGCCTTAATATCACCCAAAATTCGCGAAACAATACGATTTTGGGTGTTTTTGGTGAAATCAGATCTCTTGGCTTTGCCAGGCGCCCATGAAGACTCCAAGATTGATGGCATGAATCTGCACACACAATAGATTCCTCGTATGATTGTGTATACAACTTCAAATTAGTCTTTTATGTAGACAACTTCAAATTAGTCTACAACCCTGGTCGATTTCTGTAACAACCTTCTTATCATCATGTCATGAAACAAGGGAAACCTATTTTCCGTCGGTGCTTTCAAGGGATCGACTTCCATTATCAAGATGGATGTGACCAACTATTTCATTCTACGCCCACCACTCGGACCTCCTCTGCAATGGCAGCAACTCGCATCGAAAGAGGTCCATCTCAGTTCAAAGGACGTGGTATCCGTGGCAGAGGAGGTTGGTACATGCATTAGCCATGCATCTACTATGATCGTCCTGTCCATTCTGAGGTTGCCAAGTTAGTTGAGCTTCCTGCCAATTCTGTTAATCAGTAGTTCAATGATCTTGTCGCATGTCTAAGGGAGATTATGACTCCTACTGCTGCCTGTACTAGTGCTCCTTCAGGCTCTTTGGGTATAGCTTATGCCCTTACCAGTAGGCAGAGTACATGCATGACAGAGTGGATTATGGATTCTGATGCATCTCATCATCTGTGTGGAGATAGAGCTCAGTTCACATGCTACAGATTCGTACCCTCATGCAGATCTGTTGTTATTGCCGATGGGACACATTTCTCTATTATAGGACATGGGGAGATCTGTTTGACACCATCTACGCATCTACAAAATGTGCTTCATGCACTTCATTTGTTTACGAATTTATTATCTATTAGCCAGATCACTAAGAATCTGCATTGTCGTGCCATATTTGGCCCATATTCTCTTGTGTTTCAAGATATACTCACGTGCATGGTCATCAGATGTGGCTGTGAGCAAGGACGTATCTACAGATCGGTTCGGTCTCCTTATGTGGGTGCCTCTTCAATTCAATCTCCTTCCGCTGCAGAAGCTGTGTAGAGTTCTCTCATAGATTTCACTTCATTCTACATTTCAGTGCGAGGCTTGCCATTTTGGGAAGCATCACAGCTCTAGTTTCGTTAGAGTCATAGTTGCAGTTCTTTACTTGAGCTCGTTCCTTTTGATATCTGGGGTCCCAGTCGTGTTCTTGACCATAGGGGGCACAAGTTCTATCTTGTTTCCGTCGATGATAATTCTAGACTTTCTTGGGTTTTTCTTTTGAAAAACACATATGAGGCTGGGTCTATCATTCAAAATTTCATTAATGAGTTAAAGAACAATTTTTTTGCTATTGTTAAATATGTCCGCTCTGACAATGCCTTGCTGTTTTATACCATTCAACTATCTCAGTTCTTCAGGTCCCTCAGCATTATACATCAGATCTCTTATGCGTACACTTCTCATCAAAACGATGTAGCTGAAAGCAAACACCATCATCTTCTTGACGTAGCAAGGACCATTCTTATCTAGAGTCGTGCTCACTTTTTCTGGGATGATGCGATTCTCATTGTCTGTTACCTGGTCAACCGTATGCCATTTTCCGTGTTAGGTGAGAAGGTTCCTTTTTTGACCGCATTTCTCGATAAGGACCTTTTCTCACCATTACCCCGTGTTTTGGCTCCGTGACATTTGTGCATCTTCTGACTCCTAGCCTTGACAAGCTCTTTCCCAGAGCTGTCAAGTGTATTTTTGTGGGCTAATCCCGGGCCCAAATGGGGTATTATTGCTTTGATCCTGTTAGTGTTGATGTCACATTCTTTGAGTCAGTCATGTATTCTCTTATAGGTGACAAGTTGACTCCGTCTGACTCTAGAGAGGAAGTCTACATGCCTCCTCCTACTGCCATGACAACATGTACAATTTGTTTTATGCTTGTTTTTTAATCTGATGCCCTATGTAACTTTTTCCCTTGGTTTTTTTATATAAGAGACCATTGGGGTAAAGTATGAAATTTGATCCCATTTTTTTACTGAGACCTTTTATGCTGTAATGGAAGTGCTTTCATTTGATGCATTGATTTTTTTATTCTGCCATGCCTATGATATTTACATGGCAACTTGATCATATAATCTGCACTAGTCAATTGGCAGTTCTGGACCTTATTCTCTGGACATGAACTGTTCATGTAATGGAAGGGCTTTATCTAAGTGCAGGTTGATGCAGTTGCTGAAGAAATTGAATTGCGAAAATGTACAAGTGACCTTGTAAGGTCTGCCTCAAATGCTCTATGTTTTTGTGTGAGCTTGTTTTTGTAACACCAGATACTGATGTTACCCGCAGGTATTTCTGTGTGGAGGGCTTGGCCCTTTGAGTTCTGATGTTTCTGTCGCTGGCGTTGCAAAAGCCTTTGGTGTGCGGCTGGTATGTAGTTTTGTATGCTAGTTGGTATTACCTATTTGGATGCATTGCACTTTTCCTTATGAGCAACTTTTCAGTACCGATTTCGAATGGTTGATGATTCTGCTCTTTTTTTCTCTTTTCTGAGTGTTTTTAGTAATCATGGTTATTGTTGAAATTGTTTTTTTTTGAATTTTTAAGATGATTGATTATTAAGTGCTTATTTGTACACTTCTTTGAAGTAATGCATGAAGTTCTTTTACTTAATATTTAGGCACCTGATGAAGAGTTTGAAGAGTATCTTAGATATTTGATAGGTGATCACTGCACTGGTGATCGAAATGAGGTACTACAGTTACTAAATATTTCTGGTTTTCTTAGTGTTAGATTTATCTATGTATCAACTTCCGTTTCTTATTTATCTGATAATGTTATGTGTTCTTGGGTATATATTACGGTCCATGGTGATGAAGATAGGAACATACAAAATGTGCTGCAAATCCACCTTAAAATATATTATCTTATCTCGTTGTTAAATACTCTATAAAACTCACTCTATCCTGGGAAAAATTTTCCAGTCAATCAACTTTCATTAATCTAACTTCAAAGCACATATTTAACTAATTCCACTTTTCTTGGCATCGCTGAAAAATAAACTCAATCACCCGATGCTGAAGCAATATGTAGTTTTAAAAAAAATTGTCAACCAGTATGTAGCTTGGGTTTCTCTTTTTGTTGATGATAATAGGCCCTTCAGCATCTATCTATTCTTTTGTCACTGAACAAAATCAACATATCCCTTGCATAATTTAGTAATTGCATTATTCATCACTCGAACACCTGATTTCATTTTTATTATGAAATACGTGAGGGTTGCTTCTCCGAAGTGGTTTTCCAGAATAGTAAATGCGGGAGGAACTACATACATCACATGAAATCATCGGGGATGTAACCAAGCCTTCCCTCCTACAAAGTTTATGATATGGGCAAAGGAATCTTTCTCCAGATACAAATAATGAAAATAGGGACTATCCTGAAGAGGAGATTATAAGATGGAAAGTATATGACACAGGACTTCAATAATCCTTTCCTTTTCGAGTTTTCTGTCAACAACGACTTATGATGTTGACACACCATTTGGACTGAATTAGATCCTCTGTGAGCGTTCTCAGTGGTGTTAGTTTAACCTAACCAAAATCTTTTCTCATCAATGGGATTGTATAACAACCCACCCAATAAATCAATCCTCACCATGCTCTTGTTATAAAAATGCAGAATATTCCGTATATGATGAGAGATATAACCAATATATCAGAATTAAAGAACGAAACAAAAGACTGGTTAATTTTCTCAAGCAAACAACTTTTTTGAGTTCATCTTCTTTCAAATGCAGGTCATGATTCTTTTTAGATTGCTTTTTGGGGAGCTGGATGGGAGATGAGGGAGGAGACAAGGGGGTATGGTCGGTGGTGGGGCATCGTCGACATCATTTTTCGAGGATGATCATACGAGCACGGAGGCTTGCTACCTAGGGTGTGAAGTGGTTTTAGGGGGTGTGCCTTTGATGTGGCGGTCATGGTCATTTGGCGAAGGATTGCAAGGATCCTGTTAAATGTCTCACATGTGGGCAGAATGGACATCGCCAATTTTGGTGCCAACGATCTCAAAGTTGGAAGCCTAAGCTGCCTATCCCTGCGACGGAGAGGGGAATCGAGAACCTGATACTTGTTGACATGTGCATAAGAGAAGGTCAATGTCTTGCGGATGCGATGGAAGATATCAGAAGTGTCGTTGGCCGATCGTTTTTAGGAGATGTGATGAAGATGAAAGGTTTGTTGGTGTGTGTTGGGAAAAATAATAAGTTGCTTATTCATGAGGCCCTAGGGTTCTCTTATATAGAGGAGAGACATGCTGGGAAAATTATATAATGAAGACGCAAAGGATAGAGAATACATAAAAGGGACAAAAATTAAGTAATATCTCAACACTCCCCCTCAAGCTAGAGCGTAGATATCAATCATGCTCAGCTTGGAACATCTCTGAAAAAATCCTTTGGCTAGGGCCTTGGTGATCACATCTGCTGTCTGATCTCCTGAACCAACATGAGAGGTGGAGATGAATCCCTTCTGAATCATGTCTCGAGTGTAGTGACAGTCTACCTCAATATGCTTGGTCCTCTCATGAAATACCGTGTTGATGGAAATGAAGAGAGTAGCCTGATTGTCGCATTGGAGTTGATGGGAAGAGGCAACAGATCTGACCCACGTTATCTTTGTACTCGCCTGTGCCATGGCCCTGTATTCTGATTCTGCACTGGATATGGCAACCACTGTTTGCTTCTTGCTCTTCTATAACACCAAGGAACTCCGTATGAACACTACATCGCTAGAGGTGCATCTGCACAAGCTGTAATGACAAGGGATGCACTTCTGTTGAATAGAAGATCAGTGCTAGGTGAGGTCTTCAGGTACCTCAGAATCATATGAACTACATCCATATGTACCTGTCTAGGCTGCTCCATGAACTAACTTATATTTCTTACTGCAAAGTATATATTTGACTTGGTGTTGGTCACATAGGAGCTTCCCAACGAGCTCTCTATATCTCCTCTTGTCGACCTCTTCAGTGTCATCATCATACAGCTTCATGCTTGGGTCCATGGGAGTAGTGGCAGTTCTGCAATCTGTCATGCCTGTCTCAGAAAGAAGATCTATAACGTACTTCCCCTATGTCATCACAAGACCTTGCTGGTTGCTGGAAAACTCCAATTCATGGAAGTAGCGTAGATTGCCCAGATCATTGGTCATAAAGAGCCAAACAAGGAAATCCTTAACAACGTGGATACCCTACTCATCATCCCCTGTAATGATAATATCATCAACATAAACAAGTATGGCAACTGTACCTCCTTGAGTCCTTTGAACAAACAATGAATGATCAGTAGTCGATCTCACGAACCCTTGTTGCTCTATAAAGGCCGAGAGCTTCTGGAACCATGCTCCTGGACTTTGCTCAAGGTCATAAACCACATTGTGAAGCCAGCAAACCTTCTGACACTCCCTCTTAGCAGTGAACCATGGTGGCTGCTGCATGTACACCTCCTATAGGTCACAATAGAGAAATGCATTCTTCACATCGAGCTGATATAGGGGCTAATCCTGTATCACTGCAACAGAAAGAAGAATACACAATATAGAATGTCGAGCCACCAGAGAGAAGGTATCCTGATAGTCCACCCCATATATCTGGGTGAACCCATGTGCTACAAGTCTTGCCTTGTAGCTATCTATGCTGCCATCTGCTCGGTGTTTCACCGTAAACACCCACTTGCCTCTCATAATAGATGCTCATGTGGGAGCTGAAATAATGCTCCATGTGCTACGTAACTGTAGAGCGGCCATGCCCTCCTCTACAGCAAGACACCACTGACTGTCCTTTATCGTCTCTTAATAAGTCCGTGGTATCTCCACGATTGATAGCATGGTACGAAATATCGCGATATATCGACGATATATTGCCGATACATCGGTATCGACACGGGATCGATATCGACCGATATATCGGCGACATACGTCTTTTCGGGTGCTTCCTTTAAAATAAGGGTCAATATGGGTGAATATTTCGATGATATATTGCCAATATATCGTTGAAATATCGTATCAACATCCTATTTATATGATGTCGATATCAATATTTCCTTCCCTGACTGATAGTGCCACGACAAATCTACTAGAGTTCTCTGAGAGTCGGCCCAAGGAAACATGAGTTGC
This sequence comes from Ottelia alismoides, assembly GCA_037367405.1. Classification (NCBI taxonomy): domain Eukaryota; kingdom Viridiplantae; phylum Streptophyta; class Magnoliopsida; order Alismatales; family Hydrocharitaceae; genus Ottelia; species Ottelia alismoides. The sequence continues at coordinate 322,969 of JAZKJV010001679.1, read as the reverse complement.
AAGAGGATATGTAGCTCAAGAACATCTCTTCTTCCGCAGAGCAATAGCCACATCTAGATAATTTGCCACATCCTGAAAATGTAAACTACCCTCCTAAGAGGACACATGTGGCAAAAATGAGTCAAGGTATTGGGTGGCGGTCCAGGAGCTGCCATAGGAGCAGGTGTTGGTATAGGGGGTAGTGGTGGAGATTGTAGAGGTAGAGTAGGTACTGGAGGTGGTGCGTGCAACCTTAGGAGGATGCATGTATACCTCCTCACCAGAGTTAGATGGAGTCAACTTATCACCTGTAGGGGAGACATACATAACAGACTCAAAGAAGGTGATGTCTGAACTGACAAAGTATTTTCGCCAAAGCGGGTCAATACAACGGTACCCCTTCTGGGTACTAGAGTAGCCTACAAAGACCCATTTGACAGCTATAGAGGAAAGCTTGGCACGACCAGACGTCAGATCGTGAACAAAGGCAACATATCCAAACATACAGGGTGTAAGGGAGAACATGTCCTTGGGAAACACAATCGAGAAAGGAACCTTTTCTCCTAAAACAATAGATGGCATGCGGTTCACCGAGTAGCACGCGGTGAGGACTCCTTGTAAAATCTTATCCAGATCCTCCCAAAAAGCTTGTTTAGTCCTTTCATCTAAACCAATTTGCGGTGCATAAATTGAGATGATATTCAGAATTTCTTCTTCAAGCACCAACTTTAGCAAAATAATCCGATCCCCAAATCTTTGCACCTCAACCACACAATCCTTCAAATCTTTATTAACAACCACTCCAACACCATTTCTGTCCTTATCTTTACTTGAATACCAAAGTTTAAAGCCTGTCTTCTCGATCTCCCTTGCTTTCTCTCCAACCCATTTAGTCTCTTGAAGACATAATATATGAATCTTCCTTCTTTCCATTGTATCCACTATCTCCATCAATTTTCCAGTTAAAGTACCGATATTCCAACTTCCAATCCGTAACTTCCTTTGCAATCTCTTTTGGACTAACTTCTTTACTCGCATGCGTCCATTATGCGAGAACCCTTGCAAAATTTGGACTGCATCCGGGCGGTGATGCAGCGGAACTAGCTTATTTACCTGCATGCGTTCCTCATGCGAGAACCCTTGCAACTTTTGAACTACATCCAAGCTGCGATGTAGCGGCCCTTGCCAATTTTTCATTGCGTTCGGGCGATGCAACGCGTCACAAGTAGGGAACACCCCAACGAAATCTGTATGTTTGCTTAAATCCATGTTTAAAAGATCCGAGCGGTTTCGAGATAAATTCATAAATAGTGTTCTTAGAAGAACTTTAAGAACACTATTTACGAATTTATCTCTCGTGCGCTGGCTGTCGGCTACCTAACGCGCAACCCTCCTCATTTACCCGGGCTTGGAACCGGCCATGGCTGAGTTAACTGCCGTACAATATTACAAATTTAAAAATGTTTGATGCTTTTTTGCGATTAACTTTCAAATAAATGACTATGCATATTACTTTCTTGATTAGGTAAAGGGAAAACTCCAATTAATGTTGAGAAGGAGGAGTTCTCCAATTCTGAGGATGGAAGGGATGACGAGGCCGATGATGACATGCATTTGAATTATATGGATGATTCTGATGAGGATCCAATGAGTAGTAGCAGGAGCGACGACGATGGCAATGACAACAATGCTGAGGAGCGAGACGGGTGATGTTTCATTGAATCAATGTCGATGATTAGTGATTTTTGATGTATCACATAAATGTGATGAGCAATATGTTGCATTAGATTTATGCTTATATTGAACTTTATATGTTTTCTTTTCTAATTTCGCCATCGTATTTGAACTTTGGACAATCATAGTTGTAGTTTGTAGTTTGTATTGAACTTTTGGGCAATATATTGCTATAGTTTGTATTGTTGTTATTTATTCCAGTATATTTTGCTTTAGTTTTATTTTTTCTTTTCAAAAAATTGAGTCTTACGCCTATACTGCCTCGAGGCTTATTCCTCGACTCACATTTTGGGAAAACGCCTCGGACCGCCTCACGCTTCTTTAAACCTTGGGCTGGACCAGTCTTTAGAGTCGTCGCTGCTCACAGCCACATCCAATCACCCTGCCTATGAGTATGTCCTGAAAGGCTGAAACATGAGAGAAGATGGGTCAAAAGTGGCACGACAATGCAGATCTTTTGTGATCTGACTAATAGAAAGCAAGTTCATTTGAAAGTCAGGAGCATATAAAACATTCTTTAGGCGCATGGATGACGCCAAATGTATCTCTCCCTGTCTTATGATGGGTAAGTAAACCCCATTCACAATAACATTCCTTCTATTAGGATGTATGGATCTGTAAGAACTGAACTGTGTTCTGTCACCACACAGATGGTGAGAAGCACCAGAGTTCATAATCCACTCTATCATATCGGCCCTGCTGCAACTCGTAAAAGCATATGCTATACCTGAGGAGCTCGAAGAGGCTCTAGCTGCTGCTGCAACGTCTGCGGAACTTTTAGTAGTGTCGGCAACATGATTTATTATCTCCCTCAGACGGGAGACAATATCATTAAGACGTGGATCTGCCTGATGAGCCGAAGTGTCGGGAGGCTTAATCTGCTCTGCCACCCGAGCAGGTGCTGGGTATCCATGCTTCTGATAGCATGCATCCTCAGAGTAACCTGGACAACGACAATATGTGCATGGGCCACACTGGCGTCCACCTCCTCTGCCACGTGGACCACACCCTCTGAACTGAGTACAATCTCTCTGCCACGAGATGTAACCATTGTTGAGGAGGTTTGTGTGATGGCAGCGGGTAGGATGAGAAGTCTGCAGAGATGACTGTAAGCCTCTTCCATGGGAAGTATGATCGCACCTGTAAGAAGCTGTGCGTGTACAACCTCATACTCCGGATCTAAGGTTGCCAAGAAAAATCCAAACATCGTGGAGTTTTTGTTTGCCATTTGTTGCTTCGTAGAAGTGGTAGCATGCATGAAGTTGTGAAGCTTCTCAAACTTGCCTCGAAGCGAAGAAAAGAAGGTATGCAGAGGACGACCATTCTGCTTGGTCGTGTATATATCAAGCGGGAGCTGAAGATTCTTGGCCTCATTCTTCGCTTGGGCATTTGTAGATACCAGAATATCCTACATCGACTTGGCGGTGGGCTGGTTCACGATATCTATGGCGTCTCTATACCAAGTCATAGGGAGCCTAACATGCGTATACGTGCCATCTTGCTTCCATGAAGCATTGTCCTCAGTCTTTTCTGTCGGCTCATTCTCTGTCAAAATGTGCTCCTTGTTATTGCACTGCATAAGGTCATAAACTGCATGGACCACAACACGTAGTTGGTCCCATCCATCTTCACGATGGGAGCTGGGCCCTTGAAGGCATTGGACAAAGAAAAAATGTCACCCTTGTTTTCTGACATGATAAAGAAACTCCAAAATAGAACTCAACTGGGGAAGTAGTCCGATCCGAGCAAGTCTACACAATCTAAGGTCTAGCTTGCTAACCTCTTCCAATTTCAGACAGTAAAGCTTGCGTGGTCACGCTGGCAGGGGCGGTTCTTTTAGAGGGTGCTTCTGTGGGTCCTAAATGAAGATCTTATCCTGGAATGTAAGGGGTCTAAATGACCCAGAGAAGAGGAGGATTTTCGAGTCCAGATTCATAGAATGGGTCTGTGATGTTGTTTTCCTGCAAGAAAAAAATTGGATTTAGTCTCGGATCTGGTCTGATGCTCTTTTGATGCGGGCTCGCTCTCTGGTTACCGATCGATAACTGCTTCTAGTTCTGCAGGTGGTCTACTTTTGGCTTGGAGGGAGTCCGCTTTTGCGTTCCGTGACGAGGCGAGGGGCACTCATGTCCTCTCGGTGTTGTTGGAGTGTCTTCGTACGAGCACCCAATTCGCTTTCTCTTGCGTGTATTGGCCGTGTTAACCCGCCAATCGGCAGCAGTTGTGTTCCGATCTGAGGGCGGCGAGGATAACTTTCCCGGTGTGTGCTTGGTTGCTAGGTGGGGATTCAATGTTACGTTGTTTTCTTCGGATCGAGCGAGGCTGCGTGGTGGCTAGAGGATCCGGGCTCTTCGGATTTTGCTGAGATTGTTGATTTGTTGGAGCTCGAGGTATTGGACGCTGTGGATACGTAGTACACCTAGAGGAGTTTTGGTCTCGCTCGCGCATTGATCGCTTCCTGGCCTCTGCTGAGCTCATGGATTTGTTCCCTTTGTCGTTTGTTGCTAGTAGATCGAGAACGAGATTGGATCACACTCCGATTCTTTGGAATTCTGGTGAGCCTTCTCCCCGAGGAGATTTTTTAGGTACGAAAAGGCATGGCTTTTGGAGGATTCCTTCAGAGATCTCGTCTCGTCGCACCGATCTTCTCTGCTCGTTTCTGGCTCTGCTGCGTCAAGGTTCGTTCAGAAGTTATCCTCTTTGCATTTGGGGCTGTGTGCGTTCAAGAAAGATGCTAGAGATGCTCGTCGTGCGACTAGGGTGGAAGCGGAAGGAGAGGTTGTGAGACTTGACAGATTGGAGGATGACAGACCTCTGAGTGCTGAAGAGCTGACCCTAAGGGTGGTGGCTCAAAGGTCGATTGCTGTCGAGGATATCTGATTGTTGCGAAGGTCTTTGCTATCAGGCTGAGCAGGGTACTTGAGCATATTATCTCCCCTTTTTAGTCGGCCTTTGTTCCTGGTAGACAGATTGCTGACAATTTGGTTATGGCCTCCGAAATCATTGCTAATTGGAAGAGGAGGACGAAGGTGTTACTTTGGAAGGTTGATTTTGCAAAGGCTTACGATACCTTGGATTAGAGGTTTCTCTGGCTGGCGCTGCATAAGAGGGGTTTTCCGGAGATTTAGATTTCCTGAATGAAGCGTTGCGTGACCACCATGTCTATGGCGGTTCTTGTGAATGGCCGTCCGGAGGGTGACTTCTTTCAGCCGCAGAGGGGTGTCAGACATGGCTGCCCTCTGCCCCCCTGCTGTTTGTCATCGCCTCCGATGTTCTTGCTTGTTTGGTTGACCGGGTTCAGAGCTATTTGATCATGAGTGGCTATTCGAGGGATGAGCTAGTTATCCATCTTCTTCAGTATGCTGATGACACCATTTTCTTCTTCGAGGGCGACGCGGAGGAAGCCGGTGGCATGACGATCACTCTCGAGTTGTTTGGTGAGATGTCTAGGCTGGTTCCGCATCGTGGCAAGTCTACGATGATTCCTTTTGTCCTTTCTGAGGATGAGGCGCGGTTGTGTAGTTCAGAGCTGTTACGGAGTGTGGTTCCGTCCCCATTCGATTTTTGGGACTGCCGCTGGTGCCTTGCAGGGTCAAGTTGGCAAACTGGTTACCTGTTGTTGAGAAGTTGGAGCGGAAGCTCACGGGCTGGAAGTCCTCCATTCTTTCTACGGGGGGTCGTCTTGTGATGATGAATGCGGTGCTTTCTATAATTCCCATTTTCTTATTGTCTACTCGCCTTATGCCCGCGGGGATTAGAAAGCACCTTGAGAGGTTGATGCGGAGATTCTTGTGGAGCAGGTTCGGTTAGGAGGCTAGCGGAGTGCACCTCATGGACTGGTAGACTATCACGCTTCCTAAGTCTGAGGGTGGTCTGGGTGTCAAACAACTTGATGTGATGAATGAAGCCCTATTGATGAAGTGGGTGGGCAGACTTTGTGGGAGTAGTGAAGATATTTGTTGTGCTCTTGTTCATCGGATTTACGACATCTCCTGTCCTTCGTTGGCAGCTAGTAGTCCTGGATTGCTGCTTTCGCCTTTTTGGAAGGGAATTCTGACGATTCTCCCGGGTTTCCATGACCTTTTTTGGCCTGTCATGGGTAACGGGGAATCTTCTTCCTTTTGGACATATGATTGGTCGGGTCAGGGGCCGCTTGCGGGCCGTTTTCCTCTCCTTTTTGCCTTGGCGGCTGACCGTGAGGCGCACGTTGCTACCTGTTGGAATGGCGGGAACTGGATGCCGCTGTTCTCGGCTAACTTCTTCGACCAACGCTTGGAGGAGTTTCTTCTTCTACTTGACTCCCTGTGACATTCTGGGGGCCCTTCTAAGGGACGCAGCCATTGGGTGTGGCGTGGCAGCTCTTTCTCGGCCCGGAAGGCTATGCAGCTATCTCCAGACTGCCTCCCTCGAGGATTGACGATTTGGTTAGGGATTGCAACTTTATCTGGAGGCTTGGCCTCCCTAAGAGGATCGTTTTTTTCTGTGGCTTCACAGGTGTAAGGGAATTATGACGAGAGATCGTTGTGCCAGACTTTTTGAAGTGGTCTCTGACAGATCCCCTCTTTGTGGAAGCGAAATTGAGTCGGTGGAGCATCTTTTCTTTCGTTGTCAGTGTACGACACCTATCTAGGTCGTCTTTAGAGCAACAAAGCAACATAGGGAGTTAATAAACGATGGGGGTCGATCATCGGTACGAGGAGCTTGCGTGGATCACTGTGATGGTGCCTGGGATTGGCTTGGAGGAGGAGGTCATGGCATATGTAGGGTGGTGCCCCATCTGGGTCTAATAAGGTGTCCAAATGAATATTACGACGTGGAATGTCAGGCTTGGGACGACCAAAGAAAATGGCAACAACAGAGGAAGTTGTGATGGAACATATAACTGATGTGGTTTTATCGCAGTAAACTAAAATTTCCTAGCACATTGACACTGTAAGGAAAGAGATTGGGGGTAACAAGTTGTTGGATTGCAGAACTGTTGTGATATAGCGCAAAATAGAAAAACAGGGCTTTATTTTTTGTTAAGTTTAATTAGGTCCGAATTAATTTAATTAATGATTAATTGAATCGTTGCAATTTTATTTAAAATAAAGAGATTGCATGTGATCTCAAATCAAATTACTTAGTCGGTAGAGTTAATTGGGATAAGTTAGGATTCGGATTTTGATTTATTTCTATTTTTGTAATCCCGCGCTCCTATATAAAGGGGATGGTAGTTCTTTGAAATCAAATTGAAATTTATCTCATCTCCCTCACTTTCTCTTCACTCTCTACACGATCTACGCGATTCTCTTCCCCTAAATTTATCGCATCCGACGAGCCTTCTCTTCTTCCTCCCTCTAATTTCTCTCCACCAAATATTTTCCATCATCAAAAAATAATTTTCCACCATTGCAAAATCCTATTTGCATCAATTGGTATCAGAGCATGGCATACCAATCGTCCTTACGATCTGACAATCCATCCAAGCGATCACACGAACATAAATCGAAAGGATCTCGCTCAACGGACTGTGCATGGCATGCTGAGGTTAGGAAAATATTATCCGATATGCTCTAGTTGTGTGCAGATATGCAAGCTTTGGAGAGAGATATGCGTGATCTGCGGAATGTTGAATCGTTGACACGCCAACTTGAGGAGAATGCTATCAAAATCGCTGCCAAGAAAGCCGTCGAGACACCACCTCCCATCCTCGAAGCTACCGTTCAGGTTTCCAAAGAAGAAAAATGAGAAAAACCCACCGTCGACGATGTTCTGCTTGTTGTCCAAGATTCCAACCAACCGACGTCCATGACATTGACTCTGCCGTCGCCCTCCCATCCTCCCCTCCTCTCGCACCACCAACCCTCCTCTCCCCTTTCTCCGACAAATCCCCCTCATCCCAGACAACCCCTCCAAACCCGCTGCAATCCCCTTCTGCACTCCAAACAACCCCACAACCGCTACCACTGCCTCCCACCACCCCCGCACCTCCGGCGAATCCCACAGCTCCACTGCCGTCGTCTGTCCCCCCCTCACCTCCACTCTCCCTTCTCTATCCAATGCTACCCCCTCCACCTCGGCCTCGCACCACCGTCAGCTCCTCTTTCCACCCCTTCCCCACTGCTCGTGCCACCACCCTCCCCCTCCCGACCCGAAACACTTGCATATGGGGGCTGAACCAATCTATAGAGACCTCCTTGCTCACAGCTAGATCCAGTCATCCTGCTCGTAAGAATGTCCTGAAACACAAGAGAAGACAGATCATATATGACACGACAATGTAAGTCTTTGATGATTTGACTAATAGACATAAATTCACAAAAAAAATCAATAACATAAAGAATATTCTGTAGACTCATTGTTTAAGTCAACCGAACCTCCCCCTGTTCGGTAATGGGAGAGTGGGCCCCATCTGCTATCACTACAGATCTGCCTGGAGGAATCAATCTGTATGCACTAAATTGCACTCTATCACCACAGAGGTGGTGTGAAGTTCCTGAATCCATAATCTATTCTGACAAATCTGCTCTGCAATAGCTAGTAAATGCATATGCAGTATCTGATGTGATGCCAGATGCTGACACAACTACCTCTGAAGACCCTAAAGGAGAAGTAGACAATCCATGTGCATGCATAATCTCTCAGTCGTGCCACAAGCTCATCGAACCTCTTATCAGATGTAGAAGGAGGAACACTAGTTGGTTGAGTTTGCTCTGCAACACGTGCTGAAGCAGGACAACCATGCTTGGAGTAGCATGTATCATCAAAATGTCCTAGCCTATGGCAGTAAGTGCAAGGCTGACGGGGTCGACTACCCCCTCCCCTACCATGGGTACTAGGTCTTCGATAATGTGTAGAACTCCCTCTACTACGAGATGAGGCCATAACCGAGAAGGTCCATGACTGCTTAGTAGCTCCACCAGATGCTATAGGGATCCTAGTCAATCTGTGATATGGCTCCTCCATTGGAGGTATAGTGGCATCAGTAAGGATCTGTGATCATATTCTAGATCAAGAGCTGCTAGAAAGTCTCCAGTCATCACCGAATCTCTGTAAGCCTTGAGCTGTTCTAACGAGAATTAAACGATGAAGCATCTTAAACATACCCTTGAGAAAAGTGTAGAGGGTATGAAGAGGACGTCAATTATGCTTATATGTGAAGATATCATGCTGAAGTTGTAGTATCTTCGACTCATTCTTCGCCTGCGAGTAAGTAGCGGCGAGTATGTCCCACACCGCCTTCACTGTGGGATGACTCAAAATATTATTGGCTATCTCCATGGATACTATCCCAGGTATCCAGACACACACATATGCATCATCTGCCTCTTACGAGACATTAACCCCGATCTTGTTGGTTGGTTCATCCTGCATCAGAATGTGCTTCTTGCCGTTGCACTGCATTAGGCTCATGAATTGCATAAACCATAATTCATAATTAGTCCTATCCATCTTGACAATGGGTGCTGGACCTTTGAAGGCACCCGAGGATGAGATGTTGACTTTGGAGTTGACCCGGTGTTTGACATGATGATGACAACTATGAAGAATGGGGCTGTAGACAAAGATAGATGCATCTACGCAGGCATACGAGAAGATGATTGTGTGTGTAGACTCATACCACAACCTCTTCCATCCGTTAGAGGCTTCTCTAGGTAATTAGGGTTGTTTTAGATTATCGAACAATACCCTGAAACCCCAAAATCAGACTGAATAGATGACCAAATCACTCTTGTAAGCGATTTTCAGACTTCAACAAACGTTGAAGTGAACCTCTATGGCGTCACGGAGATTGCTATCACTTAGGAAGGGAAGAAAGACACCTTTACGGTGGTGGCGGCGGCGTTGGGCTGCTGCTACTGTTGTGCAGTACTGACGACATCGATGGTGGTGTCCTCTGGCTGCTGCTGCCGAACAGGAGGGGAACAAGTCCCCTTAGTTTTTGGTGGGGAACGAAGGCTAGGGCACATGCTCTTGTCTAGGACCGTCGCTCTGATACCATGTGGAAAGGGAAAAAGAAATTGGATTCTTCATTGTGTTTTTAGGGCTCTCTTATATATATGATAAAAGCCCTATGAGAAAATTACTAAAGGGGATAGAGGAATAAGAAATATGAATAAAGGATAAATAAACACAACTATCTCAGCACCGTTCAGTAAGTTAGGGAGGCGGTTTTCAGCTTGAATGCGGAAAGTTGTCCTGGATCGGACGGTTTTCCAGTCTTCTTCTTGAAAGGGTTTTGGGAGATGGTTCATGTGGAGGTAATTGTGATGGTGGTAGAGTTTGCAGGGGGAAACCGTGGATTCGAGCGGGTCAACAGATCCTTCATCTTCTTGCTTCCCAAGAAGTGTGCCGCCTCCAGAGCTGAAGATTACCATCTAATTGCCCTCTCGAATGTGATATATTTGGTTGTGGCTAAAGTACTAGCGAATTGACTGTGAGGAGTGCTTTGTAGGATTATTTCACCAGTATAGAGTGCCTTTATATCGGGCATGCAACTCATGGACATCATGGTATTGACGTCTGAGATTGTCGCAGATTGGCGCAGAAGGAAGACGAAAGGAATCTTATGGAAGGCTGATTTCTCAAAGGCATACAAATTTTCCGGACATATGGATATCCTGGATGAAGAGATGCATTATGACTACCTCGTGTACTGTCCTGATAAATGATCAATTGAAGGGTGGTTTCTTTCAGCCACAATGTGGGGTTCGCCAAGGGTATCCGCTGGCCTCTCTCCTTTTTGTTCTGACGATTGATACTTTGGCAGCCATGATTAATCGTGCAATATCCAGGGGGCTATGTTGAGGTTATTCACGGGAGGAGATCTCTATTCCCCTCCTGCAATATGCGGATGATACAATACTTTTTGTTGAGGGTGGTCAGGAAAGCTGCAGAGGTCTTTCTAAGGTTATGATTTTTCGAGATGGTCTTTGGGCTGAGGTGTAATAGGAAGAAGTTTGAGTTCATCCCTTTCTGTCTGGACGAGGAGCAGGCTGATCTATGTGCGGGTTGGCTTCGGTCGCCACGCAGAGAGATATCCTTATGTTACCTGTGCGCACCATTGGTTGCTTGGAGGATGCTATTGGCAGATTGGGTACCAGTATTAGAGAAAATTGAACAAAAGTTGGCAGGATGGAATTCAACATGTCTGTCCAGAGGTGGCAGACTGGTGTTACTGAAATCGGTGTTGTCCTCAATCCCCATCTTCGTCCTCTCATCCAGTCTCATGCCCATTCGGAAGAAGCTGGAGAGCCTCATGAGATGCTTTTTCTGGTCCTCTCCTGGGAAGATTAATGGATTACTGCTAGTGGATTGGGAGACTATTACCTGCTCAAAAGAAGATGGTGGGTTTAGTATTCGTAGCCTGTCAGAGATGAATAAGACTTTGTTAGGTAAGTAGATCACCCGTATCTGGGGCGATTGTGACAATCTGGTGTGCTCGCTGATCAGAAAGATTTATGGATCAAACTCATCTCTCCCCGTATCTGGTGACCTGGGGCAGGCCCCGTCCCTTTTCTAGTAAGGTATTTGCAGTATGGTGCAGGAGATACACATGTTCTTGAGACCGGTCATGGGGGACGGTATATGATTTAGGCTCTGGCCGGATGATTGGAGTGAGAATGGGGTGCTAGGGGATAAATTCTTGCGATTAATGGCATTGGCTATTGACTCGGATTGTTCGGTGGCTGATTTGTGGGATGGACATTCTTTCTTCCCCCACTTTCTAGATCTCTCTGATCAAATGATTCTGGCGATACTTGCGGAGCTGGACGGGGTGATGGTGGGGACCTACTGAGGGCAGAGACAATTAGAGCTGATGCGATGAGAGTTTTTTGGTTCGCAAGGTATATATGGCACTAAAAGGTCCAGTGGTTTTCGACCCCGTGGGGCACATCACTGACTGCAGAAGTTATGGAATTGGAAGATTCCTACGCGAATAAAGGTTTTCCTGTGGTTATTTAGAAGAGGGAGACTTCTCATGAGCGGCATGCTTGCGTGACTCATCCAGGCTATTGACACTTTGTGCTGGGCAGAGGCGGAGGAGGCTAACTACTTTTCTTCGGATACGCGAGCTCGACGGAGGCATGGGATCTTCTGGGAAACTGGATGATTTGCCATGCGAATACTTCATGCTTCTGGGACTCCATTGGTCAGACAGTCAGAGTTGGCGGGGCACAGAGAGGGAAAGGTCGGAGTGCATAGCTATGATTTGGGCGATATGGTTGACAAGAAATGGCGTGATTTTCCGTCAGGATAGGTTCTATCCTAACAACGTTGTGGCACATGCTAGGGCCTTGGTTGAGTTGTGGACTCTAATTTTATTTGGGTCAATTACCTGTTTACAAACGTGCAATTATGGCTTGGTGATTAATGACGAAGTTTTTGGACACACACCTATATGGTGGGAGCCTTTTTTTATTTCAGAAAAAAACTTTATTATTATAATATAGTTGGACAATTTCACCTTCTTGATGACCAATGATAGTTTTAGCTTCCTTCATACTGGTGGGGATCACATTTAGTCTAGTCTTGACTTCACAATAGTGGGTAAACTAGATGAGATGACCTAAAGAGTGGTTTTCTTTCTTTACTACATGACATTGATCTTGAGAAACCCGAAGCTTGTTGCGAAATATACCAGGAGGAAAAAGAGGAGACATGCGACATGTCAAGTGGATTTTTTGACTATGAGTTCTGCTCTCTACTCCATTGATGGCCTTCATAGTTCATGCAATCTCTCCTTTACGTCAGTCATCGTCTTCTCTCTTCTCAACATCACGTAAGGGACTTGAAGTCAATTCCAGCTATTAAAACAAAATCTGGGTGCCCTGACCTGTAGGGAAGGCTCAAGTTGAAGGAAAAAGCACGAAAGTGTTTCACTAAGCTATTAGAATGAATATATTTGGACTTCTGCTTTCTAGCGCGAGTAACAAGGGAGTTCACAGGGAGATACTTTTATTCTTCGCGTACCATATCTAAATTATGTAACTATCTTCTTTAACAGTTTTTGTGAATAACAAACAATTCTACTTAGCTTTGGCCATATACTATCCTGGGCTTGTACATGCTAGTACATGTCTAATAAAGTTTGTTTTTTATAGCATCATCACAGTATTCCGTATTAGTAGTAATTGCAGCAAAAATTACCTTAAGTGGTCCTAAGATCACACTAAAATAGGCAATTTGATAAGCTCTTGCATGGATTTTTGTTTTGCTGTTCTAATTTTGGTAATTTCTCCTTCCAAAGATTTTGGGTTACCATAAAATAAACATTTCATAGAGCAAAATAGATCACATGTTCGAGGATTTTTATTCTTCCTTGTTAGAACTAAAATATATGGCTTGATAGGAATAAATAAGAAAATTTAGATTTTTAAGGCAAAAAGAACACATTATTTGGCTGCATTTTAACCATTGGTCTGAATTTTCTAGATGGCGTTGTTGCCAGAGGATATAACTGAGTTACTTCAACATGAGAATTTGCGTGTACCATTGGTAAGTACGAATATTGTTCCTTATGTGGCCATGCTGGTTTTACTCGGCCAATTTGTTCTGTTTTCTCTCATATACGTTTCTTTCTGTTGCTATAACTTGGTGGGGGTCAACTCTTTTAGTCAATCTTTCAGGCTTGTTTATAAATTTAGCTTTAATATTAAAAATGTACTAAGCCTTCTCCCACTATAAGTAGGGTCGGCTACATGGATTCTTGCTCAAATCCATGTTGAAAGATTCGACTATTTTTTACGCTGGTCGTCGACTACCTAACACAACCCCTGCAAGAGTGGGATTTGAACCCTGGTCTTTTTTTGTGGAAGACACACTATACTACCACTAGACCATTTGGGTACAATAAATTTAGCTTTAATATTATGGAGTATTTTTTTCTTTTCGTGGTTCAATTGGCTGTGGGCTAGTGACGTGATAATACAAGTTTATATTTATAAGTACTAAGAATGCCATTTCCCCCTTTTATTTGACTAGATGAAGCTTGAACTTATATTGTGACATTGATTTTGGAAATTCTATTTTGAAAAATCAAATTCTATCTATATTTACTTCATCATTTATCACATTGGACATGACTTGTCCTTGTTGCCCTGTTCGATATAAATTTAAACACTAAACTACAAAAAGTCCTCAATCCAGGATGAATATAAAAAAGATCCCCACTATTTCTTGTATCAAAGTATATAATGTTTCGTTTGGTTGTATCATATTAGTACCTCCAGGAGGACTCCAAATGCTATACTTAATAACAGTGGTCAGCGGTCACTAAATCAATGCTAATAATTTGTGAGGTTACTCTTGGTCTTGGTACTGTATTCCAGGACTCTGTAGTAGTCTACTCTATTTTCAGGTAGGGAGAAGGAAAAAAACAAATAAAAGCGAGTTTAAGGGACTATTTGGGGAGAAAAAAATCAACCAAATAAAATATTGCCTTTATGTAAGGTATCTCAATATCGCGATATTTGTAATGACTTGATCCTGAGATCTTGATGATAAAAATTTGAAATGCACATAATAAGCCTGTAGGTGAACTGGGGCAACCACCTACAGAAGTGTGGCTCACCCCCTTTTCTTCTCAAGAAAGCCTAAGTGGGTGAACAAAATGGAATTGAAGCGAACGGTGGAGAAGGCTATATGAGAGAAGTTACAAGGGATGAAATCATGAAGAGATCTCAACAAAATGTTTGTTGCACAAAGTAGAGAATTTTTTTAATGATGTAGAAGCATGTGTGTTTATGATTTGTAGAGATATTTCTATATTATGTGTACCTTTTTCTGTTACGTTTATTTTCTTTTATCCATCTTATGTAATTTACTCATAGGCCTTCTCTATACAAGAGAACCTAGGGTTCTCTGGAAAAAATAATGAACTTTCTTCTTCCAACATGGTATCAGAGCCAACCTAAACCCTAGCCGCCTACCACCCTCCACCCTCTCTTCTCCCGCCGCTGCCTCCCCCCACCTCTTCTCGTCGCCGTCGTCATCCTCCCCACCTCTCTCTCTTCGCTGTTGTCCCCCACCTCTCTCTCTCCGCCCCCCACCTCTCTCTCGTCACCGCCGCCCTCCCCCCCCTCTCTCTCGTCGTCGCCTATGGATTTGAGTGCATAAGTCTACATATACACTCAAATCCTCGGATGTTTATGTAGACATTTGTTCCTTGGTCTACAAACCTTAGTTCTATATCTCCGGCAAAAATATCCGAAAACAAAGTCAACATGCCCTTCATAGACGCTTTCAAAGGTCCAGCACCCATTGTCAAGATGGATGGGACGAACTACGAGCTCTGGACTATGCAGTTCATGAGTCTCATGAAGTCAAATGGTAAGAAGCACATTCTTACCGAAGATGAGCCGATAGAGAAAATTGGGGTTTATGCCTCATGGGAGGTGCTAGAGTATTTGGAGCATGCGCCACTTATGTAATAGGTGTGTAAATGCATCCCTCCAGGATCCATTTACCCCAGTTTAGTCTCACATCTACCAGTGGTGGGACTTGGAAGCTCTGAGGAGGCTATATAAGGAGCCCCAGACCTCCTGTAACCATTGAGAAAGTGCAATAAACACATACGCCCTCTGAGGCATTCTCCCGTGGTTTCATCCCGTTCCTCACGGAGTAGGGTTCCACGTAAAAATCTTGTGTTCTTCCATGTTTATCTTTATTTCCGATTCCGCTTCTGCTTCCTATTTTCTAACAGGAGGCCGATGATTCGTACGCCAAAGTCTGGCTTTCAGGTACACCGAAGATGGAGATTGCTAATGATGTACTCCATCAGTCCACTGCTAAGGCGATGTGGGACATCCTTGCGGCGTCATACTCGCAGGTGCGGAACGAGACCAAGATCCTTCAACTCCAGCATGACATATTTACGATCAAGTAGAATGGTCGGCCTCTGCATTTGTTGTATACATCCTTGCGAGGGATGTTTGAGAAGCTCTACAACATCATTCCCCTTACGATGACTCCCGAATAGCAGAAGATATTTTGAAATGCTACCATGGTGGGGGTCTTACTAGCGGCATTGACCCTGAATATGATGCTGCTCGCTCGCAGATTCTTGCAGATGCTACTAATCCTCCAATGGAGGAAGTGTACCACAGATTTAGTAGAATTACAGTCCTGTCTACTGCTACTACTCAGCATCCTTCGGTGATGGCGGCCTCCAGAGGCAGAGGAGCCTCTTCTTCGTTCCGTGGTCGTGGACCTCGTGGTAGAGGTGACCGCATCCGTCAGCCCTGCACATACCGTCATCGCCCATGTCATACGGAGGATACATGCTATTCTAAGCATGGTTTTCCGGCATCGGCGCGTATAGCCGAGCACGTTGCATCTCCTCCGGCATCTACTTCAGACCCGAGGTTTGAGGAACTTGTTGCCAGACTGTAAGATACCATGCCTCCTGCCTCTACAGAATCTCCAGGAGGCAACTTGGACATAGCTGCTTCAGCCTCTGTCAGTACGTCAACCACTGCTAACACCTCAGGTTATGCTTATGCCTTTACTTCCTGTCATGGATCTGACGTTTCAGAATGGATTATGGACTCCGACGCGACACATCATCTTTGTCGAGACAACGATAAACTTACATCATACAGGGAGCAATGTTCAGGAAGGCGGTATGCGGTATTCAGTCGGAGGGGTCACTGCATAGAGAGTATGCGGGGAGTATGCGATTTTAAGCGGTTTGATATTTTTTATTATTAGAAATATAAATACATTTTTAATATTATGTTAATATCCTCCAAATAATATATTTCATGATTATAATAATAAAGAGTTGAAGGTACAAGGAACAAAACTATACGAATAAAATGAAATATAGAGTCAAATGAGTAAAAACATCAATTGAAAGAGCATATGACAACATGCCTTCCTCCAAGTGTTTTTAATAAATACAAATATGCTCTCAAAACAAGGACATTCAAAATGATGCCAAAAAATAAAGCATCCAAAAACATAAAGCATCCAAAAGCTTCATTCTGATTGCCATTCATCTTCAAATTCCACTTGTGGAATAGGGTCCTCATCACTCTCTTCATCAGTTGCAAACTCATTAGCTTCGTCATCTTCCAACGTAGTAGGCAGTGATGCATCAACAATTCTTTGACTCCGTCTATGTTGCACAAGATCTTCTACACCAGTTGCCTCAGCTACAAGGTTCCATGTTAATCCTGATCCTGGAAACCCCTCTTCCTCTTCTTCTCCTTTTGCAATCGACTCACTTACATTATTATGACCCTTGAAAACTAATGGATCCTTTCCTTTTGCCATCTGACGCTCTCTCAATCTTTAGTTAAATTTAACAAATACCAAATCATTCAACCTCTTGATTTCAAGTTTATTCCTCTTCTTTGTATGAATCTACAATTGAAACAATATCTCATTACATTCACTGTTTATAAATGACAAATACCATCAATAGACTTTAAATTACCGATGAGAAAATGCTCCAATTCCTTTCACATCCAGAAGAGGAGGATGTCAACTTCAAAATCCTCATTGCCATAGCCGTTAGATGAGGACACTCTCCACCATATAACATCCACCAATTATCTATATATGAGAAAATTTAAGAAATAAATTATCCTATAGAGAACTAAACTGATGATGATAATTAATATTAAATAATTACAATACCCGGCCTAAAGCGACTGTCAAGTTTCGATCTTTGTTTCACAGCTAACGGCTTGCCAAAAGATTTTTGTGCATTCTTGTACAAGATCAACTCCTTTGATGTGATTACATCTTGAGTTTCCAAATCAGGATAAAAGATTTCCATGCATTGCATGAAGCCATCCACAACATAGCCCCCTTTTTCAATGACAGTACTATCTCTATAGTAGTAATATGGATTAAGAAAATAAGCAGCAAGATGAAGAGGGCTATCTAATCTACCCTTTGATTTTGAATCAATGCCGTCGATAAAAGGTTTGTATTGTGATTCATTATCTTTAAACACTGACATTATTGCCTTTCTAGCATCCAATAATGAACCATATACAAATCCCATGGATGGTCTTTGATCCCCATCAACAATGCGCAAAACGTAAACCAAGAAAGAGAAGATCTTCAAGGTCATAGACACTTGGCTCCAAAATGCAGCACTGAAAACAATAGATGAAGACATTTCTCCTTTCTTTGTCCTTGACCACTTGCATTGCCTCCATTCATCAGACGAGAACATCAATCTCAACTTCTCTTTTTTGTCCATCACGTTCTGTAGAGTGAGAAATGTTGTAGCAAACCTTGTTTGTCCTGGTCGTACAATCTCTCCCTTTTGTGTGAATTGCCTCATCAAGCTCAATGTCCTCGCATGACTATAGATGAATGTAGTGAGGGATCTTGCCTTGATAATTGTATTTTTGGCCTTGGGTTCTTTTCCAAACTCTTCCAGCATAAGATCTATGCAATGAGCTGCACATGAAGACCAAAAGATCCTTGGATACTTAGTCCTAAGTATCCTTCTAGCGGCTAAATTGGCCAATGCATTATCAGTGACGACTTGAACAACATCATTAACTCCAACCTCTTGAACAGTTTCATCCACCAACTTGGATATATACTCTGCAGTGTGGGACTCAGATGATGAGTCAACAGACTTTAAAAAGCATGTGCCCGACTCAGAATTCACACAAAAATTCATGATGCTCCTACCCCTCATATCTGTCCAAGCATCCGTCATGATGGAACAACCATCCTTCTTCCAAGACTCCTTATGACTGCTTATGAACGCCTTAGTCTCCTCAACTTCATCATTCAACAATGTCTCTGAGATCTCATAATAAGAGGGGGGCTTGTATCCAGGTCTATATTGACCAATTGCCTCACACATACGAATAAAAGACTTGTGGGTGACCACATTGAATGGAATTTGGCAGTCATAGAAGAACTTGGCTACATACTTATTGACTCGTGCACGTTGTTCCTTACAAAATGTATCTTTGATTGAACTTTGATGCATTTTGCTTTCTTTAGTTGATTCTGAAACTTTCTGTCTTTTTTCCTCTCTTTCATGTGGAGTTGAACTTGAACCCATGAATAAATTAGCAACTTCGTCCCTCATTTCTTGCATATCTTTTGATTTATCCTACTTCCTTTTTTATGTATTGTCCAAGTAATCCTTAATTTCTTTTCTTATTTCAAAGTCAGCCTTTGGACAAGATGCTACATTTCCTTTAACATGTGCTAGATGCTGCTTCATTCTATTTATACCACCTTTTACAGTCTTGCCACATAGTGCACATGTGACTGTATTTGGATCAGTATTTGATGCGAGGAACACATATTTCCAACCGGGATCAGTAGATCCCTGCGGGACATGACGGCTCGATAATGCATCTCCAACAACTTCAGAATTTGGTTGAGAGGCTATTGCTGCCATAGAAGATCAAATATTTAAAACAAATCAAACTTTTTACATCAAACATTAACATGAAGAAGAATTTTGTTCATTGCAAGATGTGATTCCAGATAAATACACAAGTAATCCTTAACAGACTTTAATTGTTCATGTAAGTTCTTTTTGTGTTGGAATTATGGGCTGATTTTATTGATGTTATTTTCAGACTATGATATATGGGTCCTGCACTTGATTTAGTTTAGATAAATGGTTCCATAAGAAAGTTAACATCCTATATATAATGAACGGTGATTTAATATGCTTGTAGATCGAGACATCAAATTTTTTTTCTTCTCTTATTCCATACATGTCCTATAGCGAGTATTATGGAGGGTGATTTCTACCCTTTTTTGACAATACTTGAAAGAGAGGGAATATAAACTAAAGAAGAGGTGAGATGAAAATAAGCATGCAATTAATATCGAGGCCCTAAATGTCGGTTTCGGACACCATTTCGGTGATCGACCGAAACGGAATTTCGGTGGAATTTCGATCGAAATTCGATTGAAATTTCGGTCATTTTTTGTACTAGGCCCCCATATATCGGTCATTTCGGCCATTTCGGTCGAATTTCGATTTCGACTAGATATCGATATTCGACAGGAATTCGACCGAATTTCGCTGAAATTTGAGGCCATGATTAATATATGCTACAACAAGGATGTGTTGATCGCTACTTAACTTTGACAATATGGATTGCATATTGCAGGGATAAGCATTTCTCTAATGTTATAAGAAAACTTCTCTTGCAGGTGGGAGTTGGATACTCCTAAAATCAACGGGGACATGTACGTTTGATGTTGATATATAACTTGAACAGAGAATCTTGGAATCTCGACTTACCGTGGCGAAGGATCGAAGGTGCGAAGGAATCTCGACTTACAAGTGCTGGCGGCGGCGAGGGTAGCGAGCGGGCTCGTGAGCGATAGGCAAAGGCTCAACTGGAGGTGTTGGCGGAGCCAAGGACGGTGGAGGCGAACGACGAGCAGAGCCGGGAAGGCGATGGAGGTTGGTGACTTGGCGGAGGCGCAAAGTTAGGGTTCGTCGGGTCGGGTGTCGAGCGTGCGAAAGGGTTCGAGGTTATGCGAGGGGGACCAGGGGGTTCGAGTTTTGATTAGGGTCTTGGGGTATCGTGTGAGGTTAGGTTTTTAAAAAGTTTTTATTTGAAAAACGGGCGCAGAACCGGCCGCCTATACGGCATAGTCGGCCGAGTATGCGGCCTGGCCCGCTTAGAGTCCGATCTAGTCATACTCGGAGCGCTGGGGCTTCCGCGTCCGAGTTTGCGGCCGAGTATGTGGTATACTCGGCCGCTTTCCTGAACACTGATAGGGAGGTTCCACCGGGGCGATCTGTTGTGATAGCATACGTGACCCATTCCCCCATCATTGGACATGGGAGATCAGTTTGACACCCTCTTATGTATCTACAGAATGTCTTGCATGCTCCAGATTTTTCGATGAATTTTTTTATCTATCAGACATATTACGAAGGATTTGCACTGTCGCGCTATTTTTGACCCATTGTCTCTTGTTTTTCAGGACATTCTTACAAGAAGAGTGATTGGATGTGGCTGTGAGCAGGATGGTCTCTATCATTTGGTCCTAACTCCCTATGCCGGAGTCTCCTCTCAGTCAAGTGGACCAGCCTCTCCATTTACATGGCATCTACGCTTTGGCAACCTCCCTCTTTAGAAGATGCGTCATATCTTGCCGCAGATTTCACCGAGTTCTTCTTTTCAATGTGAAGCGTGTCAGTTGGGAAAGTATCACAGATCTGTTTTCCCTAGCCGTCAGTCTCGGAGCAATAACTCCCCTTTTGAATTATTTCATGTTGACATTTGAGGTCCGAGTCGTGTTCCTGATCACCAGGGACACAGGTTTTACCTAGTTGTTGTTGATGATTTTTCTTGGTTGTCATGGGTGTTTTTGTTAAGAATAAATCTGAAGAAGGGGATGTGATTAAAAATCTTATAAATGAAGTGCAATATGTTTTTCCTTCTATTGTGAAATTTGTGCGCACGGATAATGCTTTGGAATTTTGTACTCATGCTCTTCACATTTCTTCTTGTCTCGAGGCATTATCCATCAAACAACTTGTGCTTACACGTCTCAACAAAATGGTGTTGCAGAGAGAAAGCATCATCATCTTCTTGATATCACTCAGATTCTACTTATCCAGAGTTGTGCTCCCATTTCCTTTTGGGGTGATGCAGTCCTTATGGCATGTTATTTGGTGAATCGTATGCCATTCTCTGTCTTAGGTGAGAAAGTTCTACTTTCCATTGTTTTTCCTGACAAGGAATTATTCTCATTTACTCCTCGTGTCTTTGGCTCTGTTGCCTTCTTCACCAGCTGTCTCCGGGACTTGACAAGCTCTCACCTAGGGCTGTCAAGTGTGTGTTGGATACTCTAGAACTCAGAAGGGTTACCAATGCTATGACCCTTAGAGAAGGAAATATTATGTCAGTGCCGATGTCACCTTTGAGTTTGTGATGTACTTCTCTCCTGCAGGTTACAGGTTGGCTTCCTCCACATCTGATGATGAGATTTATGTGCCACCTCCTCCTCTGCGTCTGTCTGTTCCCATACCAGTTCCTGCTGTTCCACCACCACCACCACCACCTCCACAACCACCTGTTTCACCTTTACCGAGATTTTATACCCGTCAGTCTGTCCTTGCTCATGGTACTCGTTAATCATCCACCATGCCTCAAGTTTATCCAGATAATATTACTAATGATGGGCCTGAAAATATGCAAGTGCAGGGATCTTTGCAGGAGAATAGCATACCGGCGAGTACTGTTTCTGATGATCTGAATGTACCTATTACCTTACGGAAGCAGAAGCGTACCTGTGCATCATTTTCGCTTGCTTTACAGGTTTCATTCCATCGTCTCACAAGGGATTTTCAGAGGTCTACTGTGGTCCTATCTACCGTGGAAATACCATATAATTATCAGGACGCCTTGACGGAGAGCTGCTGGCGTTCAGCCATGGAGGAGGAAATGGTTACTCTGCGGTCGCAGGGTACATGGAGCTTGGTTTCTGCTCCTCCAGGAGCTTCTGCTGTCAGTTGTAAATGGGTATTTACTGTCAAATATCATGCAGATGGCAGCCTTGACCGTTACAAGGCAAGGCTAGTGGCACGTGGGTTCACTCAAACATACGACGTGGATTATATGGACACATTCTCTCCAGTTGCGTGTCACTCCACCCTACGTGTCCTTTCAGTTGTTGTGGTACGTGATTGGCCCTTGTTTCAGCTTGATATTAAGAATGTTTTTTTGTGTGGGGATCTGCAAGAAGGAGTCTACATGCAGCAGCCTCCGGGGTTTGCTGCTGAAGGGGAGAGTGAGATGGTGTGTCGACTTCACAAGGCAATATATGACCTTAAACAAATCCCACGGACGTGGTTTTAGAAGCTTTCTGACCTAATTCAAAAGCAAGGGTTCAAAAGATCAAATGTAGATCATTCTTTGTTTGTCCAGAAGACTCCTAGAGGTACTGTCGTTATCATGGTGTATGTTGATGATGTACTTGTTACGGGAGATGATATGCAGGGGATAAAGATGGCAAAAACATTTCTGGGCCATCAATTTGTTACTAAGGATCTTGGCACCCTACGATATTTTCTGGGGTTGGAATTTGCTAGGAATGCACAGGGTCTTGTGACGACCCAAAGGAAGTATATTACAGACATGCTTGTTGAGACATGCATGATCAGCTGTCGACCCTCGACTATTCCCATGGATCCTAGCATGATGTTATATGATGATGATACATATGAGGTTGACAGGAGAAGATATAGAGAGATGACGGGAAAGCTTCTCTATATTACTCTCACTAAACCTGCTATCGCTTTTGCAGTAAGTCGGGTGAGTCAGTTCATGGAACAACCCTGACAAGTACATATGGATGGCATATACATGATATTGAGATATCTAAAGTCGTCTCCAGGTGCATGACTACTGTTTAGGAAAGAAACAAATATTTATGTTTCTGCATGTGCTGATGCGGACTATGCAGGATGCCCTAAGGATCAGAAGTCTACTTCAGGTTTTGCAGTTTTGTTGATAATTATTTGGTTTCTTGGAAAAGCAAGAAACAAACTGTGGTGGCTAGATCTAGTGCTGAATCTGAGTATAGGGCCATGGCACAAGCAAGTATAGAGATGATGTGGGTTCGAGCTGTGTTAGAAGATTTGCTTGTAGATGTACCTCTACCCATGCAATTACGATGTGATAATCAAGCAGTACTATTCATTGCTAATAATCCTGCATTTCATGAAAGAACAAAGCATATTGAGGTAGACTGCTACTATACTAGCGATATGATTCAAAAGGGCTTGATTCTACTTCCCATGTCTGTTCAAGAGAGCATACTGCAGACATCTTTACCAAGCCATTGGTCAGAGGGCCATTCCAGAAGTGTTCTTCAAAGCTGAGCATGATTAACATCTATGCTCCATCTTGAGGGGGAGTGTAGAGATATTTCTATATTCTATGTACCTTTTTCTGTTATGTTAATTTTCTTTTATCCATCTTATGCAATTTACCCATAGGCCTTCTCTATATAAGAGAGCCTAGGGTTCTCTGGAAAAAAAACAAACTCTCTTCTTCCAACATGATTATTGTAGGGGCCTATGTAGATATGAGATCTTTGTGATATATATTATGGGCGATTAGACAAGATTTTAGTTATATTTAATAATATCACTTGCCCTTCATAATATTTAGTTGATCAATGATTTTTTCTAATAAATGATGTTATCTATTTCACAGGATAACACATTCGTAAGAATTCACATAACATAAAATAGTGGTGTGAGCTTAAGGGCATCTTGTAAGAACCATGTGGAATTTTAT
Source organism: Ottelia alismoides (assembly GCA_037367405.1). NCBI lineage: Eukaryota > Viridiplantae > Streptophyta > Magnoliopsida > Alismatales > Hydrocharitaceae > Ottelia > Ottelia alismoides. Next base: position 299,003 of record JAZKJV010001679.1, on the reverse strand, counting down.
TTTATTTCCTAAAATTGAATAATGGGTTATATTTCTTATTTTGTGCACATTGGGGTGGTTCGAGCTAATGACTCGAGGCGGGCTTGGTTCAATCTACACCTTGGAAAATTGGGCTTCAATTAGTCCTAGCCACGTTATCTGTGGCTAATGTTTTTTGAGCTTGGGCCAATTTGCAAGACTGTTGATAAGTCATCGTGCTTGCCTTATTTTTTTGAGATAGCTTGGTAGCTAGTTTAAATCCACTAATAGAAATTCCTTAATGTTAGGTGAGAATAGATGTGATAGAATGAGATGATTGTTATTGAAGGGGCGTGATTTCTACATAGAGATGAAACCCTAAATCAGAAAAGTTGAAAAAATGCAAGGACACCTCAAGTTGGAGTGTATTTATCAATCATATCTAACTTGGAGATCCAAAGTGAAATGCATTTCTTCAGAAGAATTTTGGTGAAAAATATATGCAAGCTGAAATTCTATGAAAATACGAGTAGTAATTTTCTCGTTACATATTGCGTCCATTGTAAAGTGACAATCTACTTCAATATGTTTGGTGTGCTCATGAAAGGTAGGATTTGTAACAATATAAGTGTCTGACTTGGTGTCACGTTATAAAGGTACCCAGGTTCTGAAAGACAACCCAAGTTCCTGTATAAAAGAGACAAGCCAACTAATATCATAACTGGTTTGAGTCATGCCTCTGTATCATGCTTCAATCATGGTTCTTAAAACAACTGCCCGCTCCTTACTATGCCAGATGACCACATTTCCACCAACAAACATAGCAAAACCAATTATGGAGCATCTATCCTTAGAAGAATTGGCATAATCTTCTTCTGAATAGGATGTAATACTGTGCGTCCATTAGATTCACAAAAGAATTACTTACATGGCAAACTCTTCAGGTACATGAGAATGCGAATAAAATTATGCCTATGACTACACCTTAGTCTCTCCATATTCTGGCTGACTCTTCTTACAAAATAGGAGATTTCATGACTAATAATTGTACGATGCAAAGGTTTGCCCACTAAGATTTTATACTGCCTAGTATCTTCAAACAAGGGTTTCGTTAAGGTAACGACTCTGAGATTCAACTGGAATAGAAGGTAATTTACAATCAAGTAAAATGCGTATGCGAGGATGTCAAACATACTTTCTTTGAGATAGTGTAGTACTGTAGAAGCTTGAATGACCTCAATAGTATATGTGACCAATGTTTTTAGTGACAAAACCCTTCTATAGAATGGTCTTGGTCTCAAGATTACCTACATTGTCATCTCCAATATTACAATATCATCGATATACACAATAATGATAACAGTAGCTAAAGCTCATCTTCAAACAAACATAGAGTAATCAGAGTAGCCTTGTGGAAACCAAAGGAGCTAAACCCTGAGGTGAGTATGTCAAACCAAGCTCGTGGGATTTGCTTTAGGATATAGACAACCTTGCTTAAACGACAGAAATGCTCCCCCTTACTAATGTAGCTCGATGGTTGTGCCATATAGACCTCCTCAAGATCACCATGGAGGAAAGCATTCTTGTCATCTAATTGAGCAATGGACCAGTTTTTATTACTAACATCAGAAATGATTATAGAAATCGAGATCATCATGACCAGTGAAGAAGTCTCTAATATAATCCAAACCATAAGTATAAGTGAAACTCCTGGCCAATAATCTAATATTCATTCTGTTCACTTACCTATATGGAGTATGGTTTATTGTTATATTGCAGAAATTGGTATTCAGTCCGAAGGGTCACTGAATAAAGAATATTCTGTATTTGAGAGAATATTCAGAATTATTCGATTATGATTTTTTTTATTTTAAATATAAATATTATGTCTAATATATATTCTTATATATTTATACATATATGGTCATCAATCAATAAGAGTCCAACATTAAAGTACCAATTAACAAGTTACATAATGGAGCTCATTTATGGTGATACTGGGATAAATGAGAAAAAAGTAAAAAATTAAAAAAATCAGCCATCTGTTGTAGTAGTCGATCGAATATTCTCTCGAGTACCCGAATATTTGGGCTTAATATCAGGGAATATTCGAGTTGGATCGAATGTTGACTGAATAACAAAATTCTATTCGGTCACTCGACATAATAAGAATATTTGGCTGAATATTCGGTCTATTTGGCTGAATATTGCCACAACGGTTTATTGTAAGGAACAATCTGCAATTAACATGAGCAACACTCGTCAGACATGACACAAGGTCCCAAGTTCCCCTAGAAGCAAGAGCATCCATCTCCTCATCCATAGCTCATTTCCAACCTAGATCTTGAAATGTTGTATAATAATCACATGGGAAAGGTACACCCATTAGAGCACCTGTAAAATCCTATCACAACTAGATGAACCATCGGTAGAAATGTGATATATGATGGTTAGTATACTATTGTTTAGTTTTCCTCGGAGTAATATAGGAAGTTCTGTAGAGGAAGAGAGACCATATACGTCTGCAACGAGGTGATGCATTTGAAGGAAGCTCATTATTTTGCAAGGTTGCAAAAATCGGTAGTCGGTACTCGGTCGGTTGGGTCACTGACTAAGGATTAATCGGTAGTCGGACGACTAATCGGATTTAGTTGGGATTTAATCGGTTTTGAATTTTTTAATTATTTTAAGAATATAAATCATTTTTGTATTTATATTCTTATATATTTACATAGATTTTACATTTTTTATATTATTATAATGAATTAATAGACGAAATTGAATCTAAATAAAACATTAAGCAAATTAGAATAAGTTTGCTTTAAAAAATAAAAAATAAATGGCATCTCCAAGCAAAAATCGATCGACTAGTTGGCCTTAGTTGGAATTAGTCAGTACTCTGTCGGCCACCCCACCGACTAGACTAGTCGGACCTACTAGTCGGGCCAGTCGGGGGATTTTTACAACAATGTTATTTTGTATATAATACATGTAAGGGGATAAACTCTGATTGTATGGGGTGCCTTTTGTGTTAGACCTGGTATGAAAAAGGAGCTTTAAGGGAATGCCGCTAGCATGTACAGAAAAGAAACTATCGTCAAAAGAACGTGACATCTGCCGAAACATAATACCGATGCCCAATCAGGTTATGACAACTGTACCCCTTCTGGGTTTGAGAACACTCAAGAAAAACGTACCTGATTCCACGTATATATGACTTATACCTAGTATGGAAGTTATGGACAAAGGTAGTGCAACAAAAAATCCGTAAAGGTAGTAAAAAAAGTTCATCACCTGAGTAAGGAGAATGAGGTTACCTCACCACTTACCGGCGAAGGTACCTGATTAGTCGGACACATGGCAGTTAGAATGTTATCTCCTTAGAAGGTTTTAGGCACCTTTATATGAGTAAGAAGGATGCGAGCTACATCCAAAAGATGACATAATTTCCTTTCTCCACCCCATTCTGTGTGAGGTATACAGACATGAAATCTGATACAGGTACCTTAAACCACTATTGTAGAAGTCCCCCGACTGGCCCGACTAGTAGGTCCGACTAGTCTAGTCACTGGGGTAGCCGACCGAGTATTGACTAATTCCGACTAGGATGACTAGTCCATCAAATTTTGCTTAGAGATACCGTATTCTTTTATCTTTTTAAAGTAAACTTATTCTAATATGCTTAATGTTTTATTTAAATTCAATTACTTCTTTTCTTTCATTATAATAATATAAAAAATGTAAAAATCTTTGTAAATATATAAAAATATATGTATAAAATGATTTATATATTTAAAATATTTTAAAAATTCAAAACCGACTAAAAACCGAGTAAATCCGATTAGTCGCCCGACTGCCGATTAATCCTTAGTCAGTGACCCAACCGACCGAGTACCGACTACCGATTTTTACAACCTTGCCTTAAACATAAAGAAACTAGTCAAGTCATGATCAAATTCAAGAGCATTGTTGAATCCAAAAATTTAGCTCCTTGGAAAAATTTATCTTTGATCATTCATCAATTTTTTTATTTTTTATCTATAGGATTCGAACCCTGGTCCTTTAAAGTGGGAGCCACTGCTTATACCACCAGACCATTAGAGCGGTTCCATCATTCATCAATTACACAAAGAGGATTAGCTATTATCGTCAATAACAGTAACAAAATATTGATGACAACCCATTCTATGGACTATATAGGGTCCCTAAATATCACAATGGACTACATAAAAAAGGAGAAAGCGACGGGGCTCGGTCCAATGGGGAAATGACACTGTGATTCCAAACTGCCAAGCCTTAAATTCAAAGGGCTTCCGTGAAGTCAGTTCAGAGAAAATATGAGAGAGAGTTCTAACTGAGGGGTGACCAAGTCGCATGTGTCACAAGAACAAGCCAATATAGTTCGAAGTAGCTCCAAGAAAACAAGATTGTGCAGGAATATTAATATAATATAGGTCATTCTTCTCGTGGTTTGCACTGATCTGCAGTATAAAAATGTCTTCAAAATAGCGTAAGTGCTTATAAAAATCCACCGATTTAAGAAAACCTACACACAAATAATAAGCTCAAAAAAGTCAGGTACACAGAAAACTCCAGAAAGCTTGAGTCTAGCAAAGAATTCCATATTTCCTACAGAGGTAATAGGTGATAAAGCACCATTAGCTAATCGAACTATCTTCACATATGCAAAAGGCTATAAGGAGGTTAGAAAAATACTTTCTCAAGTCAGATGAGTAAACATTCTTGAATCAATAGCCCATATTATAGTGTATGGAGAAGTATATTTTGCTACAGTATCAGAGGTGGTAGCCAAATTAGTAGTAGGTGCATTATTCTGAATGGAAACATTATGTACATAGTTAGAAGTAGTAGTAAGATCACTCTGCAATAGTTGTATGAATCGTGAGTAATTTGTAGAGGAGAGTTGAACTATATGTCCTTGATCTTCAGTTATCTCAGTGGTAGCTAGAAAACCATCAAACTCTGTTAAAGTTTGGTTGGAAATATGAGGTCTACTAAACTTCGTCGATATTTGCGGCCAATGTAAGAAATATCGATATCGATTTCATTTCGGTCCACTCGGAAAAGAATATATCGATGGTATCAGTGGAAATGTAAGAAATGACTCAAAAGGTCATTTTTGCTATTTTTTCCAGAAATTAAGATCATCCAAGATATTAAAACAACAAATAACCAACAAATACACACTTATATCACACATATCAATCATTTATACCCCATATATAGTACATATCGGTTATATCGAACATATCACTATTAATGTTGATTGCTGACTTATAGATATTGGAAATGGATTTAATCCAAGTTCTTATAACATTAAATAACTTACAAATATACAGTTAGATCACATATAGATCATCTATGTCCCTTATATCGCACACATCCGTCTTATTGCTAATGTAGATTGGTGATTAATAGACATTGGAATTGAAATCAAAGTAGCTCAGTTAAGCACACTTAGAACACTTGTTTTGTTCATGGAAGATAATGAATGGCATTGAGATGAATCATTTGATTCAAAAAATGTACATGATGATTAATGAGACAATATTTCTTTGGTATAAAGAGTTATCTATTCACAAAAATAAATGAAAAATCATAAATTAATGTAATATTGTAAAAGAGATTTTCTAGTCATTAGGGGTTTAGAACCAAGAGTTCTGTGGAGGGCAAGGTAGGAAATATCGATACCGATATCGTACCGGTCCACCTGGTTGAAAGTGATGTAAAAAGCGAAATTTTCACGAATTAAGATCATCCTATTTATTAAAACAATAAATAACATACAAATACACATTTATATGCAAGAATGAGGTGTATTTAGCACACTAATACACATTATATCGCACAAAGTGCTGGCTGTTAAGGCTGACAACTGATAGCTCAACTGATTGCTGAGATGTATTCTAGACCCGTGATTCTAACTTGATCAACATTAGGCTTGTTTTCATCTCTACTACCAAAGAGCGCGAAATCCACCAATATATAATGCATGATGTGTTTTAATACCAGGAGTAGCAAAATAAGTAGTGAAATCAAGCTTACAAGGGTAATATCATTGATATATACATATATATATATATATAGATATCGGCGAAATATTGGCGATATCAGTCGATATATGAAAAATTTTGTATTGAAACCATTCAATTTTGAGCAATATGGCTTGATATGGCGATATATCATTGATTTCTCGCGAGATATTAGCAGATATCATGGAAAAGGATATCTATATGAATATCGGTACGCACATCTCATCGATGCCAATATATCGACGATATGTTCACCAAATATTTCCTGATCATTAAACAATAGACATCTATACCCTCGTACAGGTTGTGGAAGTACATACACAAAGGATATTTGCACCCATGGACAGGACCTCGACCACCATAAAAATGCCAGGATAACCATTGTTTCTAAATAACACAAGAAAAAATGTGTTTTATGTTGTCTCAACTTGACCAAACTGGCCAAGAGTACAATCAAGATGCCACAAACGTCCAAATATTGTCTTAAAAGATGGAATATAGACAGAGGTAAGGAACCGATCCTTCGCCGTATAATAGTGGGGATTCAGTCCAGTAAGAAACTTGTAAGCCTAGCAATTAGACCGCAATGTAAATTGCTTTTCATAACATGCCAATGGAAAGACAACTTGCTCCTCATAATGGTCTGTGATCTACTGATAGTACTAGATGTGAGCCCTGAGATATGGACCAAATTCGGATATAGATATAAGCAAGATGAGATTTAATTCTGCTGAGAATATGTCTAAGATAACCACCATATTTCTTTAGTTGTCTTCATGATAGGGGCTGCAATCATATGCTCCACACTGTTGGTTAAACGGTTCATAACCTGATAATTATCTCGTAGTTAGGATATATATTCCTTGTTTGCCTCCTTTAATGATTCTCTCGTGAGAACATAGAGTTTCTTCTCACCGCCAATGAATGTGGAAAGAAAATAATAAATTCATTATTCATGAGGCCTTAGGGTTCTCTTATATGGAGAGGAGAAACCTTGTTAAGTAAACTACTTAATAAAGATGAAAAGAAAAGAAAAGAAAATATACAGAACAGTAAATCATAAAATAACTCTCAACACCCCCTCAAGATAGAGCGTAGATATCAACCATGCTCAGGTTGGAACAACACCTATTAAATGGCCCCATGGAGAGAGCCTTTGTGAAAACATCTCTTGTCTGTTCCCCTGAGCTGACATGAGAAGTAGAGATAAAACTCTTCTGAATCATGTCACTTATGTAGAACAATCTAGGTCCTCGATGTGCTTGATCCTCTCATGGTAGGCCAGGTTGTTGGCAATGAAAAGAGAAGCTTGGTTATTGCATTGTAGATGCATTGGAAGAGGTGGCCAATAGCTAGGTCAATCAGAATGGATCTGACCCACATCATCTTAGCGCTTCCGTGCATCATGGTTCTGTATTCCGAGTCCTGACTCTACACTAGATCTAGCATCCACAGTTTGTTTCTTGCACTTCAGTGACATCAAAGAGCTCCCTATGAACACTGCAAAGCTTGATGTAGATTTCCTGTCCTTTGGATGTCCTGCATAATCTGAATTTGCATATGCTATAATGGCGAGGGATGTCCCCCCTGCTAAAGAGGAATCTTGTACCTGGAGATGTCTTCAGATAGCTCAGAATCATATGAGACATCAAGATCATCTATACCATCTGGAACCTGTAATGTAACATCTTGAGAAGGCACTTGTGCATCCTATAAAATAGCCTGATGTATAAATAAATCACCAATGCGATCAGTAGAAACAAAGTGCTCAGAAATACCTAGGGCATTCTGGTCTCTCGTTGATCTCCATCCACCTATAAAAATTTTCCCGGTAACTTTTTTTTCTTTGGATCCGACATAGTTAGATTTGTATGTTCCAACCTCACTTTTAGGAACTCATACCTTTTTTCTTTTGGATAAAAAGTGCTATATGCATGATGCTGATTTGTTGGATTACATCCAATTCCAAATTTAGTGGAGTTTTGTGTGGGAGTGCCTAACAATTTATCTAAGTTTTCTTTTCCATTAGCAATCTTAGCAAGATAATCCATTAATTTGTTTTATCGTTTCAAGCATGCTAATTTGATCTTTCAAAGAACTAATTTCTTTCAGGTGAGCGTCTTTTTCTTCTTTACTAGATTTCTTTAAAACTTTACTTTTTCTAGGCAAGTTTTCTACAATACAATGCAATTATTGAAAAACAGTAAATAATTCATCATAAGATAAGTTTACCTTATTGTCATCTCGTTTGTTTTCCTCTTCACCAAAATCACGATTAGCAACAAATCCAATATGTGCTTTGTCGTGGCTTATATCAAAGGTCTCTTGAAAAACTGTGAGAGACTTTTCTTTTGTACAGACATCTCTTTTTTGTTGCCTTGAGAAGAAGACACTCTCTTCTGATGTGTTCTTTTTCATTGCAGTGGTAACACAACTATTTTTGCTTCCTTCTTTTCTTCAATTCACATTGTCTCTTCAAATAATTCTTGAAGTGACGAATGATGAAAGCTTTTTCTTCCTCTTTATCTTCACTGGAGATTGAAGCTACGCGATCATTTGAATATGCATTGGCTTTCATTTTCTTTTCCTTCCCAACTTCGTAAAGATCTTTCTGATTACCTCATCCAAAGGAAGTGTATCAGTGTCGTTTGCTTTCTTGATCACTATAGTTGTGGTCTTCCACTCGGTAGTAAGCGATCTTAGGAGCTTCTTGATGAGTATTGCTTCCTTTATCTCCACATCCAAGTTTTGGAGTGTGTTCACAATTTTCGTGAAACAAGTGTATATCTCCCTGATACTTTCTCCTTTCAGCTTGAAAAGCTCATATCTTTATTGTAATAAACTGATTCTACTTTCTTTCAACTTTGACGTACATTCATATGTTACAGTTGGTCAGTTTCAGATTTCACAGGTTTACACGTGGATACTCTATTGAATTCGTTTATGCTCAATCTACAGCAGTGTTCAGGAAATCGGCCGAGTATACCGCATACTCGGCCGCATACTCGGCTGCGGAATCTCTAGCGCTCCGAGTGTGAGTAGTTCGGGCTATAAGCGGGCCTGGCCGCATACTCGGCCGAGTATGCCGTATAGGCGGCCAGTTATGCGCCCGATTTTCAAATAGATTTTTTTTTAAAAATCTAACCTAAAACCCCTCGATCCTAATACCCTTGGAACTTAATTGAACCCGAACTCCCGGTCCCCTCGCATACCCTCAAACATTTCGAACCCCAGGTCCTCCTCGCATACCCCCGACGAGCCCTAGAACTTCGCCTCCGCCAAGACCTTGGCCCCGCTCCAGTCGAGTACCTCCAACCGCAATCCTCGCCGCCGAGCCTTTTCCGCTGTAGCCGAGCACCTCCAACCGCAATCCTCACCGCCGAGCCTTTCCGCTGCAGTCGAGCACCGCTAAGAGCCTTGGCCCCGCAATCCTCGCCGTCGCCAAGATTTATTAAGAGATTCTTGCAGATGATTTAAGGTTTTTAATTCTAGATACTGAGTAGTTGGTTCCGCTGCAGTCGATTTTTTTAATAGTTGGTTCTCGCCGCAATCATTTTGTGTTGATAATCGATATTGATAGTCGATTTTTTAAATATTATATATCCTGTTGGTACAGTCATCACCATTTTGTGTTGTGTTGCTGTGGGTGAGATTTCAATGTGAATCATTTATATATTCCAGTCGTGTATGGTCCAGCCGGCAGCCGCCATTTCCTGGTTAAACTTAAATAGAATTAGAATTAAATAAAAATTCTAATTAGTTGGTCCATCCGTATATGGTCCAGCCGCCATTTCCTGGTTACATATTCCAGTCGTATATAGTCCAACCGGCAACCGCCAACTGTGACTTTGACATTAGAATTAGTTAAACTTAAATAAAAATTTAGTTAATTTAGTTGTCCGGTTTTAGAATTAGTTGCCTGGTTTGAGAGTTTGTCATTTAATTTATATAAAAGAGTTTGATTTCTTTTTCATATGTGATCATTATGGCAGGCAATGGCCTCTCAACCAAATCTTGAAGTTATTGGAGATGCATCATCGGCCCGTCATGTCCCGTCGAGATCTAGTGATCCCGGTTGGAAATACGCATTCCTCGCATCAAAGACCGATCCAAATACAGTCACATATGGACTTTGTGGCAAGATTGTAAAGGGTGGTATAAATAGAATGAAGCAGCATCTAGCACATGCCAAAGGAAATGTAGCGTCTTGTCCAAAGGCTGACTTTGAAATAAGAAATGAAGTTAAGGAATACTTGGACAATACAACAAAAAGGAAGGGCGATAAATCAAAAGATTTGCAAGAAATGAGGGATGAAGTTGCCAATTTATTCATGGGTTCCAATTCAACTCCACATGAAAGAGAAGAAAAAAGACAAAAAGTGTCGGAAGCAACTGAAGAATGCAAAATGCATCAAAGTTCAATCAAAGATGCATTTTGTAAGGAACAACATGCACGGATCAATAAGTATGTAGCCAAGTTCTTCTATGACTGTCAAATTTCATTCAATGTGGTCACCCACAAGTCCTTCATTCGTATATGTGAGGAATTGGTCAATATGGACCGGGATACAAGCCTCCCTCCTATTACGAGATCTCAGAGACATTGTTGAATGCTGAAGTTGAGGAGACTAGGGAGTTCATAAACACTCATAAGGAATCTTGGAAGAAGGGTGGTTGTTCCATTATGACGGATGCTTGGACAGATATGCGGGGTAGGAGCATCATGAATTTTTGTGTGAATTCTGAGTCGGGCACATGCTTTTTAAAGTCTGTTGACTCATCATCTGAGTCGCACACTGCAGAGTATATATCCAACTTGGTGGATGCAATTGTTCAAGTGGTTGGAGTTGATGATGTTGTTCAGGTCGTCACTGATAATGCATCGGCCAATTTAGCTACTGGAAGGATACTTGGGACTAAGTATCCAAGAATTTTTTGATCTTCATGTGCTGCTCATTGCATAGACCTTATGCTGGAAGAATTTGGTAAAGAATCCAAGGTAAAAAATGCAATTACTAAGCCAAGATCTCTCACCACATTCATCTATAGCCATGCGAGGACATTGAGCTTGATGAGGCAATTCACACAAAAGGGAGAGATTGTACAACCAGGACAAACAAGGTTTGCTATCACATTTCTCACTCTACAGAGTGATGGACAAAAAGGAGAAGTTGAGATTGATGTTCTCGTCTGATGAATGGAGGCAATGCAAGTGGTCAAGGACAAAGAAAGGAGAAATGTCTTCATCTATTGTTTTCAGTGCTGCATTTTGGAACCAAGTGTCTATGACCTTGAAGATCTTCTCTCCCTTGGTTTATGTTTTGCGCATTGTTGATGGGGATCAAAGACCATCCATGGGATTCATATATGGTTCATTATTGGATGCTAGAAAGGCAATAATGTCAGTGTTCAAAGACAATGAAGCACAATACAAACCTTTTATCGATGGCATTGACTCAAAATCAAAGGGTTGGTTGGATAGCCCTCTTCATCTTGCTGCTTATTTTCTTAATCCATATTACTACTATAGAGATAGTTGTGTCATTGAAAAGGGGTGCTATGTCGTGGAGGGATTCATGCAATGCATGGAAATCTTTTATCTTGATTTGAAAATTCAAGATTTAATCACATCAAAGAAGTTGATCTTGTACAAAAATGCACAAGGATCTTTTGGCAAGCCATTAGTTGTGAAACAAAGATCGACACTCGAAGATCACTTTAGGCCGGGTATTGTAATTATTTCATATTAATTAGCATCATCAATTTAGTTTTTTATAGGATAGTTTATTCCTAAAATTTCTCATATGTAGATAATTGGTGGATGCTATATGGTGGAGAGTGTCCTCATCTAACAGCTATGGCAATGAGGATTTTGAAGTTGACATCCTCTTCTGGATGTGAAAGGAATTGGAGCATTTTCTCATCAGTAATTCAAAGTCTATTGCTAATACTTGTCATTTATAAACAGTGAATGTAATGATATATTGTTTCAATTGTAGATTCATACAAAGAAGAGGAATAAACTTGAAATCAAGAGGTTGAATGATTTGGTATTAGTTAAATCTAACTCAAGTTTGAGAAAGCGTCAGATGACAAAAGGCAAGGATCAGGATCGTAATAATGTAAGTGAGTGGATTGCAGAAGGAGAAGGAGAGGAAGAGGTATTTCCAGGATCAGGATTAACATGGAACCTTGTAGCTGAGGCAACTAGTGCAGAAGATCTTGTGCAACATAGACGAAGTCAAAGAATTGCTGATGCATCAATGCCTACTACATTGGAAGATGATGATGAAGCCGATGAGCTTGCAACCGATGAAGAGAGTGACGATGACCCTATTCCTCAAGCTGAATTTGCAGATGAATGGCAATCATAATGATGTTTTTGGATGCTTTATGTTTTTGGATGCTTTATTTTTTGACAACATTTTGAATGCACTTATTTTGAGAGCATATTTGTATTTATTGAAAACACTTGGAGGAAGGCATGCTGCCATATGCTCTTTCAATTGATGCTTTTGCTCGTTTGCTCTAAATTACTTTTTATCCCAATAGTTTTGTTCATAGTACCTTCAATTCTTTATTATTATACTCAAGAGATATAATATTTAGAGGATATTAACATAAAAATAAATATTTATTTATACTTTTAATAATAAAAATTACCAAACCGCATACTCCCCGCATACTCTCCTTCATACCGCATACTCTCTATTCAGTGACCCCTCCGACTGAATACCGCATACCGCCTTCCTGAACATTGATCTGCAGAATAAACTGTTCACCACCTTGGAGTTGTTCGTTGCCATCTTTTTCTCCTTGTTGGTGGTGAAGGTTCCCTTGGACTTTTGATTCGATAACATCCCATTTATCGTATCCCATGCTTTTCAAATGAAGCTGCATGTGAATCTTCCAATAAGAAAAGTTAGTACTATCAAACAATGGATGTCTTAGCATGGGCTGTCCTTCATTGGTGCTGATTATGGTGGCCGTATGCATAGATTTCAGTTATGTCCTCTGTATGAACCAGATTCTAATGCCAAATGTGAGTTATTTTGGATTGCTAAACAAAATGTTATGGCTTACAAATAGATAAACGGATAATACTCACCACATATATAAGAAATCCATCCATAAAACAAAAAACAACCACAAGAGACCATAATTTTAACGTAGAAACCCTACTGGGTAAAAACAACGACCTGAGTCACCTGACTCAGGATTTACCGATTGACCGAGTCAATCAACTATTCTACTATCTCGATTTATTTTCCCATGGATAAGTCAACCGTTTACATGTGCTTTGGTTCACACTCCAAAGTCTTTCCCACAACTTGGATCAAAGACCAAGTCCTTTGTACACCTTGGATTAAACACCAAGTGTTAGAAGATAATAGTAAAATAAAGATTACAACAATCTATAAATTCTCAAATATAAATATGCAATGTAAATAATGAGGCTAAGAAAATGCACTCTGTAATAAATAGTTGAATTGCAAATCGAGCGTGTATACGACTTGAAATAGAGAGCAAGAGAGACGACCTTGAATAGAGCTTTGAGAGAAAGAGAGGCTTTGCCTTCGAATGTGTATTCTCAACAATGGATCTAGGGTCTTATTTATAGGAGCGGGGAGGCTCTCAATTGGAAAGAAATTTGGAAAAAATCATCAAGATTTGATACACACGATCGATCGATCATATCAAGTTAATCGACCATATAGATCAAGGTGATCAATCATCTCATAGTCGTTGGGAGCCTGGATTCAAAGTGTGATCGATCATAAAAGGCAACTGGTCAATCAAGGGTGATCGATCATGTCAAGTGGGTTGGTCGATCGGTAATGGTCGATCAGGTCAATTAGGTTGATCGATCAGAGGCAATTGATTGATCATATCAAGAAGGTTGATCGATCATAATGACTTGGACTTAATATGCCTACATGATACACATGCATATATATATATATATATTCAATGAGCCATGTGCCCATTACCGTCTTGATGAGCATCCATTCTGGGCCATACACGTGTATTAGCAATAATTATATGTCTAATTATAGACTAGAACGTATTTAACAATTACTTTATTTCCAATTATACAACGTCCTTAAAAAAGGGGAAGACGACTTTGGAAAAAAAAGATTCAAATAAATGATTGTGTGCGGATGATTAAGATCCAAACGACATGATAGTAATAAATATAATCCGGTCAAGTAAATGCTTGTTGTGAGATCGGTAATATCAAGATAATGATCAGTAATTTACATTCAAATAATTGCCTTGTACAGAATTTAGTAATATGTATACAGTGGTCAAGTAAAAGTGTGTTACGAGATCAGTAATAACATAACAAATGATTAGTAATGTCATTGTGTATGTAATACGCATTGCATTCATTTTTATAATATTTTTTCCGTTTTCGTCAACGAAGCATTCCATTTATTTCACCAATTCGTTTTTCCTTATGTGCATGTATTTAATAACTTCTTTTTCAAAGTACTATTTCCATATTAATCGTATAGAAGACGAATATGTTAATGATTATATGTTACTTTCTTACTTGAGCAATGTCTGTGACTTACTAACCATTTATTTCATTATTAATGATCTCATAGTAGCCATTATTTGAGAATTGTATATATATTACTGAACATGTGATACAAGACATAGGTATATACATTACTGAACACACAACAAAAATTTACTTGAGAATTGTATATATATTACTTGAGTATTGTCTCTAAATTACTGAATTCTGTTCAAAGTAATAATACATATGGAAATTACTGACCATTTGTTATGGTTTTACTGACTTAATAACAAGCACTTACTTGACCAGTGTATACTGAATTCTGCACCATATAATAAATGAATGTAAATTACTAACCGTTGTTTGGATATTACTGATCTCGCAACAACCATTTAGTTGACTATTGTATATATATTATCGACATGAGTATTTGGATCTCGATTTTATGCAAGAAATCATTGTTTCGAACGTTTTCTTTCTAAAATGATCTTCCTTTTTTTAGGACATGATATAATTGGAATACCTCTTATTGTTAAATCTCTTAGCATTTTAATATCCTTCAAAAAATGGCATCCTTCGAAATAAGTAACTACTTAATTGGTAATACACGTGTATGGCTTACAAATGGTGCTCACCGAAACGCTAATGGACATATGGCTTATTGCATAAAAATCCCATATGTATATTTGAAACTTTTTACATATGCCCGTTACAAAAATATTTTTTCTTCTTCACTTTATCCACAACTTTCAGCTTGTCCGCAACTTTTATGCTTCATACTTGAAGTGAGTTTGTCATGAAATTAGTAGAGCTATCTCTACTCACAAAGATTTGTCATCATTAAAATAATGATGCAATTATATGCAATTAAGATATTAACATAATTATGCACGGATCGTTATCAATGTTGTGAAGAATTCTCCACCATGGACAATGCAAATCTGATTGGATGCAATCTCCTGGCGATCAGCCTTAACTCCAGGTCATATTCATGGTTTGCTTCAACACCATCTCCATGACCCATGGGTTTTGATCTGAGAACCCTAGAAAATCGAAGTGAGAAGAAGAAACAACCTCGTGGCAACTACATCGACGCATCCTCCAGCATCCGACTACAGTTACATTACTGTGATGCATCTCCTCAAGATTTTCTTAGGAACTCCAATTGACATCATCTTCAGGTGCTGCCCTCTCCGCGATAAGCAGCAGCGTAACGAACAACTTATTGGGTTCCCGCTGGCTGCACCTTCTCGTATGCCACCGTACGTAGGCCCTTGTCGAGCACCACACCCCTTACTATCTCGCCAACTCTCAGCCATATCGCCTCCTCCAGATCTTCCAAATAGGTGGCGATCACTTCGAGCGAAGTTGCCCCTTCTTTCCATAGGCGGCGATGATGTAACCCATCGAGGTAGCAGAGAAAGTTGTCGGGAACCCTAAGTCGGGTTCCAGAAACTCCTCTTAGCATCAACGATTCATCCTCCTGTAGCAACAGTCGCCTCCATCTCTCCTCGCTCATGTGCACCGGTGCCTCCTCCATCTTCTCGGAGATGGGTTTTCCATACCCAAAGTCTAGCAAAACTCGAGTTCCTATGAGGGGGAACCTAAGGCCCAATACCCGTGAGGGGGCCTGTTATATAAACAATTTTTTTGTATTTGTTTGTATTGGCCCTACTGCTCCTATATGAAAAAAAAGGAGAGGAGTACTTATATTGGGCCCAGATTTGGTCTGCTACTGCAATAATTTAAAAAAAGATGGCCAAAAAATGAAGTTGGAATAGGCCATGGTTTTTGTAAAAAAGTGTACGAAGAAAAATATTTTGAACAAAAGTGGAGAGTTTTTTTAGAAAGAGGCTATCGTACAAAAGGAGGTTGTACGGAAAAAGAGGGAGAATGATTTCTAAAAAAGAGAAGAAAAGTCGAAAAAATTGAGACGACTTATTTATTTTGGTTCCCCACTTCATTTCTTCTACCAACTTGGTCGATGCCATTTATTCTCATCAGTATGGGGAGAAAGGAGTATCATGCATAGTTTTCCATTTCATATTCTAGACTCCACCAGTTCGAGGCTTACATATGCAATCATCTATTTGAGAGGTCCTCATACTGTTGATATGAGCTCAGTGTTTTCATGTAGACCACGTATGTTAAATACCTATGTTAGAGGCTCGATATATAGAGATCCATAGAGACTCCAGAGTAGAGATCCCATTCTCTGAGTTAATGTGGGAGAGACCCAGTTCTCAGACGAGGAGTTCAGTTTCAGAATCCCTTCCCCAATGATCGTGAACTCCAGTACAAGATTCTTCGAGGTTCTTGTGAGAAAAAACCGTCTTCGAGGTCCCTATGAGAGAGACCCTTCTTCAGAGATTTACATATGGATTTTCCCATGAAGTTTTCTATTTGACCCTTCAGAGAGATGGAGCAATGCGGGCCAGCACCCTCCGACAAGTAGACTTATTTAGTTCGGTGACTCTGACATACACAATACATAGCATATATTCTCAGACAAGGAGACTCGAATCATACTCCAACTCTTTAGTTCCTCCTCACTAGAACGACATGAGAAACAACATCATCAGCATGCTGCCAATATAGTATGTGTGGAGTTGATATTGTCCGTAGCGTCGCGTATTATGAGCAGTCGATTTCTTTCTATTTGTCCAAGCTGAGCATTGCATGCTCCAGCTTGAGGGGGAGTGCTAGAGTATGCGTCTTAGATGGGTAATTGGATCCCTTCACGGTCCAACTACTACATCCACATGTTTAGTCCCACACCGTCTGAGTGGTACTTGGTCTTATTGGTGGCGCTATATAAGAATCCCCATACCACCTTTAATATTTGAGAGAAAGGAATAAAAGAATATTCGGCTTGTTTAGAGGCCTTCTCTCGTGATTTCATCCCACTCCTTAAGAGTGAGGAGCATGACTCTGAATCAGAAGGGTTCTGGTCACATCGAGTAAATGATGATGTTTGCGCTTGGCAACACCGTTTTGTTGAGATGTATAGACAAACGAGGTCTGGTGCACAATGCCAAGTGACCTAAGAAACTTATATAGCTGTAAATGCAAAAATCTAGATGGTTAACAAAGAGCTGGTGTGAGACAGACTGAAAGGAGAGATGCGATGAGGGAGAGGCGTCGACGAGAGGCGACAAGGTGGAGGATTGCTGCGGGGGTTAGCGTATGGAGGAAAGTGGCTGGGGCTCTCATATCTACTAGCACGGAGAAGGACGAGGGGTGGGAATCGGTCACCCATCGCAAGCGAGGGAGAAGATGCTATAGGTGTGGCGATGCAGGTCATATTTCCTTCGAGTGTGCGTTGCCACCACATTGCTTTGGCTGCGGGAGTTCGGGTCACCAACGGGCTGCCTGCCGTTCTGCGCCAAAGGCAAAGATGCCTGTGCAAGTAGGGGCGAGATGATCGGGGACGCAGCTGTGCGACGTTTTGGAAACTACGAGATTAGTGGAACAGGAGGAAATCATGCACGACAGTTCGAATCGCCCTACACAACTCTTGGGAGTCGAAACGGCGGTCAAGCGCTTATCTTTCCAAGGGCCCTTCGGGTTCAACTCCTTTGTCGGCCAAGTAGGTCGAGTCATCTTTCACATGCGGTTCATGTTTTCAGATCCAATCCAAGAACTCCGCTTACGACCTCCAGCGAGCCTTATTCTACAAGCTGATCGTGGTGTCCGGTCCACTTCATGGGATCCGTTCAAGGTCTTCAGTGTCTTGAGATTGGCTTCCGGAGGGTCTCACGATCGGAATGAGGGTCGCAGGGACCCGAAGCTGCCTCTGCCGCCTCGGTTCCACCGCTCGCAGCTCGCGGCAACGGGAACCGCCTCTTCTGGGCATCTTCTTCTGCCTATGCTGGGCTACATTCCATGGGCTTTACCATCATGTAGGCCGTGGGATTCCAAATGTTCCGTTCCAGCTCTAGCCTCTTCTCCGGCAAGTTGCGAAGAGGAGAACCATTGTAAATCTGTGTTACCTGTCTCAGGGGCTGCCATTGATTTTCACCTTTTAGAAGGGTTTGCCTCAGAATCGGGATTCAGCAAAGGGGTTAACAAGTAGTATAAATGGAGAAATAAACAAAGACCGTCGAGTAGTGAGACACAATTGGTCTCGGTCCGGAAAGCACAGGTGGCGGAAATCGTAGGAGCAGTGAGCACATCGGGTGGTTAAATTCGTGCTTAATGAAGATTCTTTCGTGGCATGTCAGAGGTCTGGGTGACCCGAAGAAAAGGAGAGCCCTTGGGGCGAGATTTGTGGAGTGGGGGTGTGATGTCATCCTTTTACAGGAATCGAAACTGGAATCTTGCAATAAGGCTGTCTGGAACTCTTTTGGTACGGCCTCGCTATTTGAGTATCGGACCTTAGATGTTTCGGGTAGCTCTGGGGGTCTAATTTTGGCCTGGAAGGACGTCTCTTTTCTTTTTCGGGCGGAGATGAGAGGCTCGCACGTGCTTACGATTCTGCTGGAGTTCTCTTCCACTGAGTCCCTCTTTGCTTTTTCATGTGTGTATGGACCTTGTCAGTCGGCCACACGGCATGAACTTTGGTCGGATATCCGTGCGTCTAGAAGTGTGTTTCCTGATTGTGCGTGGCTTATCAGGGGCGATTTTAATGTCTCACTGCTCTCATCTGATCGCTCGCACCTGCGGGGCGGTCAGGATCCCGGGTCAACTGACTTTGCCGAGTTGATTGACGATCTAGAAATTGAAGTTATTGATGCTGCGGATACAAAGTAACATGGCGGAGCTCGGGTTCTCGTTCATGCATTGATCGTTTTCTTGTCTCCTACGAGCTGTTAGGCTTGTTCCTTCGCCTCATGTAGGCCCAATACGCGCTCGGATCACATGCCCCTAGTTTGGGATTCTGGCTCTTCAACCCCGTCGATGGGTTTTTTCAGGTTTGAGCATGCCTGGCTTCTTGAAGAGTCTTTCTGATCATTGGTGAGCACACATTGGTCGTCCATGGCAGTAACCGGCTCGGCGGCGTCGGAAAAACTTAAAGGTCCGCGACAAACTATGTGCGTACAAGAAGGAGGTTAGAGTTGCTAGGAAAGCAAGGAAGTCGGCTGCGAAGCTGGAGATACAGTCTCTTGATAGACTGGAGGATGTTAGGCGGCTAGGCGCAAAGGAGTTGATGCAAAGGGACTCTACACTTAGAGCGGTGATGGAAGAAGATATGAAGCATGTGGCAGAATGGAAACAAAGATCAAGGGTAACTTGGCTAAAGGAGGGTGATGCAAACACGACTTTCTTTCTTAGAATTGCTAGCGGTAGACGCCGAAACAACTCATTTCGAACTATGATGGTCAGTGGAACCAGATTCGAAGGGGACATGGAAATGTGTAGCGCGATTGCAGATCATTTTCTTGATTTTTCTAGGAGGGTTGCTTCCAGGCCGTGGCGTTGGAGTGGTCTAGGGGCTTATTGTCTTTCTGAAGCGCATGCGGGTAGTTTAGTGCTACTTGTTACCTAGGAAGAGGTGAAAGTTGCGGTTTGGAATCTGAATTCTGATGGGGCCCCGGGCCTGATGGTTTCCCCATTTCGTTTTATAAGGAATTCTGGGATATGGTAGGGGATGAGGTCTGGGAGGTTGTGGATGAGTTCTGTCGGTGCAATGCGGGGTTTGAAAAATTGAACAAGGCTCTGATTTTCCTTCTCCCTAAAAAGGGAGCGTCAAAAAGGATTGAGGATTACGGGCCGATTGCCCTCTCTAACGGTATTTACCTCATTGTAGCAGAAGTGCCCACGATCCGTCTCAGCCCCGTTCTTGATCATCTTGTCTCGCCTGTTCAAACAATGTTCATTCCGGCCATTAGATTGGAGACAGTTTGGTGATGGCTGCGGAGATTATTTGTGATCGGAAGCGTAATGGTAAACAAACGTTGCTTTGGAAGGTGGAATTTGCAAAAGCATACAGCTCTCTGGATTGGCGGTTTCTGTGGGCATCTCTGTACATGAGGGGTTTCCCGGATATCTGGATCTCTTGGATGAAGCGATGCATCACCACGTCGTCACTCTCGGTGCTGATCAACAGTCGCCCTGAGGGGTTGTTCTTTCAGCTGCAGAGAGGGGTCAGGCAAGGGTGCCCTCTGGCTCCGTTGCTTTTTGTGATTGCTGCAGATGTGCTGGCTTGCATGGTCGATTGCGCTCAAAGGAGCGGGATTGTGTCTGGTTACAGATGTGGTGAGGTGGTTATCCCCTTTTTGCAATATGCGGATGACACTATCTTGTTCATCGAAGGTGGCAAAGAGGAGGCAGGGGGCACATGTATTACTTGAGATTTTTGCTGAGATGTATGGTCTTCAATTAAATCATAGCAAGTCTACTGTTGTTCCGTTTGGCATGTCGGAAGAGGAGGCCTGTACTACGGCTTGGAGCTGGGCACGACCTGTGGCTCCCTTCCTCTCAGCTATCTGTCTATTCCTCTTTTGGACGGTAAAATTAAGATTTCGGGACTGGTTGCCGTTGGTTGAGAAGATGGAGAGGAAGTTGTCTAGCTGGAAGTAGCATTACTGTCGCGTGGTGGCAGGCTGGTACTGATCAAGGCAATTCTATCCGTAATCCTTGTGTTCTTCTTCTCCTCCTGCATGATGCCGGTGAGCATCATAAGGAGGCTGGAGCGGTTGATGCGTAGATTTCTTTGGAGCAAATCGGGGCAGGAAAGGCATGGAGTTCACTTGGTTGATTGGGAGATCATTGTCCAGCCCAAGAGGAAATGGGCTTTGGGATAAAGAGCCTGGAGACGCTCAACGAGGCTCTCCTGTTAAAGTGGGTGAGAAGGATATGGGGGAAAAGATATGGGCCTATGTTGCCACGTGGCCCGTCGCCTTTATGACGTTTCCATTGCGAACCCAAATTTGCTGCGTCCGGGCCAGAGGCAGTCTGCGTTCTGGAAGGGGATCTTGAAGGTCTTGCCTTGCTTTTGTGATTTGTTCTACCCCGTGGTTGGGAATGGCGACACGTTTGGCTTTTGGGCGGATGATTGGATGGGTGATGGGCTTCTACGCAGTCGCTTTCCTCGTCTGTTCGCTTTGGCTACCGACCCTGATGTGAGAGTGGCGGGTTGCTGGGACAATGGTAACTGGATGCCGACTTTCAGAGCTACATTCTCGGACTAGCGTATGGAGGAGTTTCTCCTTCTTCTTGACGCGTTAGGGTAGGTTGGAAGGCCCTCTACTGGGGCGGACCACTGGACCTGGAGGAATACGTCTTTCTCGTTTTGGAAGGCTTATGGCATCATTTGTCGACCACCCCCTCTATGTCGGCTTCTATGGTTAGGGATTGCGAGCTCATTTCGGCGTTGGGTCTACCGGAGAGGATTGGATTCTTCCTATGGCTCTTTAGAAGGAAGCCTATTGTGACTCGGGATCGCCACTCAAAGCTTTTGAGGTGGTCTCGGATAGATGCCTCCTATGTGGTACTGAAATTGAGACTTCGGAACACCTATTTTTCCGTTGTCAAGTTTCCTCGCCCATATGGAGTGAGGTGGGTTTGGACTGGCTAACCACTTAAAACTTTGACTCTTTTTGTTCTTCTCTCTACGGGGCACGCAAAAGGCAAAAAAAGACACTGACTCCGGTTGCGGTTCTGTGGGCCATCTGGCTTGCTCGCAATGCTTTGCTCTTCTCTGGAATGCGTTTTTCCTGGGAGAATGTTTGTTATCTTTACAAGCAACTGCTTGATTCCTGGATTTTATAATTGGTTTTGTTTCTTTTTAATTAATTAATATATTGGAGTGGGCACCTAAGCGTGTTTCCCCCTTCCTTGGCCTTCAAAAAAATGCAAAACTCTAAGGCATTATCGGAACACAAATACTTGATAGTAGCAGAAAAATATTCTTTATCTCATTAATAAATGATTTAGTGACAGACCCAGACACATACCTATTTTTTAACAAGAAAACCCAAGAAAGTCTAGAATAGTCATCAATAATCAGATAAAAACAATATCCCTGATAATCAAGGAGGCGACTTGGACCCCAAATATCTAAGTGAAGGGGCTTTAACAACTGAGAACGGCTCCGATTCTAATGAGATGGAAACAAAGAACAGAGATGCTTTCCAATCTGGAAGGAAAATCACGTGGAGATCTGTGGGAGGACATGGCACAACTTCTTCAGAGGAAGGTGGCTAAAACGAAGGTGCCACAAGTATGGTGAGATTGGTCCAGTATGAATAGTAGAGGCACCAACATGAGGAGGCTGGACCAGTTTGTAGGGACCACTCTGACGTCTACCACCTCTATTACAGGGACTGCACCCTCTGAACTGAGTAGAACCTCCTGCCGCAAGAAGCAACCATCGTTGAGGAAGGTTGTCTGGTGGCAAAAGGTGGAATAAAAAGCCCGTTGAGACGATGAAAAACCCTAAAACACCCTTAGTTAAATAAGTCGAAATGTTGTAGTCGGGCAATTAAGGATCAGTAAAAAACCACATAAATCAATTAATTAATGTTTAATGCGAAGCGGTCGATTTATTTTTTACTTGGGCAAGACCAATGTCGAACACAGGGAGGCGACTTTCTCTTTAGGCTAATTTCTTGATCATTAAGCGATTAAGTTTTAAGGGAGATTTTTTTTGGAATTTTATATGCAATGAAAATTATATGCAGTTTCTAGCTAAGTTCCGAGGTCAATTTGCAAATTTTCAGTCAAATGAAGTCAATGATGAAACTTGGCCAGAATGTGAATGCATGCAAAGTTAAGCTACTGTAATTTTTTTAGATTTTTCTGATGCAAAATTTATTGTGAATTAAACAATGCAAAATTGGTGATTTTGTGTAATTTATTAAAATACTAAACAATCAATATTTCTAGAAACAAAATTATCCAAAATAACTTTATACTAGAGGAATCCAGAATAATTTTTAAACCTTAAAAATACGAAATAGTTTAGAAAATAAAATTCAATTACTTAAATCACCAAACCAATTATTCAGAACAATGTATGCATGAAAATGGTTTGATTTTTGGTTGCATTACCGAGAATACTTAACTCTACCAAATGCGATTTTTTTGGGAATTTTCATAGAAATGGCTAATTTAATATGAATTTCCAATCACAAATAGTATAAAATATGCAAATTTATACCAACTGAATTTTAATAAATCGATTAAGGCTCACAAAAATACATTCAAATAATCAGAAACTAGAGAATTATGTGTTTTACAACATACAATTTTAGAATAATTAAAACATGACAAATGGTGTTCAGAATTAAGGTCCAAACACAAGGGTCTAAATGCAATTGCAGATAATAAAATAAACAAAACAAATGCAAATAGGACAAAAACACCAGAAGGCGGGGGCTGATGTGTAATTCCAGGAAGGCACGAGGTGCGGGGTGCAATTTCTCTACACAACGCGTGAGCTACGAGTGCGTTGGTGGCCTTGAAGGAGGCTCGGGTTCGGTGCCTCCACGTGACAAGCTAATAATGGCTTGGTGTACCCAAGCCAAGTGGCATAGACGAAGGCTCGGCGGGCACGACATGGAAGGTTGCGCATTGTAGGATGATGATTGGATTGACAACCAGTGACTCGATATTACAGCTCGATCACGATCGAGCAACAACTGTAGCTGTTGTTAATCATCCTTTCTTCAGTGGTTGGCAATGGTTGATGCGATCGGCATCGAGGAGACGGAGGGGCTTTGCTGCAGCTCACAAGAATGCGATATAAATGGAGGTTATTGCTGTTATGTATACGGTAGGAGAGATGGGAAAGATGGTAGAGGTCCAATGATTCTCGATGGATGTGAGGCGAAACACCTTTGCTGCTACTGCTCGAAATGAAGACAATGGAGAGGAGAGTTCTCAGTCGACACACGACCGAGAAACCTCAAGAGGAGGACCTGCGATGAGAGGAAGGAGGTCTGGCATGGTCCCAGCTTGATGAAGATCCACCGCCTCCGACTTTGAGTTGGGGTTAGATGGGGTGTACCCTGGGATGGTTGGAGCTCGAGTTCTGGCCGATCTTCGCTCTCTGAGCAGCTTGCGAATGAGGCCACCACAACGAGGATGAGTCTTGCTAGATCTCACCGGAGTAACCCGGTCTTCACTCGATTATAGTGTACTCGCTATCATCGAGCCCAAATCAGAGCTTGGGATCTCTCCCTCATATGGCAGATATGGGTGAAAGGGGGCGGGGCCATGGGTTTTGTTGAGGGTTGTTAGGGTTTCGTGACAATCGCGATGAGTTGGCGACATGGAGAGAGATGAGGGTTGGCTGGTGGGTGGGTGGGGGCGGGGTTTGCGTAGTTGCGGGAGGAACAGGGGAGGAGGTCGATCATCGATCAAGAAAATCGGATGAGGAAGAAAGGTCCTCGATCGGTCGAGATCGAACGACCGAGATGTGGACATGTGAGGTATGGAGAGAAATAAGAGAGAAAAGAAAATAAAAATAAAAGAAAAAGTAGAAAAGAACGGAGCCGTTGGATGAAGGGGTACTTCATCCAACTGTCCAGGAAGAGGTGGGTTAAATGAACTTAAATGGGGGTACGTGACGGCTTTAGGAGTTACTACATGTCGCCTCCATAAAATTCAGAAAATATAATCAAAGAAAAATCAAAATAAATAGAAAATGTTGTGAAATCAAAAAGTATTCTTCATGAAAGTTGTTCATCTCGATGCGATCTACAACTTTCGTTAAGGGACCAAAACCAAAAGACTTCATCTATACAAGATGGTATTTTTGGTGATATTCTATGTCTATAAAATACCACATTTTAATTTTTTGTAATTTTTTGTGATTTTTAATTAAAGAAAAATTCAAAATAAAATCAAACAAAATAGAATAAAAATATTCACACATTAAAATATTTTTTTGGTACTTTAAATATTGAAAAATAAAGAAATAAAATACAAGGGACGTATGTACATACCCTATATACAGACTCAAAATGACTTATTTTCTTTGATTTTTGATTATTTTTTAATCGGATTTTTACATACATTATTAAAACACAAATCAAAAGAAAAAAATGAAAAAGAAATAAATTAAATAGAGTCAATTATGTACATAAATTAATGAGTCAAAATCAGTAAATATTTAGAACATACAATATGGACCCAAAATCCAAGTATCACATATGAACTCCGATTCTTTTGAACTTAGTCTTCATTTGTAGATAATTAAATTTACGTAACTTCAAAAGTGAGCAGGGGTTCACATGAGACTGTATGTGAGAGATTTTTTGTTGATTGAAAAGAGGGTGAACTCCCAAGGTGGGAGTTACCACAACATCAATTTCATTAAAAACGTTAAGAGTCATTACCTTGAAGCCCAGGACCTAACTAGCACATTACAATGGGAGACCACATTCATCGAGCAAAATAACTTATTGCTAAAGACCTGGTCATTACACCCATTCCAGATGGCCCAAAGAACGACAAATGTCTTGGTGCCGTCATCCATAGAGCTGCCGCCCACAGCCCGAATCGATCTCTAGATCTCTGCTGCCCCGCCGTGTCCACCCAAGGTAGCCCAACCTCTCTCCACACTGCGCCGATGACGTGCACTCAAAGAATAGTGGTTCTAGTCTTCAACCCGCCCCTCACACCTACCACATCCACTGTTCGCTAGCCCAAACATCCTCCCTCTCCTAGGTTTATCACAGTCTGTATGTGAGAGATATTCGACTTTATGGCATTTTGTCTCAAAATTAGGGTTTGGATTTATCTGGTTTGTATACAAGTTATTATTTTTCTGATATTTTTTTATTTATTAGTGTTAGTAATATGTACACAATGGAGTTGATTTTATTTGATTTGGAGTTAGTATAAAATAACGAAAAATATGGAAAGTTAATTAATGTACACGTGATTATATATATACAATTATTGGCTTCTTATTAACGTGAATGCGAATGATAAAATATGGGTATTATTTACACATGCATGAATGCTAATAATGCACTATTAATTCCTAAATACAATTAATCACTTCGGGACAAATCTCTACTTTCAGCTTTTAAAGTGATGAATCACAGATTCATCAAACGACTGTAAGCATCCTCCATGGGAGGTATGGTCTTCGCAGCAAGGAACTATGCTCCTGCTGCCTCATACTCTGAATCAAACGCAACCAAGAAACTCCAACCATCGTGGAGTTCTCGTATGCCATCTACTGCTCTGTGGAGGTCATAATCAACATGAAGCTGTGAAGCTTCTCGAACATGCCATGAAGCGAGGAGTAGAATATGTGCAGTGGATGGTCATTCTGCTTTTCCTTGTATATGTTAAACTGAAGATGAAGAATCTTGACCTCGTTTTTCGTTTGGGCATAAGTGGATGCCAAAATATCCCATATCTCCTTGGCGTTGGGCTAGCTAACAATATCAATGGCTACCTCTATGGTGAGGGTCCTAAAGAGCCAAATACAGGCATACGTGTCATCTTGCTTCTACGAAGCATTGTCCATAGTCTTGTCCATATACTCTGGCTTCGTCAGAATGCGCTCCTTATTGTTGCACTGCATAAGGGTCAAAAACTGCATGGACCCCAACTCATAGTTGGTCTTGTCCATCTTCACGATGGGAGCCAGGCCCTTGAAAGCATTAGACGAAGAAAATATACCACCCTTGTTTTCTGACATGATAGAAAAATGACCGAAAACGGAACTCCATTGAGGAAGTAGACCAATTTGAGCGATTCTACACAATCATATGGAGGATTTGTTGTACATGTAGACTCATAAAACCATCCTCATCAATCCTCGAACCGCGCTAGGGCCGAAAAACATTATATAGAGGTCTGAAATCACATTTTCCGGTTAAAATCAGTCTGTTTCAGATTGCAGTTCGGCATCGGAGAGGGAACAAATCAACCCCGAAGATCAGATACGGCGTCGGGTGGTGCGGGGGACCACAAGTGGCCCGCGGTGACGGGCTATCGCCATGCGACGACACAACATGCGGTTGTTGTTGCTGCGTGCGGCTACGACAGTTGCAACGTTGGCATGAAAGAGAGGGTGGTGGGTAGGGTTAGGGCATGTGGTTCAAGAGCTTTGGTCTACAACAATCACTTTGATACCATGTGGTGAGAAAAGAATGAAAATCATTTATTCACGAAGTCGTAGGGTTCTCTTATATAGAAGAGTAACCTGTTGGGCAAATTACATAAAGAAGACAAAGGAAATAAATAATATATAAAAGACATGAAAGATAACTAATATCTCAACAATTATGCAGTGAGAGTAATGAGATAAATAGATGCACGCTATACTTGAATAAAGAAATGAAAACCGAGCATGTAGACGACTGTCTCTCACGATGTGATCTAGAAGTAGATAGCGAGAGAGACTACCTCAAGTAGAGCTTTGAGGGAGGTTAGAGGGAATAAAATGAGATGTGTGTCAACAATAGAGGTTTGGGGCTCTATTTATAATGGTGGGGATGCCCAGTTAAAAATATAGACATTGGAAACAAATATGGAAAGATATCAACAAGATTTGGCAAATATGATTGTTCATATAATTAAGGTTGTTGAGAAGATGAACTAATGAGATGTTTATTCCATAGAGCTAGGGTCTCTTATATAGAGAGAAAACCCTAGAGAGGACAAGGGTTACGGAACTCGAGAGGTCACAGGGGATTACGGAACTCGAAGGGTCACGGAGGGTTACAGAAACCGAAGGGTCACGGGAGGTTACGGAACCCGAAGGGTTACAAACATAAAGGTAAATCTAATAACTCTAACACTCCCCCTCAAGCTGGAGCTGAGAAAGCTCTAGCTTTTAATGAAAAGAAAAAGTATACACCACATCTTCACACGAAGCATCATAAGAACATATGTCGGCTGCTGGTAGAAGACCTCGCTCGAGGACGGGTTTGCGGCTTTCAGGTCACCGAAACGTATCTCTGTCATGCCTGTAGAGTCGCTGCGATATTAGGTCACCGGAACGTATCTCTGTCGTGCCTGCAGGTCATCGGAACATATCTCTGTCGTGCCAGGAGAATAATCGCTGTAGAAGAAGTCTAGCGTGGAGTAGTACTCGGGTCGTAAAAGAAGAAGTATATGCCCCAACGAAGAAGTCGATGCTCGGTGAAGACGGATGATCTGAGTAGTAGTCTGGAGCGGAGGTTTGTCAGTCATTGTAGGGCAATAGACGTCCTGAAGAATCATCTCTGACTCCCCCTTTCTCCCATACTTGATAGAATAAAGAGTATGGAACATGAAGTTGGGAGAAACAAAAAGTTAGGAGAAACAAGTCGTGATGAAGCATGGGCTGTTGGAGGGGGGGGCTCCAGGCAGTGCCGACGACGCCAGAGGAGAGGCAGGAGCTGTTGGAGCCTCGGGCGGCGCTTTAGGTGTCGCTGGAGGTGGCAACTGGTGCTGTTGGGGGCTCGGATTGACTTGCGCGAGACCATGGAATCCACAAGAGATGCAGCAGGTCCAACCCTCTCTCCATGTCGGCGGAGAGAGGGCTGGTGGTGGCGGCAGATTTAGGGTATTAGACTTCGGTATAGGACCGTTGCTCTGATACCATGTTGAGAAGATGAACTAATGAGATGTTTATTCCGTAGAGTTAGGGTCTCTTATATGGAGAGAAAACCCTAGAGAGGACAAGGGTTATGGAACCCGAGAGGTCACAGGGGGTTACGGAACTTGAAGGGTCACAGAGGGTTTCTGAACCCGAAGGGTCACGGGAGGTTACGGAACCCGAATGGTTACAAACATAAATGTAAATCTAATAACTCTAACAAAGGTGATCGATCATCTCGAGTTGGTTGATTATGTGGATCAAGATGGTCGAGAATCTATAGTTGTTGGAAGGTCTGAATTCAAATTATGATCAATCATGAAAAGTGGTTGGTCGATCAAGGATGATTGATCAAGTCAAGAAGGTTAGTAGATCATTGATGATCGATCAAGTTAATTAGGGTTATCGATCAGAGGCTGCTGGTCGATCAAATCAGGAAGGTTGATCGATCAAGATGGCTTGGACCTAATATGCCTACATGATACAAATGCATATATAGTAGAGACTTTTTACACTCCTTATTATAAAAGTCTTCTTTCTTTTGCTTTTCTTTGTCCACATCTTTTAGTTTGTCTATTGAATATGCTTTTGCCATCCTTGTGTAATAGTTGCTTGAGTAGCTAAGTAGCTTTCCTTTTGTTCTTCATTCTCCATAATGTTGTTTTTTTGCACTTCAAACTTGGAGTGAAGTTATCATGAAATATGCAGTACTATTTGTAATCACGAAGTTTGTTATCATCAAACAATAATATAATTAGTACACAATAACAACACATACTAAGAAGAGAATGCATGGACCCACGCAGATTAAATACAACCAATGGGGAATATTATGTTATACCATCTCATCGAGATTTCAAATATCTTAGCTTGGGTCACAAAGAAATGCCGATGAAGTCGATTGAAACTATTTTGCATTTAAGGGCAAATGCTTTCTCAAGAGATCTCTAATAAAGGTAGACCTATGCTCTACAGTCCTACTTATTTTCTTCCATCCTCGTCGAATCATAAAATATCTGACATAGTTAAGAGAAGTAACAAATAAGGCTAAAAATCCTAGCTTTTCACCTTTTTTTTTTCATTTCTTGCATTTTTAGCACCATTCTTTTTTCTAATCTTCTTTCCCTTTCCTTTTGACAAAAACTTATTTTTGCTTTTGATTTATTTACCAAAACAATGGCCTTTTTTTAACCTATAAAATTGCAACAATTATTTAGTAACAAAATCAGGCACAAAGTCCATATATGCACAGGTCGTGCAACCCTTCTCCTCCCCCTCCATATACATGGTTGTGTTGAGGGTTTGTGGGTGGGGGATGGTGGGGGAGAGGGTGGGGGGGACTCATCTCCCCTCATTATGCCTACTTTGTGTATCTGCTGTATGGATCTCACCCCCTTTGTGCAATTGCATCATGTGGCTCTTGTCACCTTCAGGCAAGCACCTCTGCCTTCCAAGGAACCATCTTCACTTCCGACCGTCAATCTTGCAGCTTCTTTAGATTGTGCATTGTTGTACATGATCTCCTGTCTTGCTACTTGACCTTGCATGCTTCCTCCATTGTGCTGCACCGCACGTGCTGTCATCTTATGCTGACCACCTTGTCTAGTGCACAGTTGCCTAGTGGGAACGCGAATCGTGCTAGGTACCTCCATGCCATATTTTTCATGTCCTTTCACCCCATGCCATCATGTTTCTCCATTACTCGTTTGCATGGCCACATTGGCACATACAACCATCTTGCTCCAACTGTACACGTATCATATTCTTTGAGAAACTTCATGAGTTGAGGAACTTCAAAAAGGAGATGATTGGAAGGATATATGGATATGAAGACAACGAACTCCTAGAATTGATTCTCATTGATACCTTGTTGGAATAGAAAAGAGAATAATAACAACGTAGCACACCAAAATGTCAAAAAATGTAAGGTGCTTCAAGATGGTCCAAATAATCAGAGAAATGACCTAACAGCCGTATGTTTATTTAAATTCTTTTCATTAAAACTTTTACATGACCCTATATATGAGCACTCATTCTCAACAGTCTCTGTAGGTGACGTGAGACTAATTAAACCACACACCACTCAATGGATAATTCATAAGATCAATGTTCAATTAATTCAATTTTTCACTAATCTCAACATGGAGAAAATTCAGGTCACCTACGCTTGATTGAAATGCAGGATAAGAAACAAGCGTAACTAAACTCACTTCATGTGGGGACGGTTGATTGCGATGGTCATGTGAATTAGATGCCTTGATGTGTACAACATGCATTGTCGAAGTTTGTTCATGGAATATTTTCCTTTTACAGATAAAATGCAAGAATGTTATCATTCTCTCTGCAACAAACATCAGGGAACTAGATGTGCAATGGAAATATCTGCTGGAACTGCATGGGACTCCTCTGGTGCAAATAAAATCTTTTATATCAAAGTACCTACTTACCTTCCTAACTGATGTAAGCCTTTCTGTCTTATCTAGTTCGAGTATTTAGTTGTTTAACATATTTCATAGTTAATGGTATCAGAATTCTGAAATTTCCATTCAAAAAATTACCAAAACTATTCAAAATCTGTTTTGCCTGACTGAAGTATTATGCTATGCATATTATTTCCATATAGTATAAGCACCTTTTAGTTGAGATTTTGCACTTGTGCCCTCCCAAATTCTTCTGATAATACTTATCTCCCTAACGTTTCTTAATCAACACTTATGCCTCGATATTCTTACAAAATTCACTGTAGTGCCATTCCGTTATTACACTTCTTCCCCTATATACACTAGCGGAAGGGCAATACTGTGAATTTTATAAGAATATAGGGGCACATGTGTAATTGCAAAAGAGTAAGGGACATAAATGTTATTGGAATAATTAAGAAGGGAAACAACAACCACAACAAAGCCTTTTCCCACAATTAACTAGGGTCGGCTACATGGATTCTTCGCCTCCATTAAGATCTATCTTGGGTCAATCTCGTACTTATATCCAAAAATTTTAAGATCCCTTCGTATAGTCTCTTTCCCCTGAATGTGACTTGTCAACTCGTCCATAATCAAAGTAAAAAGAAATGTGCTCAAAGCTGAGCTGAACCTTGATGTAAACCATGTTGATGTCAAAATAATTAAGAAGGGAACAATTGTAAAAATCCCTTTAGTTACTGACAATCCAAGTGAATGGCACTATTCACCTGAAGTATTGTTCCTATTTCACTAGCTCATATGGCTTTACTACTGTCATTATCATATGTTCCTCTTCGTCATGGGTGACGATGATGATTGTGAGCATCCTGATATAGTTATTTTTTCTTTATCAAGAAACACATACTGATCTTTCTTTGAATGCTTTGTATTATGCAGATAGAAATTGCTCAAACACATTCAAAGTTGTGTCTTGATTTTCCAGATATTTTTGTTAGTAAGTAGATCATAAACTATTATATGTTATATTCTCTTGGAAGTTTAGTGTTCAATTAAACTTGCTCGAGTTACTTTGAGAGCCCCATTTGAAATGTGTAGGTTGTCATCGAAAATCAAGGGAAGGGCCTCTCATTCTTAGTTTTGTTGGAAAGGTAGGCATGCTTCTCTTGGCGGCAGTATTTTGACTGACGGTTTGGCTGTTCCAACCATTAAACCAGGCAGACTGTTTTGTTCATACAGTTTTGAAGAATTCAATCCAAAATATTCAGGCTGATTGAATTGGCGGTTTAACTGGAATAACTTGAACTGGTTTGACTGCTTCTAATCTTGATGAATGGCATGGATGATTTTTTTATGTGGACGTGATCTTGTTTTTATAACTAGAGCTAGCAGGATAAAGGATTGCACTTTGGACCCTCTTTAACAAGAGGCCTGAAGTCAAATAATTTCTTTTACACCCAATTTGTGTTTTAACAACCATTCAGATTATGTCTGATTTTGGTATTTTCCACCTCACCCATTTGCCCCTATTGGCATTACTCTGCGCATCTTGCCCCTGTACCTTGTGGTGTTGTTCCGCTTGCTTGTCTCCATTCCCTGCCGTCGGTTGTTGCCTCGTCAACGCCCCACCTACTCTCATGGTTTCTGTGGAAGGAGAAAAATGAAAAGTAATATTCCTCAAAGCCCTAAAGCTCTCTTATATAGGAGAAAAGCTCTATGGAAAAATTACATAAATAGAATGGAGAAATAACAAATATAAATAAATACCAAGAGATACAAGAATCTCAACACTCCCCTTCAAGCTGGAGCATATATGTCTATCATGCTCAGCTTAGAACAACGGTGAAAAGGACCCCTTGCAAGAGATTTGGTAAACATGTTTGCAATCTGATCGCCTGAAGCAACGTGAGAAGTGGAAACCAGCCCCTTTTGGATCAAATCACGAGTGTAGTGGCAATCGACTTCAATGTGTTTTGTTCTCTCATGAAAGGCTGGATTGTTATCTATGAATAATGCCGCCTGATTATCACATTTGCGGTACATAGGAAGAGGCACCTCAATAGTTAGGTCAGTCAGAACAGACTTGACCCACATCATCTCTGTGCTCCCTTATGCCATAGCTCTATATTCGGATTCAGCGTTGGACTGAGCAACAACTGTTTGTTTCTTACTTTTCCATGAAACCAGTGGGCTACCAACAAATACAATGAAGCCTGAGGTGGACTTCTTCTCCTTAGGACACCCAGCATAGTCCGCATCTGCACATCTAGAAACAGTAAGAGATGCATCTCTTCTGAAAAGCAGACCTGCACCTGGAGAAGATTTCAGATATCTCAAAATCATACAAACTGCATCCATGTGAACCTATCTCGGCTGCTCCATAAACTGGCTGACTCTGCTCACAGCAAATGATATATCATGCCTAGTAATAATAACATATAACAACTTCCCTACCATCACTCTGTAACTTCTTTTATCCACCTCTTCGGAGTCATCATCATAAAGCCTAGCATTAGGATCCATTGGTGTAATGACAGGTCTGCATCCTGTCATGCATGTCTCAGATAACATGTCAGTAACATACTTCTTTTGCGTCATAACCATACCCTTCTGATTTCGTGTAAACTCTAAGCCAAGGAAATAATGTAGTGTGCCAAGGTCCTTGGTCACAAACTATTGTCCAAGGAAATATTTTGCTGCCTGAATGCCATGTTCATCGCTGCCATTAATATATCATCAACATAAACTAGAACAACAACAGTACTTTTCTGCGTTCTCTTAATAAAAAGAGAATGATCTGCAATAAATCTGACAAAACCCTTCCGTTCAATCAGTTCTGAGAGCTTCTGAAACCAAACCTTCGGACTCTACTGAAGGCCATATATAGCCTTGTGAAGTCGGCACACCATACTAGACTCCTTCTCAGCAGCAAACCCCTGTGGCTGCTGCATGTAAACTTCCTCCTGCAGATCACCATACAAGAATGCATTCTTCACATCTAATTGAAACAACGACTAGTCAGGTACCGCATCAACAGCAATAAGAATCCTCAGTGTAGAGTGACGTGCAACTGGAGAAAAGGTGTCCTGGTAATCCACCCCATACGTTTGGGTGAATCCACGAGCAACTAACCTGGCCTTATATCTATCCACAGTGCCATCAACACGATGTTTCATAGTAAAAATCCACTTGCTGCCAACCACAGACGCACTTGGTGGAGCCTGTACAACACTCCATGTACCACGAGACTGTAAAGTTGCCATTTCCTCCTCCATGGCCAGACGCCACTGGTTACTCTACAACGCGTCCTGATAGGTCCGGGGTATTTCCGCAGTAGACAATCCCACAACAAACCTCTAAAAATCCTTCGAAAGACGTTCCAAGGAAATATGTGAAGCATGGGGATGCATAGTACATGCCCTCTTCTACCTCCGGAGAGCAATAGGTACGTCCAGATGGTCAGTACAAACAGAAAAAGTATCATCCAAGTCCTCCTGTACCTCAGTTTGTTCATGCAAATCACCAGTGCCATTAGAAGAACTCATATGTTTAGAACATACCTTTGGCATGCTGGATGCTGGAGGAGGCACATGAACATGGGGTCGCTGTTGATAAACTTGCTGATAGAAAATGGTTGATGGTGGAGGTAGTGGTGGTGACTGTCGTGGAGGTAGTGGTGGAGGAGACGCTGTAATGGAGATCTGAGGTAGAGGCATATAGACCTCGTCTCCATCCTCTGAATGAATGAGCTTGTCACCTGCGGGAGAAAAGTACATAATGGACTCAAAGAAGGTGACATCTGCACTGACGTAGAACCTTCGTCGAACCGGATCGAAGCAACGATATCCCTTTTCGGTCTTGGAATACCCAACAAACACACATTTGACAGCTCTGGGATAGAGCTTGTCAAGATCAGGAGACATCTGATGAACAAAATCTACCGAACCGAAAATATGATGCATAAGTGAGAAAAGATCTGTCTCGAGAAACGCAATCAAGAACGGAATCTTCTCCCCCAAAACTGAAGAGGGCATACGATTTACCAGGTAGCAAGCGATTAGAGACGCATCCCCCCAGTATGAATGAGGGGCACGACTCTGAATCAAAAGAGTTCTGCTAACGTCCAAAAGATGGCGGTGTTTTCGTTCAGCCACCCCATTTTGTTGAGAAGTATACGCACAAGATGTCTGTGAACAATAACATGAGATCTAAGGAACTGGGAAAGCTGACTACTGCAAAATTCTAGTGCATTATCTGAACGTACAAACTTGACTTTTGCTGAAAAATGTTCCTTATTTCATTAATGAAAGACTGAATAACATGACCATCATCGGACTTGTTCTTAAGAAGAAAAACTCAAGACAACCTTGAAAACTCATCAACTGCAACAAGATAAAACCTATGTCCCTGGTGATCTGGGACACGACTGGGATCCCAAATATCAAAATGAATTAACTCAAAAATACTATGACTACTCTGACCTTGACGACTCTGAAAGGTAGAGCGATTATGCTTCCCAAGCTGGCAGACCTCGCACTGAAAGGAAGAGCGAGGAGAAATTTGTGGAAGAACATAGCGCAGCTTTTATAGAGGAACATGACCAAATCGAAGATGCCACATATAGGGAGAAATTGATCCAGTGTGAAGAGAAGAGGCACCAACATAAGGAGATTGCACTAGTCTGTAGAGATCCCCTTGCTCACGGCCAGTTCCAATAACCCTACCCATTAGTATATCCGGAAACACAAGAGTAGACAGATCAAATATGGCACGATAATGTAAATCCTTGGTGGTTTAACTGATTGAAAGTAGATTCATAGAAAATTCAGGAGCGTAAAGGACATTCTGAATCCTCATTGTGGGGGTCAACTGCACCTCCCCCTGACCGATGATGGGAGAGTGTGTCCCATCTGCTATCACAACAGATTGTCCAGGCTGAGTTAGACGAAAAATGCTAAACTGGCCTCTATCACCACAAAGATGATGGGATGCTCCTGAATCCATGATCCATTCTGACAAGTCTGCCCTGTAACAAGTAGTAAATGCATATACTATACCTGATGTAGATGTTGATGCTGAGGCAACCACCTCTGAGGATTCTGAAGGAGAGCTGGTTGACCCAACAGTAGGCATAATCTCCCTGAGTCGCGCTACAAGTTCATTAAATCTCTGGTCAGAAACATGTGAAGGACTCCCAACCTGTTGTGTCTGCTCTGCAATCCGAGCTGAAGTAGGAAACCCATGCTTAGAATAGCAGGTTTCCTTAAAGTGGCCAGATATGTGGTAGTAGGTACAAGGCTGACGGGGTCGACCACCCCCTCCTCTGCCACGACTAGAGCTCCTCAGACCACGATATGGTGTAGGGCTTCCCCTACATCAAGACGCAGCCATAGCCGAGGATGTATGGGACTATAGTGTTCTACCGGTGGATATAGAAAGTCTGCTCAATTTGTGATACGCCTCCTCCATCGGAGGTATGGTAGCATCAGTAAGAATCTGGGCTCGAGCTGCATCGTACTCAGGATCAAGAGTGGCTAGAAATACTTCAGTCATCACAGAGTCTCTGTATGCCTTGAGCTGCTCTGGCGTAGCAGTCAAGGGAATGTACCCATGTAACTTCTCAAACATACCCCTCAAAGAAGTATAAATGGTATGAAGGGGACGATCATTCTGCTTCGACGTGAAGATGTCATGCTGTAGCTACAATATCTTCGACTCATTCTTCGTCGGAGAATATGTAGCAGCGAGAATATCCCAAATAGCCTTTGCAGTAGGCTGACTCAAAATATCATTGGCTATCTCTGTGGACACAGTCCCGGATAGGCATATGTTGGACATGCGAGCCTACGGCTAGCCATTATGCAATAAATGTTCTTGCGAATATCATTCCCTGATCTGAAATGAAGAATAACTAATTTGCATATTACGTCCCTTAGTACAATTAGGGTTTTGTACCATGGCCATCTTAGTGATCATACAGCTGTTGATTCAATTACTGAATCATAGAGGCTGGTGCTTGGAAGAATATCTAAAGATTTAGATTGAGGACTCATCAAGTACCGTCAAATGATTATTAAGAGATGATCTCCAGCCTGAGTAGGAGATGGCAATCCTTTCTCACTTGGCTGATATCTGACCGACCTCTTGATGCATGTCCTCTGCATGGGAATAGAGATTCGGAGATGCCATATTAGATTAGTTAGGTCAAAGAGTTGACTTAACGAGATCGAGATAACCAAAGTCCTATGTCGTATGCTGTCACGATAAAGGCACGCATCCTCTGACCGGAGACATATGTGTTACTATATGTCTGAGTATGTACATTTGGCAGACCAATAGGTTGATGACTTAATCAAGGTCTATACACCGGCACGCTGGTGTGCATCTAAGGGCATATGAGTAGTACAATCTCTCAAAGGGAACATACGGGTTCATTACTGAACTGGAAGACATGAGCTCACTCATGAGATATTGGGAAGAATCAAATTCCGCGCGCGGTCGTCTCGCTTTGGAAGCTTGACTGAATTTGTAAGGTTTGATATATATACTTTTGGAATGTATATGATCGATATCAACTCCCAATGATCGAATGGGAAACTTAACGATAAATCCTTAAAGTAGACAGTGTAAAATTGATCTTATACTTCGGGATTATTCTGGGTCTTCCAGTATGCAGGATGTACATGTATTAGGAATACCTGATGGTGATGTGATCATAAACGATTGTATAACCATGACACTTCCATTCCTAGGGAGTGATGAAACGGGTCTGGATTTTAGTGACTTTTCTAAGTAGAGAAGTAATCTGATCTTGGTCTAAATATTTGACATTGATCTGAAAGTGATTCAGATGCAATGAGAAGATTAGATTCGCGGTCTTGATTTAATCAAGCATCTACGAGAGGTACGTAGGATCTGGATTTGAGATGTGATCTCAATATCCAAGTCACTATACATGGAACAATACAGTCGCCCTGTCCTTATCTCCAAGTATCCGCGGAGAAAGCGCATTATCCTTGAAAGAGTTCAGGATAATTTTATTGTTGATATAAGTATCTGAGCATTAACAAAATGGATAATTAAATGTGATTTAATTATCATGAATAATATGAATTTGATTCATAAGAAGAATTATCTTAGATAATTAAATGTGATTTAATTATCAAAGATGTAAATAATGTGAATGTGATTCATATTATTTGGGAACATGAGAATAGAGATTCAAGATGATTAAATGTGATTTAATTATCATGGATATTGAATAATGTGGATAGCACTACCATGTTAATCATATATATGTGTGATTTATAATATATAAGAGAGAGCTATTTGTAATTTACATTTGTTAATTAAATGTTATTGTGAATTGGATTCACATTGGACAATTAATTGAAAATGTAATTTACATTTTATCTTGGGTTGTGAATGTGATTCACAAATTTCCAATGGCAAGATTGCAATATTCACAAAATAATTATGAATTATTTTTGTAGAATAATTTACAACAATTGTTGTTGTAAATATTAGAGATACATGGGACATTGTAATCTAGAAAGATTACGTGGGATGTCTCGTTCCTAATAGGAGAGGGGATGGCCACCAATTCCGATTAGGAAAGGGTGGCCGTCCACTTCATGTATATGGAAGGAGGCACACTCTCTCTCTCCCATTATCTCTATATTTGATTGATTTAATTTTGAGATTGATTTATGTTGGAGCATTTGTTGTATGCGCCCATTGTGTTGTAGCAGGGTAAATGGATCCTGGAGGAGATCCATTTACCCCATCCAGTGTTTAGTCCCACATCGTCCAGTGGTGGGGCTTGGAGGCTCTGGAGAGGCTATATAAAGAGCCCCAGACCTCCTGTATCCATTGAGAAAAAAGAAATGCATAGCATGCCCCTTTGAGGGCTTCTTTCGTGGTTTCATCCCGCTCCTCACGGAGTAGGATTCCACGTAAAATCCCATTGTTCTTCTTCGTTGTTATTTATGTTTTCCATGTTTACGCTTTCGTTTCCGATTTTCTAACATGGTATCAGAGCGGGTTCGATTCTCGAGGATTTTGTCTTTTATATTATTCGAGACTCGATTGTTCTTATTTAAGTTTTTGTAAGATCTAGGGTTTCTATTGAAACCCTAAATTCTGAAGTTTTGTTCATGATCCGTCCAAGTTTCTGAAGTTTTATTCTGGAGATCCGTCAGCATGAGAAGCCAAGTCCCGCAAGGGCGGCAACAGTCCCTCTGCCCTTCAGATTCCAACAGACGATTTTGAAAAAAAAAATAGGCATAGGTCCAGTTCGGGAGGAATTCCCTTCGATTCTAGTGCATCTCCAAGAAGACCAGGGGTGCAGGCGGCGCCCCTCCCTGTTTCCAGGCAGCAGCGCATCGCACACAACCAGCCCCACATCTTCCTCCACACGTAGAGGTGCCGCCTCATCTCCTTCCAGTCTCCATGCGCCGCCAACCTCCAGGCGTACCCCAGATGGAGGCATCGAGCCCCTGTGCCGCTCAAATTGAACTCCATCTCTGCACAGCTCATGCTCCGCATGCCGGCAACGCGAGTCGTAGGCGGTAGCCCTAGTCAATCGCGCCCTCCTCCTCAAACCTCCTTCTCGCCCAAGAAGTTGCTCTCCTCCAGATCGACGCCATCACTCCATATCAGCGCAACCCCTCGCCCCGGCGGCGCATCCTCTTGTTCTCTAGTTAGCGCAGGGGCGAGATACTCGCACAGGTCTCCAGCCCCTTCCCGTGCCTCGTAACCAACAACCCTAGGTGCAGCGGAAGCGTGGCGGGCCCTCCCTCGCAGGCAGGCGCTACCCTCGACCCCTGGCGGTGCAACCATAGCGCAGAACCATGCAAGCACCTTCTCCAAAATGGCGTACCCAAGCTTCAGGCGCGCACGACACACCCTTCCACCATCTAGGCGAGAGGCGACGCCTCTCTTTCATCCTCACAGCAACGCAAGCACCTCCCAATCTCCAAAACCCTCAGCGCAAGCACCATGCGGCGCTTGATTCCTTGGGAGAAGGGTTTCCCGATTGGGAACCCTAAAAACGTTTGTCTGTTTTGCTGATTGGGCCAAAGAAGGCCTGCTACTGTTAAAAAAAGGGTAGAAAGGAGGTTGAAGAAAAAAAAGGAAGAAAAGAAATGAGGGGAAGAGAGAAAGAAAGTCCTCTTGGGCTGTTGCATGTTTTTGGGCCCAAGTGGGCCGAGTATCAAAAAAAAGAAAGAAAAAAAAGAGGCACGTACAGAATAAAAATCCGTACGTTGTTGGAAAAAAAGAAGAGAAGAAAAGCCGCGTACAAAGAAAAGTCGTACGCAATTTAAAAAAAAAATAGTTGCAAAAGCCGATAAAAAAATGTCAAAAGGCTTATAAAAAAACCAAAAAAAATGTTGATTTGAAAAGCCGCAAGTATGTTTTGTTTTCCCCTTCTATCTTGTCTTCTCCTAACTTTGTCGATGTTCATTTTCCGACAAGTATGGGAGAAAGGGGGAGTATATGTAGAGTCACAGGTGTAGATCCAGATTCCAGATTCAGATATCAGTCTCCAGACCATTCAGATTCCAGACTCTACGGTTCAGATCTAGTTTCAGACTCGACATCAGACATCTCCGAGTCTCCAGTTTCAGACACGCATATGATTGCGGTCATTTTCAGATGAGCATATGTTGCCATCATTTGTTCGTGGTCCCCATCATTCTTCTTGTTGTCAGACTAGAGTTTTCATGTGAGCCACAGGGACTCCAGAGCAAAGGACCATTCCCTATGCCATTGAGTGCAAGGATTTTC
Organism: Ottelia alismoides; assembly: GCA_037367405.1. Classification (NCBI taxonomy): domain Eukaryota; kingdom Viridiplantae; phylum Streptophyta; class Magnoliopsida; order Alismatales; family Hydrocharitaceae; genus Ottelia; species Ottelia alismoides. The sequence goes on along the minus strand of JAZKJV010001679.1, from coordinate 257,765 downwards.
ATGTGGTATCATAGGTACACCAGAGCAGTGCACCATTCTCTGAGCTAGATGGGAGAGACCCAGTTCTCCGAGGAGGAGACTTCAGGCGCAGTTTCAGACTCGATGGTCAGATTTCGAGTCTTCAGTTGACTCACACTCCAGCCCGTTCGTCCTCCTCACATGCACGGCATGAGAAGCAACGACCTTGACTGCAACAATGTGCGCGTTGGGTTGATATTGTCCGTAGTGCCCTGTAGCGTTGAGTTGAGTTTATTTCTGTTTGTCCAAGCTGAGCATTGCATGCTCCAACTTGAGGGGGAGTGTTGGAGCATTTGTTGTATGCGCCCATTGTGTTGTAGCAGGGTAAATGGATCCTGGAGGAGATCTATTTACCCCATCCAGTGTTTAGTCCCACATCGTCCAGTGGTGGGACTTGAAGGCTCTGGAGAGGCTATATAAGGAGCCCCAGACCTCCTGTATCCATTGAGAAAAAAGAAATGCATAGCATGCCCCTTTGAGGGCTTCTCCCATGGTTTCATCCCGCTCCTCACGGAGTAGGGTTCCACGTAAAATCCCATTGTTCTTCTTCGTTGTTATTTATCTTTTCCATGTTTAATCTTCCGCTTCAGATTTTCTAACAATTTATATTGATTTATCAATATATATTTAATTTAAATTAAATTAATTGTTATTGAATTTTACCAACAAAATCTTAGCCATTAAAAGAAACACAAATCAATGAGAGCCATTGAATTTGTGTTGTCCACGGATTGAGATCCATGGATACCAAAATATTATAAATAGAATGGCACCCCTTTCTCTTCATATGCTAATGAGAACATAAGGCTCTCTCTCTTTCTCTCTACACGCCATCCTTCTCTTTCTCTCATATTGTCGTCCACCATGGATGCCCTAGAGAGATTCTCCATCACCGCAGCATCGTCGTTATGCTGCCCGATCGTTTGCTCGTGGATTTCTGTCTCCTTCGATGCGCCTTGCTCGTGAAGATGATGTCGGATCTCGTGTGTCAAGATCAGGAAATTCGTCGCTTGGATCATCAACATGGATTGCGAGAAGCACGTGTTTCATCAACACGCTCGCAAGCGTCTCCTCCGTCAGATCGGACTTGAGACAGGAGGTCTCTTCGTTTAGAGACTCGATCGCAACCACGCTTCAAGAGGTAATCCTATTACTTGTTTGTGGTTTAGACGAAACGATCCGAGAAGTGTTCTTGGATCATGTGGTTTCGTCACATGAAATTTTTTTAATTTCCGCTGCCTCGAGCAACTAGTGCGACTAGTCGCTCCCGATCGCATACGATGCGATCCTCACGCTTCCGTGATGCGCTTAAGGATCTCCCCATATCCTTCAAGTGGTATCAGAGCCAGGTCGAAGGTTTTGGATGCGATCCATAAACCAAGGACGACTTGGGTTCATTAGGGGTTGCGAAAGTTTTCTCGTATTTCATTTTCGCATCTCTGTTTAGTGATTATTTTTGGCTCTGTTTAAATTGTTTGAACACGAAAATAAAACTTGGATTTTGTTCCCCATTAAATAAGGAAACCGTAGGATCTAAGTTTGCGTGATTTCGAATCCGCTTGCTCGAGTTATGATCAAATTAGTGAACGTGTATCCACTGTTTCGGGGACTGCAAATCTTAACGTAATTAAGGAGTTAATTACTGTTTAAAAATGCCTTGAAATGCGTGAAAATCGCTTAGTTCTGTTGTAAATCAAATTAGCAAACTTTGGAAACTTGCTTTGCTTAATTTGGATTTAAATTGATTGAGATATGTTAATTTTAGTAAGTGAGGGTCACTGCTGGAAATTACTTTCCTAATCAAGAACCTAGTGTTTGTCATTTCATTAATTAGTGAAATTAAATGGTTTAATTTACTGGAATCATTATAGATAAATATTTGTGAAATATTTGATGATAATTATTTCCTTAAATGACATTGCCTTAACCAATAATTGATTAGATATGATCTAGATCACAATTGGTTACACAGTCCACTTTCCAACAAACAATGTTGCTTGAATAGGATTTGGGATTTGTTTAGCAAATCTCATTATAATGTTAATCAAAAATATTTTGATTATTATTATATATGGTATAACTTCGGTTGAAAGACCGATTATAATCTCAAGTACACAGTGATCAATTTGGCATTATCTTTTCCCGATGTAGATATGATGTCTAGTCGGGGAGCGTTTGGGTAGCAGGTTGCACCGTGTGTGGTCTGTCCCACTCCCGTCGGTACTGACCATGACAGTGGGTAGGGACTTGATAATGCAGGAGAGATCACGGTGTATTTTTCTAATTATTAAAATTCAGAATAATACGTATTTGAGATAATACCATAATTCAAGTAACAATAAAGATTGTTGGATATTAATTGGATCATTAATTTAATTTGATTAGATTAATTGGAATCCAATTAAAAATTAAACACTCTAATTTTAATAGAGATATTATTTCCCTTGGAAGAATTAATCATAATGATTATGATTCATGATGATTAACTAGAATTTGAATATGATATGGAGGATCACATAAGTGACATCCATGGTCTCCCGTCAAGACGAAGGGTTCCGTCGCCAGATATTGTATGTAGGAGACGCTTGTCCGAAGTGACAGCTCCTGCATACAATCCTTTTTTTTTGAGGCTCAAAAAAGGGGAAACACTCTTTGGTGTTCGCCTTAGAAATGTATAAAGGAAAATAAAAAAACGGTAATTACAAAAAAGAGGGGGGAGGTGGAGAAAGAAGAGAAGAGAAACCACAAGAAAGAAAACAAAGCGCCAGGCCTACACAGGACACCAACGCAACACAAGAAGGCCCAAACGCCTACAAAATACACTAGTCACCAATAAGGAGAGTGCACAGTATAAGAGTATTTTCCCGATAGAACCGCTGTCCGGAAAATATAGCATCGTTCCTTCCCAGCCAGATGGACCACAGTCGCGTAATGGGTGCCAAGAGGTCCCGCCTATCCCTGTTCCTGTTGGTCCAAAGAAGCTCGCAGAGAGAAGAAAGGTTGTCCGCTCTCGCCCAAGGCGAATCGTCCCAGATCCCACGCACCATTTGGCACCCGAAGAAGAGGTGATCAATAGTTTCTTCCTCAGAATTACAAAGGACACAGGTGGCACTGAAGTTGTCGAAAATTCTAGCATAACGATCGCGCGTCATCAACCTCCGTCTGCGAAGGAGCCAAAGGAAGAAGCCTATGCGCTCCGGTAGCCGTAAGCCCCAAAAGAACCCACAGTCACGCAAAAGAAGAGCAGCATCGGTAGGAGGAGAGACCAGAGCCCGATAAGCCTTCCGCGTGGAGAAGGGGCCGTCCTTCCAGCACCAATGATCTACACGCTCATTCGGCGTAGCAGCGTCACGAAGGGCTACCAACAACGAAACAAAATCATCCACCCGTTGATCCGAGAAGTTCGCGGAAAAGCGTGGACACCAACACCCATCCAACCAACAATCAGCAACGGTCGCATTTTTATGGGACGCTAATGCAAACAAGCGCGGAAAACGCACCTGCAGAGGACCACTGCCCGGCCAATCATCCAGCCAAAACTTGAATGAGTTCCCCTTCCCCAACACCGGAGTAAAAAGCGCAACATTCCTTGCAAAGGCGTCCAGCACACTACGCCAAAACGGAGAGTGATGAACGTTTTGTGCCCCCCACGCCATCCCCAACCAATCGACGCACAAGAACTCCCTGAGAACAGAGATAAAGAAGTTATCATCCTTCCCCCAAATTCTACTCACCCACTTGAGTAACAGAGCATCATTCACCATGTCCAATCTCCGTACACCCAGGCCACCATACCGCTTAGGCATAGTAACCTCATCCCAAGCGACAAGATGAAGGCCCCTACCCTCCACCCCCTTCCTTCCCCACAGAAAACGACGCATACAACGTTCGATCCGCATTCGAACCCCCACCGGCATACGACGAACAGAGATAACGTAAAGAGGGATAGAGGAGAGAACGAACTTGAGAAGAACAAGACGCTCCCTTCTAGAGAGCATAGCCGCCCACCAACCAGCAAGGCGCGTTTCTACGCGCTCAATAATCAAGCGCCAATCCCGGATTCTGACCCGCCCCTCGCCAAAGGTAAGCCAAGATAATCAATAGGAAGCTCACCAGGAGGAGAACCGAGCAGCCGACCGCACTCCTCCGCCTTCTCAAGCGACAGGCCGAAGGGAACCACCTTGGATTTAGAGCCATTAATCGTCACCCCCGACAATTCGCTGAATAGGGCAAGAGTGGTCGCCATACCGGAGACCTCCGCACTACCACCCTCAATAAAGCAGATTGTATCATCCGCAAATTGGATCAAGGGAACACAAACATCGCCCTTACGGAAGCCGTTAGAAAGCCCAGCGTCAATAACACGGTCCACCATACGCGCGAGAACATCCGAGGCCAACACAAAAAGGAGGGGCGCGAGGGGGCAGCCCTGGCGCACCCCCTTCTAGGTTGTTAAAAGCCACCAACCGCCCGGCCATTGATCAGCATGGAGAGGGAAGCGGTGGTGACGCATCTACGCATCCGCGAAATCCACAAGTCAGGGAAGCCTCGCCTTCTCATAACCGATCATAAAAACCGCCAATCCAGGCAATCGTATGCCTTAGCGAAATTGACCTTCCAGAGTACCCCCTTCTTATGCTCGTTTTTCCAATCAACGACCAATTCAAAGGCTACAACAATGCAGTCCGCAATCTGCCTTCCCTTAATGAAGGCTGCCTGGGCCGGAGAGATAAGAGAGTCCAAAACCCGAGCCAAACGAGTGGCTAAAACTTTAGCCACAATAAGGTAAATGCCATTAGAGACAGAGATAGGCCGATAGTCCTCAATGCGCTGCGCCACCGAGGTTTTTGGGATCAAGACAATGTTAGCCCTATTAAGACGATCAAAGCCAAAGTTGCCCGCACAAAAATCCGACACCACCTCCATAACGTCGCCGGCCACCAACTCCCAGAAATCACGATAGAACGCAACCGAGAAGCCATCGGGACCCGGGGAAGAATCAACATTTAAGGCCCACACGGCCTCCTTGGTCTCCTCCAAGGAAATAGGACGAGTTAAAAGCGCAGAGTCTGAGGCCGAAAGAGAAGCGCCAAGGTCCAGCCAGCGCCACCTACGCGGAGAGCAAGACGATAAGAAGCGCCTGAAGTGATCCACAATGGCACTCCCCATTTCCCTTTCCCCGGAAATCTGTACATCATTAACAGAGATACCCCGCATCAAATTGAAGCGTTTTCTATTGCTCGCCACACGGTAAAAGAATGCCGTATTCGCGTCACCCTCTTTGAGCCATTTTAAACGCGACCGCTGCCGCCATTCTATGTTTCTTTTCTTATCCTCAGCCTCCTCCCGAATCTGAGCTGAGAGTCGCTCCCGAAGCTCCTCGGGCAAAAGGTCTCGCTCGTTCTCCGTCAAATCAAGGCGCGTGATTATGTCCTCCGCCACCGCACGAACAACAATACGTGCCAGCCTGGAATCCTTCTTGAAGCCCGCAAGCACCTTACGCAATGAGGCAAGCTTTTGGTCAAGTCTGTGGGCCGCAGAGCCCATAACCATAACGTGAGTCCAATGGTCCTGCACCACCTCCTTGAAGTTTGGCTCCAACGGCCAACATTTCTCGTAGCGGAAAAGATCCCGAGGCCGATGGCCTTCGCCAGACTCCCAAACAATGGGGGAGTGATCAGAGAAAGAACGGGGGCGAGAAGACACCGCACAAAGGGGGAAGGACTCCAACATCTTCCCAGAGGCCAAGAATCGATCGATTCTGGAACGAGAAGAATTATTCTTCCAAGTGTAGCAGATATCATGAGGGACCATGCCCTCTAAAGCAAGTTCATCCAAAATCTCATTAAACTCAAGCGACCCCGGATCCTGGCCACCCCTGCCCCGAGGGCGATCGGACGAATGAATCGTGACATTGAAATCGCTCCCCAGAAGCCAAGGGAGCTCCCCGAACATTCATACAATCCATTTGGATCGGGCTCTTCACTTCTCGAAAGAGTAAGGATGTATGCGTAGTGACCCCAATATCAGGTCCTCATATTATTGGGGTGATATTGGATTGCGCATATGGAGTTATATTCCTGTTGACGGTTGATTCAATTAATGATGGGTCAACATCACCTTAGGGGTGGTGGGCCCGGGTGTTAAAGACCGAATTGAGAATGCAAGTTGGACTTGCAAGGAGGAATATGTTCCCGCTTCTTTTTATCCGAGTTATAGGTTCTCATATTATTGGGATGTGATAAAGATAAGGAAGGAGATCCCAGATCTTGCTGAGATATAGTGGTAAGTATATCTCTTACATTGAAAGTGATTAAGGGAATGAACTTTCAGTGTTGACAAGGCAAGACAACTTTGATATAAAAATTCCTAAATCAAAGTAAAAATGTATAATTACATATATTTATGCAAATTTCTTATTTCAGATAATCATTCATTAAACCCACTCAATAATATACTCAATGATAACCAGTAAAATATCATGGAATGGATCCATGATTAAGATATTGTACTTGCAGTTGGACACATATTGTATGTGGTTGTAATGTGCAAGTTTCCTCATAATAATGAGGAGTGACAATTAAATAGACAATAGAACTACAACTCTAAGGTTTTGTATGTCTCTACAGTCTTGATCTCTCATCGAATGTACTTTGGAAGTGACATGTCGATGATGATCGTGAGAAAGATTTATGGTGTTACTGGGGAGTTGGTGGCAGAGAGGAAGCGTCATGAGTTTTCTTTGTGGAGTGGGATCCGTGCCGTACTTCCGGTGCTACGGCCGCTTCTTAGGCCGATTTTGGGGGATGGGCTCCGTTTCCGTTTTTGGCTGGATGACTGGACGGGGGATGGGGCCCTGGCCTCCCGCTTCCCTCGGTTGATGGCGTTGGCGGTTGATAGGGGAGCGCGGGTGGCGGAGGTCGTCGAAGCTGGGACGTGGGCGCCGAGGTTCCTTGCGGATCTCTCGGATCAGAGGTTGGAGGAGTTTTTGAGGATGTTGTCTGAGATTCCCCCTGCCGGGGAGCTGTCGGGGGACCCGCACCGTTTTGAGTAGACTGGTGGTAAGTTCTCGGTGAAGGCGGCCTATCGGAAGGTTACTGCGGCTTTGGTGGAGCGTAATGAAGAGCTGTGTGCTGACGTGAAGATGATTTGGGCAGCTAAGATTCCTACGCAGGTTAAGGTCTTCCTTTGGTGTTTGAGGAGAGGTCGTATTTGTGACAAAGTGAGAGGAGGCAGACTGCTGAGTGGGACGAATCTAAAGTATGACAGATGCGAGGATGAGTTGGAGGATGTGGACCACATCTTCTTTGGTTGCAGGTCTTCCGCAGAGGTTTGGGAGTCATTGGGGCTCACGTGGGTCCGGGCCTTTGATGCTGATCAGTTTTGGCGGTCGATTCGTCGGGTCGGCCATGGGTCTTCCGATGATGTCTCCAAGCCTTTTGCCGCACCGTGGGCTATTTGGCTTAGTAGGAATGATACAATCTTCAAGGGGCAGCGGTTTTACTCTGAGAATGTTGTAGCCCATTGTAATGTTTTGTACAATTTCTTGTTATCAAACTGATGTACACTATACTTTATTAATGAATGCTTTGGTGTGGTGACTCCCGCCTCGGGAGGGCTCCCCCGTGCTTTTACTCAAAAAAAATGTCGATGATGATCGTAATTGTCGAATAATCCTTATAAAATTCTAAGACGATGTTCTGGCATACTTATGTGCTCTCGACATTTAATCTTGAATGACATGGTTCTCTGCATCATGCAGAATGGTGGTTCTATAAGAGATGATGTATTCAAATTGTTTTAGTACCTGCCTGAACCAAAAGTCTTTAAGAGTTAAGATGTTCGTAGATATGACGAATGTCATCATTCTACTGTCTATATTCTAGTCTTTCATGAAGCTCCATAATATTCATATTGTATGAATTGAAATGAAGCATGGATAAATGTTGAAATGCTCTTATAATTAAATATTTCGAATTCAGTATAAGAGATCCTTTGTCTTAAACAATGGTTGTTTATAGACAAAAGAGAGCGCAGTGGAAACATGGGTTGGACCCAAGTAGAAGGAAAGTCAAAGAGTTGATTGTACTTCTGTGACTTCCATATAACATCCAAAGAGTTGGATGAATGCCAATATTGCAATAAGTCGATGTACTGATAGTGTGACTATCTTGTCTATCTAGGATCCTTAGAGAAGGATCCAGATGGTGCATCGGAATAATCTACATCTACATATAATCATTGAAATTGACTTTCTTATTTGATAAGATCAAAGTTTAATAATTGTATCTCATTCTTCTAATGATATTTGCAATTGGTTGCATATGTTTTTAAAAAGACTAGAAATTTTGATCTTAAGGTTTAATAGTCATCCACATGGATATTGATGCAATTGGTGCAACAATCTCTGTTGGATAGATAGACTTCATAATTTCAGTGGGAGAGCCCTTAGTCTTAGAGAATGTCTCTATGACCTAGATATTAGAATACACTCATTGTTTATTTCTAAATGTTGGAAATAAACATGAATTCTGTAATAGACCTATCAGAAAGAGTTATGATGGAGATATTTCAGTACTAAATTAGAAAATTAATGAATGGTTCATTAACATTTCTAATACTGAAAATTAAACCTTTAAAGATCAATAGGAAGATAAAGATCATTTGATAATCTGGCATCAAACCTTGGACATAAGTCTGTTGATGAGATCAATAGACTAGTAAGAGATGAAACTTTAGAATGTCTAAAATTTCAAATCTTACATACTTGTGAATATTGTATTCAAAATTCAAAGTAATATTGTCCAAAGCACCATTCTCTAAGAATGGATTAAGATGTCAAGGTATGCAATATCTCATACATATTGATGTATGCGGATCATCTACATCATGATAAACATTGATGATATGCGATATCATTCGATGATTATTTGTGATATATGATTTTTTCTCTTCACCTTAGAAAGCTTTGAAATGTTCAGAGATTTCACAATTTTGGTTTAAAAACCAAAGTTTGAAGGAAGATGAAAATGAAATTGATCTAATCTAGGTAGTTAGTACCTATTAGATGAATTCATGGAATACCTTATGGAGAAAGGAATGTCATTTCTATCTCAATCCTCCTAATACACCTAAACTCAAGAGAGTTGTAAGGAGATATAATTAGATCATGTATGACATGATTTGATCAATGATGAATTTTAGCATAATTACCTATTAGTTTCCAGGAATATATGTAGTAGAGACTACAATATATAACCTTAATAAGGTTCCAGGCAAGTAAGATGGAATTTAGCACTAGAGAGTGCTACTTCATTAGGAAAATAAAGGATGGTATCGGATACCTACTTTATGACCTTGAGATTCTTAAAAGATCTCATCTCTGAGAATGTGAAACTTAGAGGATGAGACTTTTGAGAATCAAGATGAAAATGAAATGAACTCATTTAATCATGAGAAGATAATGAGGCTCCTGAAATCAGAAACTAAAAGGACAATTAAAGATGAAACACTAATACCTCTTCAAATGAGTTTGAGGATGGATTCCATGTGTCAGTTGAATCTGACAATGATCTGACTTCATGTGATGAAGCTTCTGAAGATCATAGCATGGAAAGATGGATGTTAGCAATAAAGTCTAAGTAGACTTCATTTACAAATGTTGTATATGGACTCTCGAGGATCCACCTATATGGGTAAGACCCATTAAGGTGTAAATGGATCTTCTATAGAAAGAGAGAACCTGATGAGAAGGTAGAGACATTCAAAGCATGGTTCGTAGCCATGAGCTACACACCGAAGAGAAGACATCGCTTGCGATGAGACTTGCTCTTCAGTGATCATGCTTGAATCCATCGGAATATTGCTAACTTTAGCTACACAACTTGACTTTGACATCTTTGAGATGAAAGTCAATATTGCATTTCTCCATGAATACCTCTCTGAGGACATTCACATGAAGCGGCCCCGGGGCTTCATTATTGAGGAAAGCAAAGAGTGCAAGCTAAGGAATTCCATCTATGGACTCAAATATGCTTCTTGTAGTTGGAACATCAGATTTGAAGAAATTATAAATGTTACAATTTCAGATAGAATCTTGATGAACCATGTGAAGATTAGTGGGAGTGCCATTGTGTTCATCGTGCTAAATGTAGATAATATCCTAATCATTTGGAATGACATAAGGATAATAATAAGTGTTTCATAATATGGTTGTTCCATACTTTGAGATATGATCTCAAGAATACCTCTTAGATCTCAGTTCTGAAATTGTTCAGAAGCAAAGAAAGATGGTATTGGGACCGTTGCATTAATGGTACACCTTGGACATATTCCATTTTTCTGGAAAATTCCAACAAAGGCTTCTTTCCCTTAAGATATGGTACTGACCTATCTAAAGGGATAACACCTCAAAGAGTTGAGGAAGTGAACGCTAAAACTAGTTGTCCTTATGCATCAGTTGCGAGAAGCCGAGTGTATGCTAGATGGGTACAAAAGCCAGATGTCTGTCATGCAGTGGGAGTAGTAAACTGTTACTAATCCTACTATGGAAATAAAACACTTGATTGCAGTAATAACAATATCTTCAAAGATGACAAGACTTTAGAGATAGTGATCTCTAAGTCTTATCTTCAAAAAATTAAGACTTTATAGATAAAGATCTAAAAGGTCTTAACTACGAATACCTTAGGAGATAGAGATCACTAGGAATAAGGGTATTCTGATTGCATGCTGGTTATAATAATTATTGGGGTGTAGTGTCAAGGACACTATGACTGACATGATTGAGTATTGGTTGCATAAGATGCAACATTCGCATTGAATGCGAGCACTGTTACTGGGGGATATGCAAGTGCCGTAAAAGGACTTGACGTAGTCTCGTTGACGAAAAACGCCCGGCGGCGATTGCGCCTTGAGGCGATGCGAGGCGTTAGCCGAGGCGATTGGAATTTTAAGGGGGTCACGTACATTGCACGTGACCCGCTTTATTAGGTTTCTTCTGCCCGAAGGCTCGAGGACCCCTTTCACCCGACCTGGTTCTCTGTTGTCTCTGGAAAACCAAAAAAAAAGCCCTAAATCCCATTTCGATTGCTTCGGTTCTTGAGGTTGGCGAGTGCTAAGTCGACCGGCGACACCTCTGGTGTTGGGTTCTCGAAGCTTGCAAGCTTCCATAGCTGTCTTCGCCTCCTCCCTCGCCATCGCTGCCTCCCTCAGTCCCTCTGCGATTCTTGCGCCGCCGCCTCCATTCGCAAGTATGATTTTATTCCTTAGTTGTTACCTGAATATGCTTATAAGCTCAGAAATCTTTTGATTTGAAAACCCAAACATCATAAAGTTCACATTCTATAGTATAAGCAAGACCATTATTGATATTTCTTCGTATTCTACAGTATATTTGTTCCCAACAAGAACTAGGATTTGACCCTTCAATCTGAAAATTATAAAATGATACTCGTTTCATTGGCAAAATTATAAACTAAATGCATGCATCATAAAGATAACTTCAAGTGCAAAAGCTAAATCAGTTTCAATCAGTCGTACATTGGAAAAAAACATATTGTGATTTGTGTAAATCATTTCCGTTGGCTTGTTGGGAATCTTGTTATTTGTGAATCTTGTGATTTGTGAATTGTGATTGTTGTGAATCTGTGATTCAAATTTCAAACTTTATGACAAATTGTTTGTACTTGTATTTGCTTTTTGTACAATAAATTTCAGAAATGCCAAAAGCAAAGAAGAGAGGCGCGAAAGATTCCGAAGGAGGTCGAAGCGACCCTGGATGGAAATACTGTGTCCAACTCGAAATGGACGAGTCTACGAAGGGCAAGGGTTATGTTTATGTTCAATGCAATTTCTGTGCTAAGAGGATAACCGATGGAGTTGCAAGACTCAAGCACCATCTCGCCAAAACAGGGAAAAATGTTAAAGCATGCCCAAAAGTTCCAGCTGAAGTATCCAATGAAATGAAGTGTTTGCTAGCAGTGCACGAAGAAAAAAATAGAAGAGCTGTGGAAGAGATGGAGGAGCTTTGCAGAGTGGGAGCTTTTGGAATGGAAGAACCTCGTGGAAGTAATGATCCTCAAACATGCATAGGAGGATCCAGCAATGTGAAGCAGGTGAGGGGTCCTATGGACTTATTTGTTGGTATGGCCGGCTCGGGAAGTCCCACTATTGGGCCTACAAATGTCCTAGAGAAGCAACATCAAATGACATTGAATGCATCATGGAAGAAAGAGGAGAGGGCTCGTGTTTGTCATGATATAGGAAGATTTTTCTTTGAAAATGGATTAACATTCAATTGTGCAAATAGTCCATCATTTCAACTAATGATTCATTCTGTTGGTGCATTTGGGAGGGGATTGAAACCTCCAACGGCACACGAGTTGAGAACATGGATATTGAAGGAAGAAGTGAATAACATCGACAATGTGATGAAAGCGGCAAAGGCTTCTTGGGTAGAGACAGGTTGTAGTATCATGTCTGATGGTTGGACGGGTACAAAAGGTCGTTCACTTATCAATTTTTTAGTGAACAATCCGACTGGGACTTGGTTCTTGAAGTCCATTGATGCATCAGACAGAACAAAGAGTGTACAATTACTATTTTCTATGCTCGATGATGTAGTTGAGGATATTGGGGAAGACAACATCATACAAGTTATAACCGATAATGCCTCAAACTACAAAGCGGCTAGAAAATTGCTGATGGAGAAGAGACAACATTTATATTGGACCCCGTGTGCCGCCCACTGCATTGATTTGATGCTAGAAGACATTTTGAAATTGCATTTGCATGCTTCCGTTTTCAAAAAAGCCAAAAGAGTCATCAACTACATCTATGCACATGGTTGGATTTTGTCCATTATCAGGGCAAAGATTGGGGGAGATTTGGTCCGACCTGCCGTTACCCGTTTTGCTACGGCTTTCTTGACATTACAGAGATTGATCACTGTTAGGGACTCCCTCGAGTCATTTTTTACTTCCTATGCATGGAAGAGGAGCCCCTATTCTTCCAAGCCCCAAGGGCAAAGTGCATGCAACACAATTTAGAGACGCAAATCTTTTTGGCCCGACGTTGCCTTTGTGATTAGTACAACAAAACCTTTGGTCATGGTTTTAAGGATGGTTGATTACGAAAAATATCCCCCAATGGGATTCATTTATGAAGTCATGGACAGAGCCAAGGAGGAAATTGCTCATGCATTAGGAAATGAAGAAGAAAAGTACAAGCTATTTTGGGACATCGTGGATGCTAGGCGAACTTCATACTCATTTGCATGCTGCTGCCTACTTTCTCAATCCCCAATATCACTACGAACCCTCATTTTCTACACACAGAGATAAAAATTGGATTGTATGCTTGCATGGAGAGGTTGATAAGTGATCCATTGGAGAGGGAGAAAGTAGATCTACAGATAGATTCTTTCAAGAATGCACGAGGCTTGTTTGGATATTCCAATGCTGTGAACACACACAAGAAAAGGAGTCCAGGTATGTAGATCTCTGATCCTCTAGATCCATTATTCTTTGCTTTTCATGATTGAACTTAACCATATATTATGGATTTATCACCATCATCAGCTGACTGGTGGATGACTTTTGGAGATGATACTCCTGAGCTAACCAAGTTTGGCATAAAAATTTTGAGTTTGACATCTAGTGTATTTGGTTGTGAACGCAATTGGAGTTCATTTAATCATGTAGTATTTTGACTTGAGTAGATCATAAACATATCTTCTAATTGTATATGTTCTAAGCATGCCCATGTCTATTGCCTATTGAGTAGGTACATACGAAGAGGAGAAATCGACTCACACAAGCAAAACTCAATGATTTGGTTTATGTGATGTTCAACTTGAAGTTGAAGCAGAGGGAGGTCAAGAAAAAGACAATGGAGGATCCCCTATGCTTGGAAGATGTCGATTCTGGTGATGAGTGGGTTTCAGAGCTTCAGACATGTGAATACAGTGCATATCATGAGCTTGATGCGAATACACCTCTGGAGGAGGATGTTGAGGAAGCTGAAGAACAACAAGATGATTCTCGTAGGAAGAAGAGAAAGAAAGGTAAATGCAATGTTAATCTTATTTCATTAGAACACAAATATAATATACTAACAAATAACAATGGTATTGTATAATATAGGTAAAGCTGTGGTTGATATTGACGACGTTGAGGTTCATACTAGAGATGATGTTTGTGATGGAGATGATGATGAAGAAAATTTAAACTACATGGATGATTTATTGGATGATCCAATGAGCAGTAGTGAATCTGAGGATGATATTCTTGGTGCCGATGTTAGAGTTCATGGCAATGACTAGAAGATTTTTACGAGTCTACAAGACAAGATTCAAGAACATGAATTGAATTTGGCATTCTACTTTTTGAACTAGAAATATGATTTGAATTTTAGAAGTTGGAACAAATTGTGTTTTGTACTCTCTATTTTGTCTTGTGTTTAATTCTAACATTTGGTACACTGCAAGTCTATGGGTTTAAGACAACGATGGATTGCATTAGAATTCCTTTACTTGCTTTATGCTTATAGATATGTGTTATTGTATTGCTCTCTTGAGATTTATGTACTAGATTATGTTAGATTGGTAAATTTTTGGGGGAAAACTGAGGCTTACGCCTTGATCGCCTCGAGGCTACGCCTCGCCTCGATTCTGATGGAACCGCCTCGTTCCACCTTTCGTTTTTTAAAACCTTGCATTGGGCAATTAATTGAAGATGTAATTTACATTTTATTTTGGGTTGTGAATGTGATTCACAAATTTCCAATGGCAAGATTGCAATATTCACAAAATAATTATGAATTATTTTTGTAGAATAATTTACAACAATTGTTGTTGTAAATATTAGAGATACGTGGGACATTGTAATCTAGAAAGATTACATGGGATGTTTCCTTCCTAATAGGATAGGGGACGACCACCAATTCCAATTAGGAAAGGGTGGCCGTCCACTCCATGTATATGAAAGGAGGCACTCTCTCTCTCTCTCTCCCATTATCTCCATATTTGATTGATTTAATTTTGGGATTGATTTATATTGATTTATCAATATATATTTAATCTAATTAAATTAATTGTTGTTAGTTTTTGAGCCTAAAAAAAAATTGTTGTTAGTTTTTACCAACAAAATCTTAGCCATTAAAAGAAACACAAATCAATGAGAGTCATTGGATTTGTATTGTCCATGAATTGAGATTCATGGATCCCAAAATATTATAAATAGAAGGGCACCCCTTGCTCTTCATATGCTAATGAGAATATAAGGCTCTCTCTCTCTCTTTCTCTATACACGCCATCCTTCTCCTTCTCTCATATGGCCGTCCACCATGGATGCCCTAGAGAGATTCTCCATCGCCGCGACATCGTTGTTATGCTGCCCGATCGTTTGCTCGTGGATCTCCGTCTCCTTCAATGCGCCTCGCTGTGAAGAAGATGTCGGATCTCGTGTGTCGAGATCAGGAGATTCGCTGCTTTAATCATCAACATGGATTGCAAGAAGCACGTATTTCATCAACACGCTCGCAAGCGTCTCCTCCATCGGATCGGACTTGAGACAGGAGGTCTCTTCATTTAGAGACTCGATCGCAACCACGCTTCAAGAGGTAATCCTGTTACTTGTTTGTGGTTTAGACGAAACGATCCGAGAAGTGTTCTTAGATCATGTGGTTTCGTCACATGAAAATTTTTTAATTTCCGCTGCCTCGAGCAACTAGTGCGACTAGTCGCTCCCGATCGCATACGATACGATCCTCATGCTTCTGTGATGCGCTTAAGGATCTCCCCATATCCTTCACCATACACGTGCATAGACATTATCTGCCTCCCATGAGGCATTTGTCCCAGTCTTGTCACGTGGCTCCTCCGTCGTGAGGATATGCTTCTTGCCATGGCATTGCATTCGACTCATGAACTGTATGGCCCACAGCTCATAGATCGTTCCATCCATTTTGACGATGGGTGCTGGACCTTTAAATGCAACCAAGTATGGGACGCTAGCTTTGTTGTCAGACATGATGACAACGATCTCCTAGACTGGGTCAGTAACAAGAAAGACCTACGCCTACACTGACATACAGGAAGATGGTTGTGGGTGTAGACTCATACCATAATCTCTTCCATTCTTTTGAAGACTTCTTTGGGTACCTAGGATATTTTAGATAATGTTGTCACACCCTAAGCACCCAAACGCACGGCGTTGGCAACGACACCGGAGGCGCAGGAGGCCACATCCCTCACGGGCGACGCACATGGGCGGCGGCGTGTGGAGCGACGGCGGCTTCGGGCGGAGTCGCAGGGAAGTGTCGTGGATCGGCGACTCATGGAGCGGCTCCGGTGTGGAGCGGTGGCGTGTGGGGTGGATGGGCGGAGGCTCCGCATGTGGAGTGCGGGCTAGGTTTTTAGTAGGGTAAGTTCTCCAGGGCACAGGCTTCGGTCCAGGACCGTCGCTTTGATACCATGTGGAAGGAGAAAAAGGAAAAGTAATATTCCTCAAAGCCCTAGAGCTCTCTTATATAGGAGAAGAGCTCTATGGGAAAATTACATTAGATAGACTGGAGAAATAACAAATATAAATAAAGACCAAGAGATACAAGAATGTCAACACTTTCCACCCTCTTATTCTAGTAATCTCTCTCTCCTTTTGTTTTCCTTTTTTGGGGGTGATTTGAGTTTGGGCAGTGTGGTAGCCCCTACATGTAAGCAAAAATGTGTGCCTAACATGGTGATGAAGGTGGGCAATAAGATTAGAATGAGGAGGGAAGACCTCTATACAATGAATCCTAGAGGACCTCAAAGTTGTAAAACCATCGATCATATTCTATGGTGCACGACCCCTAGAGGTGCAGTGATGATATGAGAAGAGAGTGCCATCTGACGGTTGAACCTCGGCACTGTAAGGAAGGAGGAATAATGGAGGAGAGTAGGGGGAGTGGTATAAACACTTGATTGATAAACTCTATCATGTCTTCAAGATATTGCAAGACAAGTCAAGCCTCTGATACAACTATGGCACTTTATTACAAGAGTTTTCTCTCTTTCTCTTTATTTCTCTATTAGTATTCTCTCTTACGCTTAGACCTATTTCAAATAGCCTTTGATGCTTGTGATAACTGATATAGTAAACATAGTGTGGAAAAAAACGTGCAATAGGAGAGTAAAAAGGTCCAGTCTGGATTAGAAAGTAGTTCATGTTAGATAGAATACAAAATATCTAAGATAGAGTACATTGCCAAATATCGTCACAAAATACATATTTATCTCTTCCTCCTCCTTTGATAGGTTGTTTTTCCATATATAAGACCAACTCCTTGTAATTACGAACTTCCTATGCCTTCTTCCTCGTCGAAGGTGAGCACAGGTGGCAGGGTCAGTGCAGCATATGTATATTTAGCTTCTTCCTCCTTATGTTCCTTGCAGGTGCTTGTTGAGTTGTTATCTTGCCGTCTCAAGGCTCAACAATTGGTATGACAAATTATGTCTCCAAAACATACTCGGGGACCTCGTCGATATCCTGGTTTTCTTCCCCCACTTCGATGCCATGCGCAAATTTTTGCTGCCCTCATCTACGACCTCGTCCATGACCTTATTGTTTGTGTGCCCTAGCCTGACCTCTTCCTCTCCCACGTCCTCTTTCTCTTTGTAGAGGACGTGGAACCTAATCAAAATATACAGATAGTGTAGAATACTTGGATTTACATGGTACCTAATCAATTTACAGATGGTGTAGAACACTTGAATTTACTTGGAACCTTACTCTAAAGGAGCATGATGAACCATGTGAGAATAGCCAGGAAGGGACGAAGCTTGCATTATGCTTCTCAATGGATACAAGAGTTTAGAGCCCTTTGTATATACCCATCGAAACAACCAAGTTTCAACTTTAACCGATGTAGGAGTAAACACATCAGAATTGTCCCACAAGATATAATACCCTAATCAATTGACTCATCCTTCACTATTCTCAACACAACATAAAAGAGTTTCAAACCAGAGATCGATATTGTTCTCTATATACTACCTTAGAATCAACGTCATTGATGTGTGATTTAGGGTTCGAGATGATAGGTGTTGACTTTGTCGGTTTGTCCTTAGCCCCAACATCTGAAGATCAATTAGACATTCCCTTTAGGTCAGAATGACACATTGCTTGTTCATGGCAACTTCTACCCATCAAAGTATTTATGATGTCTCGAATCCTTATTCACAAAGGTATCAATATGTACATGCTTCTTATAATTGATCCCTTGAGTACCATCCCCTGTAATAATGATAAAATCAACAACCCATTAGATTGGTTGTGTCATTTATATTCTTTTACATAAATAGTGAGTGGTCTAGTGCCCCTTATATTCTTTAACCCGACTATTATATTAGTTGTGCCTCTTATATTCTTTTACATAAATAGATTAGTACCCACTTCAATGGTCTGGTGGTGGTGAAGTGTGCCTACAACCCAAAAGATCAGGGTTCAAATCCCTCTATGTGGGGGTTGCGTTAGGTAGCCAACATCCAATGTAAAAAATAATCAGATCTTTCAACATGGATTTACACAAGAATCCTTGTAGCCGACCCTACTTAACGTGGGAGAAGGCTTCGTCAATTTTTTGTTGAGTGGTGACAAAAATTAGCATTGGATTAGGTCTACAATACATAACACGCAACATGACCGAAAGAACCCTACTCGAACTTGATCTTAATATGAACTTCATTTGAAATTTGGGCCTAGGATCTGGCCGAGGTTGACAAATTAGAGGAAAGGGAGAATTTCTTATTAGAAAATAGTGGGTTGTGAGTGTTGAGGGAAAAATAATCAATTGCTTATTCATGAGGCCCTAGGGTTTCTTATATAAAGGAGAGACCAGTTGGGCAAATTATATAAAGAGAACGGAATGAATATAAATTACACAAAAAGAAACATAAGATAAATAGTATCTCAACACTCCCCCTTAAGCTGGAGCATAGATATCAATCATGCTCATCTTGTAACATCTCTAGTAAGGCACTCTGACTAGGGTCTTGGTAAGTACATCTGATGTATGATCTCCTGAGCTAACATGAGTAAGAGATGAGACCCTTATGTATCATGTCTTGAGTGTAGTGACAGTCCACCTCGATATGCTTGGTCCTCTCATGGAAGGCTGGGTTGTTAGCGATGAAGAGAGCAACTTGGTTGTCACATTGGAGGTGCATGGGAAGAGACACCTCAACTGTTAGGTCAACAAGAACTAATCTGACCCACATCATCTATGTAGTAGCATGTACCATGGCCCTGTATTCTGATTCTGCACTGGATTTGGCTACCACTATCTACTTCTTGCTCTTCCATGGTACCAAGGAACTCCCTATGAGCTCTGCAAAGCCAGAAGTAGACTTCCTATCTTTGGGACACCTTGCATAATTTGCATATGTACAAGCTGTAATGGCAAGGGATGTTTCTCTGCTGAATAGAAGAACAATATTATGTGAGACCTTCAAATACCTCATAATCATACGGACTGTATCCATATGTGCCTGTCTAGGCTGCTCCATAAATTGACTCACTTTGTGTACTACAAAGACTATATATGACCTTGTGATAGTCACATAAAGGAGCTTCCCAATAAGCTCCATGTATCTCCTCATGTCTACCTCCTCAGTGTCATCATCATATAGCTTCATATTCGAGTACATGGGAGTAGTGACATGCCTGCAATCTGCCATGCCTGTCTCAGAGAGAAGATCTGTAACGTACTTCCTATTGATCATTATAAGACCTTGTTGGTTCCTAGCAAACTCCAGTTCAAGGAAGTAGCGTAAATTACCAAGGTCCTTGGTCACAAACTGGTGACCTAGGAAATCCTTGGCAACCTGAATGCCCTGTTTGTCATCCAGTGTAACAATTATACTATCGACATAAACAAGTATGGCAATTGTACCTCTTTGAGTCCTCTGAACAAACAGTGAATGATTAACAATCGATCTCATGAACCCCTGTTGCTCTATCAAGTCCGAGAGCTTCTGGAACTATGCTCTTGGACTCCGGTTAAGGCCATAGATCGCCTTGTGAATCCTGCAAACTTTTTGACACTCCCTCTCAACAGCGAACTCAGGTGGTTGTTGCATGTAAACCTCCCCATGTAGGTCACCATAGAAAAAATCGTTTTTCACATCTGGTTGGTAGAGGGGTCAATCCCGTGTCACTGCAACTGAAAGAAGTATACGCACAGTAGAATGCCTGGCCACTGGAGAGAATGTATCCTGATAGTCCACCCCATATGTCTGGGTGAACCCACGTGCCACAAGTCTCGCCTTGTAGCAATCTACATTGTCATCTGCTCAGTGCTTCACTGAAAACACAAACTTGCACCCAACAACTGATGCATCAATTGGAGCTGAAACACGGCTCAAGTGCCACGCGATTGTTGCGCGACCATCTCCTCCTCCATGATAGGACACCACTGACTGTCCTGGATGTCCTTCTGATACGAGTACACACGAGAAGAGGTGTCAAAAATGACACGACAATGCAGATCCTTTAATTGACTAATTAAAAGCTAGTTCAGATGAAAACAAGAGCATATAAAACATTCTGCAGGCATATGGATGGCGTTAAATGCACCTCCCCTGTCTTGCGATGGGTAGATGAACCCCATTTGCATGACCCATCTACCAGGTGGTATAGACCTATAATATCTGAATTGGGCTCTATCTCCACACAGGTGGTGAGAAGCACGTGAGTCCATGATCCACTCTATCATATCTGCATTGCTACAACCAGTAAAAGCGTATGCGATACCTGAGTAGCTCGAAGATGCTCCAGCTACAGCTGCAATATCTGTGGATCTTGTAGTGGTAGTGTCGGCCACTGGAGTCATTATCCCGTATCCGAGAGACAATGTCATCAAGGCGAGGATCTTCCTGAGGAGTTGTAGTATCTGAAGTCTAAATCTGCTCCGCCACGCGAGCAGATGCGGGGTATCCATGCTTCTGATAGCATGTGTCCTCAGAGTGTGCTGGACGACTATAGTAGGTGCATGGCCCACACTGATGTCCACCTCCTCTGCCACGAGGACCACACCCTCTGAACTGTGTAGAACCTCCTCTGTCGTGAGATGCAACCATCACTGAGGAGGTCTGTGTGGTCACAACGAGTGGGATAAGAAGCCTACTAAGACGACTGTAAGCCTCCTCCATGGGCAGTATAGTCGCCCCAGACAGGAGCTATGCATGTGCTGCCTCAAACTCTTCATCGAGTGCTTCCAAGAAGACTCCAACCATGGTGGAGTTCCTGTAGGCCATCTGCTACTTCGTGGAAGTAATAGTGGGCATGAAGCTGCGAAACCATGCTAGGGTCGAAAAACGAGCTTTATAGGTCTAAAATCTTGTTTTCCGATTAAAATTAGATCGTTTCAGACTGTCGTTTGGTCACGGAGAGGAGACAAAAACGTCCATGTGTGCCTGAAAAGGTCCCACCGCAAACCGCAGATGATTTTAGAAGAGTAGGAGGCATGCGTAGGGGTCGGGAGGAACCCTATGGACGGCTGGGACCGCCGCGCAGCGACACTCGCAACACCCGCGCATGAGATTGGGCGGCAGCGGCGGCCAATGGAGGGGAAGGGGCTGCGGCGACGACCCTGCTAAGATAGGAAGAGGCGGCGACAACTACTCGCGTGGAGAGGTCTGCGGGTGGGGTGTAGGGCACAATGGGGTACGAGAACTCCGGTCTAGTATCGTCGCTCTAATACCATGTTCAGGGAAACTAATCAATTGCTTATTCATGAGGCCCTAAGGCTCTCTAGGAGAGACGTGTTGGGCAAATTACATAAAGAGAATGGAAAGAATAGAAAATACATAAAAAGAAACATAAGATAAATAGTATCTCAGCAGTGAGTTTCTTATATAGAGAGGAAAAACCTGGAGTGACTAATAAAAGTACAAGAGTACCCTAAGGTCAAAATAGAATTAGAGTTAAAGTTAGAACAATGTAAACATCCATCTACTATGCCATACTTGGATGAAAGTAGGCTAGTGGAGAGTAGTGATCTACCTTTGTTGCACAGTATCTCTAATAAATTGACTTTCAACTTCAAGGTGCATGACGTGCTCATGATAAACTAGATTAGAGGCAATATAAGCAGCAAACTTGTTAGAAAAAAGAGAAACAAGATTTTTGACATAGAGTCAGGTTCCTGTAAGTATGAGAGAAGCCAACTGATCTTTTCACGCAGATTGAGTCGTTGCTCTGAACTCTACCTCTGCAGTAGATCTCAAGTTCATGTATTGTTTTGTCCTATACTTACAAGATTACCTCCAATAAACATAGCAATGTCGGTTGTTGATCTTCTATCCTCAAGAGAGCTAGCATACTTTGCATGTGCATACGAGAAATAACATCCTTATGTCTGCTTGAGCCTTGAGGTATAGAAAAGTCCCCTTTTTGGTGGACTTTTCAGATAACTGAGAATAAGGACGACATCATGCCAAAGACTGTATCTAGGGCTCTCTATATATTGTCGAGATTTTCTCACGACATAGTATATGTCTGGCCTAGTAATAGTGATATATAACAGCTTTCCTACCGTGCTTATATACCGCTTAGTATCTTCAAATAAAACATCATCAAAATAGCTTCGACTTGGTTCGTGTGACTGATAAATTACAACTGAATCAGGATACCTCCTTAAGGATATCCTATCAATATTTTCTTTTTAAAAAAAGTCCTCTAAAATGACGAGTAACTTCAATAAAAGTCTATATCCAGTAATCATCAGAACTAGGTAGACGATTTTAGAGCCTAGTCAAGGACTCCACTTTCCTTCCATACTTCTTTGCTTGCCATTTCACCAGAACTCAGGATTTGTGATGGTGCCTGTCAGGTGATCTTCTGATAAGATAGGATGTATAGCTTTTCCTTACACTTGCTATCCTTTAGTACCTCACTCGGAGGCACCCTGGGACTTCATGAACTTAATGCGTGCGTAAAGTCGTTAATCTCTCTTTTCACTCTAGCCAGAAAGAGAACGAAAGGGGCCAACCTTCTTTTTCCTATACACACACCTTTATTCAGGATAGGGCCCCTCCCTTATAGTTGGGAATTTTTCTTTCTTTACCACCCTTCAACTGACGAGGAGATTGAGGATTATTGTGATTCTTAGTTCGAAAACGAATCCGACTCATCACGTAGATGGCATGGCTTGGGGCGAAGCAAAGGGACTTTTTTCATTTAGAGAGTAGGGCGGCTTCTGATGCCTGGCACGAAGAAGGGATTGAATTGAATCACGGTGGTTTCGACCCCTTAACATATCATAGTAAACCAAGTTCCTTAGTAATAAACACTTTTTGTAGGAAAGCCTTGGTCTCTAACATCCTAGCACTGTCTTCCCTAGTAATAACCATATCATCAACAAGATTAATTGCACCTATGGCTTGTTTTCTAAGAAAGACAATTTAATCAGACCAAGTTTGGCAAAAGCCAAGATTGTTGATGTAACTAATGAGCCTATTAAAACATGCTATGATTTCTGCTTTGGGCCATAGATTGCCTTGTAAAGTCGGCTATAATACTCCCTCTGGATGGTCTAACCTGATGGTTGAGACATAAGTTGATTCTTGATGATCTCTAAAGAAATGCATTCTTCTAATTGAGCTATAGACATGGTAGTTATTGTTCATAGGAAGAGACAAGATAGTGTGAATATAGCCTATTCAAGCGACATGCAGAACGTTTCAAAGTAGTCAACCCTAAATAGCCGGGTAAATCCTTTTGGCCACCAATCAGGCCTCTAGTCTGTCCAACAATACATTGGGTGCATGTTTGGTCGTAAAGACCCATATGCAAGCAACTGGAATGATACCTACAGGGCATGATACCAAATCCTAAAATCCCCTAGAACTAAGAGCATCCATCTCTTCATTCATAACATGTTTCCACCCTTTACATGCATAGCTGTGAGGTGATTTTGTGGTATCACAACCCATAGCTCTGTAAATTTCCTATCACCACTAAAGAAACTATCAACTAATAAAATGAGACATCCGATGTAAAGTGCACTATTTGACTGGCTTGCTCGAAGAAATATGAAGTTATTGGAGTATGAAGAAACCATCTGTTGGTGCTAGTAAGTATGACTTAGGAGCAGTGTTGCAATAGTCGGCCGACTATACCGAATAGTCGGTCCGACTATGAGGTGCGGTGGGGTACCCGACTGAACAGACCTCCAGTCGGGCAATAGTCGGCCCGACCGAATAGTCGGCCGACTATTCGGCCGACTGGCCCGACTATGAGGCCGACTGGAGTTTCACTCTTCATATTTTTATTTTTTTATTTTCAATTTTCAATATTTATGGGTTACATTTTACCACGGTATCGCCACAAATGTCAAATTCTATATGTCTATTATATTGATTGGTACTTTTATCTTGGATTCATGTTAAATAATGACCATATATGTATAAAAATATAAGAATATATGTATTATAAATAATTTTTATATTAAAAAATACAAAACCGAATAATTCTGAATAGTCGTCCGAATACCGATTATTCTCTATTCAGTGACCCCTCCGACTGAATACCGAATACCGTCTTCTGCAACACTGCTTAGGAGTCAATCTGAAATGACTTAGCTTCCTGCATGATAGGAGTAGTAGGTGAAGGGACATATTTAGAGACAATATGCTTCCTCCTGTGATATGGGGCAAAGCATGAAACTCCAATGGGATATCACCAATATGTTTAGTGAAAATACTAGTATGCTAAAAAAGGGTAAGATCTACATATTCATTTTAGTTGCTTATTTTTTATTGAGTAGAGAGAAAAGAATGTTTTTTTTTCTATTCTCAGATAGAATAACAAGACAAAAATGGACTTAATATATTATTTTATTGTTCCTTATCTGCTAATATTCAAATTTAGATGCCAAATACCCTGAGTCACATGGATGACCATCACATTACAAATGTGATGCTTTAACCTTGAATTAAGTGGGCTTGCATAACATAAAAAGAAATCAAATGAAATAGTACATGGGAACCCAGTAAACCATATGTATCTTGGTTATTTTTATTTGTGTTCAACTATTATATTATGAATTAATATATCAGTTATAATTAATATATTGGATTGGCATATAATAAGCTAACACATTTTCCTATATTGTATTTGTCGCCCATCATTTTAGATAGAGTGACATTGGTGATTGGTAGAACATACTTAGTAGATAATGCTTACATCAAACCATAGAAATATATTTCCAATGCTCCGTGAAATGTGCTTGGAAATGGAATACCAAGAGCAGTACCATGTCACATCCTGCAACGAAATGAGCCAAACTTGCAATACATGATATGCATCCATATTTACAAGATATCTAATATACGAGCTTAACAATATCAACATCGCAAATGATGCTTTGGGTTTGGATGGCGTTTGAGAACGGTTTTACATGGTGTTTTGGGAGGTCATAAAGGACAATCTTATGGAGGTGCGCCGTGAATTCATATCAGGCAACTTTGGCTTTGAGCGCTTAAATAAAGCTCTCCTTTTCTTGTTGTCGAAACGTGAGGTTACACCTATTGAGAATTTTCATTCGATAGCCCTCTCGAATGTGGTATACCTTATTATTGCTAAGGTTCATGTAAACTTCCTTAGTATTGTTTTGAATACAATTATCTCTATGGATTGGTGGTTTGACAAGGATGCCTTGTGGCACCCCTTCTATTCGAATTATCGCAGATGTGTTAGCGACGATGATGAGATTGACATCTGAGAGCGGTGTTTGTCTAGGATTAAGTAGTGTCAGATATTTTGATTCCATCCTTCAGTGTGCATGACATGATCCTATTCATTGAAGGTGGGGTGGAGCAGGCGAGGGGAGCTTCCCTGATTATGGATATCTTTAAGGATTAATAGGGAGAAGTTAGCTTTTGTCCCCTTTGGGTTTCATTAGACTCTGGGTGAGGTATCTATTTTAATGCTTCGCAACCAAAGTCCATTGTTCCCCTTCTGGTTGGTGGCATGCTTTATTCCTCGGATTGGCATCCCTTAGTGGATAGGTTAGAGGAAAAGCTGGCGGAGTGGAAAGTAGTTGCCCTTTCTAGGGGTGCGAGATTGGTTATACTTAGGCTCATCCTCTCGACTATTTCTACATGGCTGCTCCTCGAGGTGAAAACAAAAATTGAGTCATTGCTGAGACGCTTCTTTTGGGCAGATGAAAGGTAGGAGAAAGATGGAATTCATCTTGTCGATTGGATGCTCTTGAAGAAGCTTATCTTTTAGGTTGTATCCTTCCTCCATTCCTATAGATACTAAGTACCATATTATCTCTGGAGATGCTATCTTTGAAGACACCCAACAGTATAAAAGTTTGGTGTGTAATCTTCTTTATCTTACTATCAATAAATCCGATATAGCGTATGTTGTTAGTATAGTTAATCAACACATGGAGAGCCCTTGCTATATATATAACCACTAGCGGGAAGTTTTATTAATTCTTAGATTTTGGAAGCACTCTTCGAGAGAAGGAATTCTCTACTCATATAATGGGAATTTTGTTATTTACACCTATGTAAATGTAGATTATGCTAGCTTACCTAAGGAGGAAAGGTTGACTACATGCTTTGTGATGTTTGTTGGAGGCAACTTGGTTATCTGGCACAACAATAAATAAAGCGTTGTCTCTAAATTTAGCGTTGGAGCATAATATAGAGTTGTGGCACAAGATACCTGTGGAAATTGGTTAATGTTAGAAATTACGAATGCAGAAGCGTAATCATAGATAAATGATAAAAAAATTATGGAACAATGAGATTTTACGTGGAACCCTACTCCCTAAGGAGACGGATGAAACCACAGGAGAAACACCTCAAAGGGTTGATGTGTTCATTGCACTTTTTCATCTGATACAGGAGGTCTGGGGCTTCTTATATAGCCTCCACATACCCTCCAAGTCCCACCACTGATAGATGTGGGACTAAACAACGGATGTGGAGGGATCCATTTACCCATCTACCACATATGACACATACTCCAACACTCCCCCTCAAGCTGGAGCATGCAATGCTCAGCTTAGACAAATAGAAAGAAATCTCAAACTCACAATACAAGTCACTACAGACAATATCAACTCAACGCAAACACAACTGTCGGTTGCTGTCGAGGAGGTTGCTTCTCATACCATGCAGGTGAGGAGGACCAAACGGGCTGGAGTGTAAGTCAAACTGAATTTCCTCGTCGGAGAGCATGTGCTCTGTACTGCACCTGTCAGAGTCACTGCTACTGAAATTAAACTCCTCGTCGGAGTACTCTGGCCTGCCAAGCTGCCACATCATGTGGACAACTGCTGCATCTATGAAAGAGACAAACTGAAAAAGCCATGGAGACATCTCGTAGGAGTCAACGATCGCTGGAGAATGGAGTCTGAAATGTCTCCTCGTCGGAGAACTGTCTCTCCCATACTGGCTCAGAGAATGGGATTTTACTCTGGAGTCCCTATGAAACCACATGAAAATCCTAGCCCACATGGCATAGGAAATGTGATCTCTACTCTGGAGTCCCTATGGATCACATGAAAACTCTGAAAACAAAAACAAAAGATGGGGACCATACAAAAATGATCGCACACATGTGCGTCTGAAAAGGAGTCTCTCTCTGGAGAATTCGAAGAAACACTCAAATATGGAATGCCTCGAACTTGGACTCTGAACCAATTCACAGAGTCTGAGTTTGAAAACTGTAGAGACTAAACAACTGATTGGCCTGGAGAATCTGAATCAGACCTGTAACTCTAAACAATACTTTCCCTTTTTTCCCATACTTGTCGGAAAAAATGATATCGACAATATTGGGAGAAGACAAGAAAGATGGGAAAAATAAAAACCCAATAAGCCGATCTCATAAATTTTCTCGGCTTTTCTTCTTGCATTTTTTAAATCATTTTTTATCGTGCAGATTCTTTTTGTACGAGTCCCTTTTTCCGTCTATTTCCCCCTTTATCTCTTTTTTAAAATAGCCGATCAACAATTTTTTAAGCCGTTCATGTTTTTTAGCTTTTCACCTTTTTTTTTCTCAAATAGGTCGTTCTTTTTTTTCCTTCAGCCTCTCTTCCCTTTTTTCTTTTAATTTTCTTTCGACTCACTTGGACCTTTACAATAATAACAGAGAAAGGAAAAACACTTTTTTTTTAAACTAAAGCCCAATTTAGGCTCCCCCTTATTTAGGGTTCGCACTTGGGACCCCCTCTTTGGAAAGAACGTGCCCTTGATGGGGCTTGGCACTGGAGGGGGGGCAGTTGCTGGAAAGGGGGTGTCGTCGCCGTCATTGAATGACGCCGCCTGCTGAAGATAGTATTGCCTCTGGGAGCTGCGATGGAGATCATAGGCTTGGAGTTCGGGAGGAAGAGATGTCATCACCCTAGAGGGGATGGTAGCGCATCGGAAAGGGACCCCTGCTTGCGACGCGTCGCCGCCTAATGAAGAGAAGTTGTTGTGCTGCCGCTTCTTGTGGTTCCTTGGAACCCGATGTCACCCCTTGCGCGCTGCCTGGGTAGAAGATGCAGAGATGGAAGGAGCGTCGCCTTGCGCGCCACGTGGGTAGAAGATGCGTCGCTTGGGGTGGAGGACATGCGTCACCTGTGTGTTGCACGTGATGGGGATCCGCTGCCGTGAAAACATCGTCATCATCTTCTGTGTGGGCTGCGAGAGCTGCTTGAGTAAAAGTTGTGGCTAATGCGAGCTGGGTCGCATCGGGGTGATGCTTCTGGAGGAATGTTAAGCTTCAACCACTTTCACAACTCTTTGGTGACATGAACATGGCTTTGGTGGCTATTGTGGTTGTTTGGTTGAACTCCAGTCAACTCTAGGGTTTCATGAAGAAACCCAACCGAAATTATAGATGATCAGATCAATATCGGCAGTGGAAAAATTAGGGTTTTAAGAATCCCTAGAAATGAATCTTCAACTTGATCCCGAACATTAATACAAAATAATAATCTTCGACCAACCCACTTAATGGTCTAGTGGTAGTACAATGTGTCTACCACACAAAAGACCAGGGTTCAAATCCCACGCTTGGAGGGGTTGCGTTAGGTAGTCGACGGCCAGCGTAAAAAATAATCGAATCTTTCAACATGGATTTGAGCAAGAATCCATGTAGCCGACCCTACTTATAGTGGGAGAAGGCTTAGCACATTTAATAATCTTCAACCAAATCTTCAAGAATAATTTTAAAAATGGACGCTCGAACAAATGATGGAAAAATAACTCCTCGAGAATCGAACCCGCTCTGATACCGTATTAAAAACAATGAATGTCGAAGCGTGATCAGAGATAAATGATAAAAGCATTATGAAACAACAAGATTTTACGTGGAACCCTACTCCCTAAGGAGCGAGATGAAACCACGGGAGAACGTCTCAAAGGGTTGATATGTTCATTGCACTTTCTTATCCGATACAAGAGGTCTATGGCTTCTTATATAACCTCCGCAGACCCTCCAAGTCACATCACTGGTAGATGCGGGACTAAACACTGGATGTAGTAAATGGACCCTGGAGGGATCCATTTACCCATCTACCACATATAACGCATATACTCCAACAGTTAGCTTGTCTCTTTTCTAAAGAAACTTGACAATATCTCAGTTAGAGGTTTGGTTCCACCTTATTGTGATAACAAGTCTACCACTTATATGGAATTTAAAAAAAAAACTCTACCGCTTATATGGACTCAATCCATTTTTATGGAGCGAACCAAAAATCATTCAAGTGACTTGTCATTTTATTATAGGTGTAGTTCGAGAAAGGAAGATAGCTACTAATCATAATTCTATAGAACATCAACTTGCGGATATCTTTGTCAAAGTTTTACCAAGGAAGCATTTCTTGGTTCACTCCCTAGTTAGGCATGTTCAATGGATTGCTCCAACTTGAGAAGGAGTGAAAGAAAAAAGTATATTCGGATTTCTATTCCAATTCCTTGGAATATTCTTTGGAGATCATGGAAATCTTGTGAATATCCCCTAGAGATCATTTAAATATTGGGATATTTGATATCTCATACGACTCTCTTTTGATTTCTGTAGAGATATATGTTATTTTCTTCTGTACCTTTTCGTATTTTCTTTTTTCCCGTTGGACTATGTATTTTACCCATAGGCTACT
The DNA here is from genome assembly GCA_037367405.1 of Ottelia alismoides. Lineage (NCBI taxonomy): Eukaryota > Viridiplantae > Streptophyta > Magnoliopsida > Alismatales > Hydrocharitaceae > Ottelia > Ottelia alismoides. Next base: position 227,594 of record JAZKJV010001679.1, on the reverse strand, counting down.
CTCCTATATAAGAGAGCCTAGGGCGTATGGAATAAACAAGTTTCTCATTTTTCCCAACATGGTATCAGAGCGACAATCCTAGACCGGAGTACTCGAACCAAACCCTAACCCTAGCCTCCACCCTCGAGCCCTCCGCGCGCGTGCCTCTCCGCCTCTCAGCGCGTATGCCTCGCCGCCTTCGTCTCGCGCCGCCCCAGGCCTCGCTGCGCTCGGTCTCGCGATGCCTCCGCGTCCGTGCATGCCTCGCCGCTTCTGCCTCGGCGTTGCTCGGTCTCGCACTACACTAGCATGCGCTCCTGTGCGTCTGTGCGCACCCCTGCGCGCCTGCACGTTTGTGTGCCTTGTGCGTCTGTGCAACGGTGCGCCTGTGCGTGTCCCTGTAAGCCGCCCGTGCACGCTCCTGCACGCGCATCTGTGTGCGTTCCTGTGTGCATATCTATGCGCGTGAAGCTCCTGACTTCCGTGCACGTGCAACCCTAGGCCAACGCGCGTGCGACTGCAACACTTGTTTCGCGCGTGCATTTTCAAATTAATGGGTTTGGTTGCTTGAGTCTACACATGCAACTAAACCCGTTAATGTCCGTGTAGACGATCATATCTTCAGTCTACCACTCTAGTCTTCCATTATCATAATGTCAGAAAGCAAGGCAGACATCCCATCTACATGCGCCTTCGGAGGTCTAGCGCCTATTGTGAAGATGGATGGTTCAAATTACGAACTGTGGGCAATACAGTTCATGAGTATGATGAAGTCAACTTGTAAGAAGCACATTCTTACCGAAAAAGAGCCTGCTGAGAAGACTGGAGTCAATGCCTCATGGAAGGCGGATGATGCATATGCTAAGGTTTGGCTATTAGGAACCATGGCAATTGAGATTGCTAATGGTATCCTTCATCAGTCCATTGTAAAAGCAATGTGGGACATTCTGGTTGCTACATATTCCCAGGCAAAGAATGAGACGAAGACTCTGCAACTCCAGCATGACATCTTTCCTATCAAACAGAATGGACGACCTCTACACTCATTGTATACATCTTTACGAGGAATGTTTGAGAAGCTTTACAGCTTCATGCCTCTCACAACCACTCCTGAGCAACAGAAGACCTACCAGAATGACACTATGGTTGGTGTATTTCTAGTGGCTCTAGATCCAGAGTACGAGGCTGCACTCTACCAGATCTTGGCGAACTCCACCATTCCTCCGATGGAGGAAGTATTTCACAGACTGAGTCGCATTACTGTTCCTTCATCCACCGCAAATCAGACCGCCTCAGCCATGGCAGCGAATCGAGGTCGTACAGGTCATCATCAGTCCCGTGATCGTGGACCTCGGGGTAGAGGGGGTCGTGTTCGGCCATCCTGCACTTTTTACCACCGTTCTGGGCCTACTGAAGATACGTGCTACTCCAAACATGGATTTCCTGCTTCCACACGAGTAGCTGAACAGATTGAGCCTCCATCTGCTTCATCTCTAGATCAACGCTTTGATGACCTTGTAGCCCGTCTGATGGGCATTATTCCTCCATCTGGCCCAGTTGCATCAGTACCTTCTTCTGATAGTCACCCCGATGTTGCTGCTTCTGCATCCACCAGTACCTCAGGTAGTACTTATGCATTTACTAGCAGTAGTGGATCAGATACTTAGAGAGGATTATGGACTCTGGTGCTACACATCATCTGTGTGGTGATCAGGGCATGCTTACAGCTTACCGACAGGTCCCTCCAGGCCGTACTGTGGTTATTGCCAATGGGACGCATTCTCCTATCACTGGTCAGGGAGAGATTAGCCTGATACCTTCTATGCACCTCAAGAACGTCCTGCATGCATCGGATTTCTCTAGGAATTTATTGTCCATTAGCCAACTTACAAAGGATTTACATTGTCGAGCAATTTTTTATCCATCTTCTCTCATTTTTCAGGACATCCTTACGGGCAACATGATTGGGCGTGCCTATGAGCAAGGCGGCCTATATCGTCTTAGTCGGACCCCTTATGCCGGAGCTTCCTCTCTACCCGTCGGATCCATCTCCGCATTACTGTGGTACTTACGCTTTGGACATCTACCGCTTCAGAATCTGCGTCATGTGTTACCCCAGGTTTCACCTCACACGTCCATCCAATGTGAGGCTTGTCAGTTGGGAAAGCACCATCGGTCTACCTTTCCCAGTCGTCAGTATTGGAGTAGTACCTCCAAGTTTGAGTTGTTTCATGTCGATATCTGGGGTCCCAGTCGTGTTCCTGATCATCAGGGACACATGTTCTATATGGTTATTGTGGATGATTTCTCTCGTGTGTCTTGGGTCTTTCTGTTAAAGAATAAATCTGAAGCGGGGAATATTATCATAAATTTCATCAATGAAGTTCGTAATGTTTTTTCTGCATCTGTAAAAATTGTGAGAAGTGATAATGCCTTGGAATTTTGTACTCATACTCTTTCCAATTATTTTTCAGCTCAAGGGATTATCCACCAAACATCATGTGCCTATACTTCCCAACAAAATGGGGTTGCAGAAAGGAAACATCGTCATTTACTTGATGTTACCAGGTCGCTTCACATACAGAGTCATGCCCCTCATTCTTTCTAGGACGATGCTGTTCTTGCGGCATGTTATCTCATTAATCGTATGCCGTCGTCTATCTTAGGTGAGAAGATTCCTTTCTCCCTTGTTTTTCCTGGCAAAGAATTGTTCTCCCTCACTCCTCGTGTATTTGGCTCGGTTGCCTTTGTCCACCAGTTGTCTCTAGGGATTGACAAGCTCTCTCCTAGGGCTGTCAAGTGTGTTTTCGTCGGGTACTCCAGAACACAGAAGGGGTACAAATGTTATGTTCCATTACGCAGGAGGTATCTCGTCAGTGCTGATGTTACATTTTTCGAGTCTGTTATTTACTTCTCATCTACAGGTGATCAGTTGGTATCCTCTAGCACTACTGAAGCTATATACATGCCACCACCATCACCACCTCAACCATTACTATCTCCACCACTACCATCCCCTATACCTCCTGTTACCGTTTCTGTTTCCCCGTTGCCATTCCACTATACCCATAGGCCTGCTTCTTCTCATGGTCACCGCTCATCATCTAGCTCGCCTGAGGTATGTTCTGAGAATATTATCAATATTGATGGATCTGATGATTTCCCTTAGCAGGTTGTGTTACAGAGGCCAGATGAGGAGGCATGTGATTTGGATCTACCTATTGCTCTTCGGAAGTAGAAGTGCAGCTACACGTCATATCCAATAGCATCTACTGTATCCTTTGATCGCTTAACTGGAGATTTCAGGAGCTTTGTCATTGCACTATCGGCGGTGGATATTCCAAGGAATTACCAAGATGCGTTGAAGGATAGTCGATGGCGTTTAGCCATGGAAGAAGAAATGGCTGCTCTTCAGTCAAGAGGTACATGGAGACTTGTTACTACACCTACTGATGCGTCTACAGTGAGCTGCAAGTGGATCTTTACAGTTAAGCAGAATGCAGATGGCAGCATTAAAAGATACAAGGCACGCCTGGTTGCTCGTGGCTTTACATAGACATATGGGGTGGATTATCTTGATACATTCTCGTCGGTTGCTCGCCATTCCACCCTACAGATCCTCCTCTCTGTTGCGGTTACTCGTGATTGGCCACTATACCAATTAGATGTCAAGAATGCATTCTTATATGGTGACTTGCATGAGGAAGTCTACATGCAACAGCCTCCTGGTTTTGCTGTTGAGGGGGAGTGTTCTAAGGTGTGTAGACTTCATAAGGCTGTCAATGGCCTTAAGCAGAGCCCCAGAGCTTGGTTCCAGAAGCTCTCAGACCTGTTTGAGAAACAAGGGTACATACGCTCCAATGCAGATCATTCCTTGTTCGTATAGAAGACACCCAGAGGTACTATTGCAATTATGGTGTATGTAGATGATATCTTGATTACATGTGATGATGAACATGGAATTCAGAGGGCGAAAGAGATGCTGGGTCGTGAATTTGTCACCAAGGACCTTGGAGTTCTTAGATATTTTCTGGGACTGGAATTCACCAGAAATCCTCATGGGCTGGTAATGACCCAGAGGAAATATGGCACTGACCTGTTGAGTGAGACAAGAATGCTTGGTTGCCGACCTGCCACTGCACCCATGGATCCCAGTATGAAACTATATAATGACGACACTGATGAGGTGGATAGGAGAAGATACAGAGAACTGGTGGGCAAGCTTCTCTATGTTACTATTACCAGACCCGATATCTCCTTTGCTGTCAGTCGGGTGAGCCAATTCATGGAGCAACCATGTCAGGTACATATGGATGTTATACATATGATACTCAGGTACCTTAAGTCATCTCCAGGTGTAGGTCTGCTGTTTAAGAAAGACAAGGAGATTACTATCTCAACATGTGCAGATGCAGATTACACAGGATGTTCTAAGGATAGGAAGTTGATGCGGATCCGAATTTGCGTCGACGAAGAAAAATAAATTTAATGGTGGAAGTTTTGGTAGAAGAAAATAGAGGGGTTGAGAAGAAGAAACTGGAAGGGTTGAGAAGAGAAGACATGCCGGATGCACGGGGTTAGAGAAGAAGAAACGCGTAGACCGCGAGGGGAAGAGAGAAGAGACTCGTCAGGAATACGAGGGGTTTGGGAGAAGAAGAACACGTGTAGATCACGCGGGGAGAAGGAGAGAGGGGAGAGGAGAGAGAGATAAATCTCTATTTTATCACGTCTTGAACTGACTAAAACATTGGACCCTCATCCCTTTATATAGGAGGGATGACATTACAAGAATAGAAAATAATTTAAACCGACAACCAATTATCCTAAACTGACTCTAACTAATTAACCGCCTAACTGTCAAATTTGAAATTCAAATTAATACTAATTGAGATCACACGCGATCTCTTTATTTAAAATTGCGACAACTTAATAAACGTAAATAAAATTAATGGCCACAATTTAAATAATTAGATGGCCCTACATGTCGAGTCCACGCTGCATCAACTCTCCTCCGCTTTTAAAAAATTCGTCTCCCGACGAATTGCTTGAACCTTGAGGCTTGACATAAGGCGCTTCATGAACTTGTGTCGACGTGCGCGTGAACGCGAATCATGAGATATGCAACTCAAATCATATTGCATCTTCCAATGCGCGAGGGATCGTCGAATCGTAGGGACGATTCGGTTGCCATGCTCTGATACCAATTGATGCGGATCCGAATTTGCGTCGACGAAGAAAAATAAATTTAACGGTGGAAGTTTTGGTAGAAGAAAATAGAGGGGTTGAGAAGAAGAAACTGGAAGGGTTGAGAAGAGAAGACATGCCGGATGCACGGGGTTAGAGAAGAAGAAACGCGTAGACCGCGAGGGGAAGAGCGAAAAGACTCGTCGGGAATACGAGGGGTTTGGGAGATGAAGAACACGTGTAGATCACGCGGGGAGAAGGAGAGAGGGGAGAGGAGAGAGGGGAGAGGAGAGAGAGATAAATCTCTATTTTATCACGTCTTGAACTGACTAAAACATTGGACCCTCATCCCTTTATATAGGAGGGATGACATTACAAGAATAGAAAATAATTTAAACCGACAACCAATTATCCTAAACTGACTCTAACTAATTAACCGCCTAACTACCAAATTTGAAATTCAAATTAATACTAATTGAGATCACACGCGATCTCTTTATTTAAAATTGCGACAACTTAATAAACGTAAATAAAATTAATGGCCACGATTTAAATAATTAGATGGCCCTACATGTCGAGTCCACGCTGCATCAGAAGTCCACCACTGGATTTGCTGTGTATGTCGGAGACTCTCTGGTCTCATGGAGAAGCAAGAAGCAAACGATTGTAGCAATACTAGTGCTGAGTCTGAATATAGGGCTATGGCCCAGGTCAGTACAGAAATGATATGGGTGAAGGCTGTGCTTACAGATCTGTATATGAAAGTCCCTCTTCGTATGACCCTGGAATGTGACAATCAAGCGGCTCTATTCATTGCAAATAATCCAGCATTTCATGAACGAACCAAGCACATTGATGTTGATTGTCACTCCATACGAGATATGATTCAGAAGGGGTTTATTTCTACATCCCATGTTAGCTCAGGGGACCAAACTGCAGACATCTTTACCAAGGCGTTACTTCGAGGGCCGTTCCAGAAGTGTTCGTTCAAGCTGAGCATGATTGGCATCTATGCTCCACCTTGAGGGGGAGTGTAGAGATATATGTTACTTTCTTTTGTACCTTTTCATATTTTCCTTTTTCCCGTTGGACTCTTTATGTATTTTACCCATAGGCTACTCTCCTATATAAGAGAGCCTAGGGCGTATGGAATAAACAAGTTTCTCATTTTTCCCAACAATTTCATTCTATGTTTATGTTCTATTTGAACCTCTCTATACCTATGATCATTATGAATGTTGTTAAGGTCGATATTGATCCTTAATGGGTTAGAGCTATGTATGGAGATGAACACCTGGCATAATCCACACATTGTTACATTGGAGAAATTCTGTATGGGACCTCTCTTATTGGTTCAAAGTGAGTTTACACAGAATATAAACTAGTTGGACAAGTCAAAACATAAAAAGCAAGACTTATTACGAAGGGTTTCAGTCAAAAGTATGACATTATTTACATGGTGAAGCTTGCTCTTGTGGTAAAGATATATACGTGTTGTACTTTTTTTAGCGATACGCTAAGGTTGGAAACTATACTAGATAGACATGACGCATTTCTTTAATGGGAATCTCCAAGAAGAAATTTGCATTCTCATGCAACCTGGTTATTATTAGGAGGGAAATGTTGCAAACTAAGGAAGGCACTAATTGGGCTAAAGAAATCCCCTCGAATCTAGTTTGGCTTGGAGTGGTGGTGATTTCAATATTACTAAGGAAACATGGATCGTACCCTATTTGTATGGAGTGAAAATACGTCTCTTCTTTATATTAATGATATGATCATTACAAGAGATAACGAAGATGAGATGGCATGATTGAAAAGTAAGCATGCTGTAGAATTTTACTTGAAATATGTTGGCAAATGAAATATTTTCTACCATTGAAATAAAGTCGAATGAAGGTTTGGTTCTTTGCTAGCGAAAACATAATCAGGATTTATCAAAGGAAACTAGAAAGTTTCGATGCAAACCCTACTTCTACACCTATTTAGGGAGGTTACAAATTGAGCATCGAGAATGAAGAACAATCACTGAAGACTTGAAAGGCAAGGACTACAGACGTGTGGGGAGATTAATCTACTACCTATGCAACGTTGCATTGAGTTTAATGAGCCAGCTCATGCTTGCACCGATTGATGTGTGTATGACAACTGTAGAATGCATCCTGTGATACATAAAGAATTTAGGAAAAGGAATTATTTTCACCAATGATGCAAAGCTTAAGATTGGGACATATTGATGTAGATTGAGCATGTTCATGGACTCTAGAAGATTTGACATTGGGTATTGCATATATGTGGATGATAATCTTGTGATTTCGAGCAAAAGGCAATATGTATTTGTTAGAAATCGAGAGTGAGGAGTAGGATGAAATCACAGGAGAACGCCTCAAACTTTCTCTCATCTGATACAATGGGTGTGGGGCTTTTTTATAGCCCTCACTGAGTCTCCAAGTCCCATAAATAGTAGATGTGGGGGTAAACCACATGATGTAGTAATTCGACCCTGTAGGGATCCAATTACCCACCTATACATGTGATGCACATACTCCAACACTCCCCCTCAAGCTGGAGCATGCAATGCTCAGTTGGGACAAATAGAAAGAAATCACTCAGACTCACAATACAAAGCACTACTGACAATATCAACTCAACGCATACACAACTGTCAGTTGCTGTCGAGGATGTTGCTTCTCATGTCGTGCAAGTGAAGAGGAACAACGGGGCTGGAGTGTGAGTTGAACTGGGTCTCCTTGTCGGAGAACATGTGCTCTGTACTGCGTCTGTCAGAGTCACTAAAACTGGAATGAGTCTCCTCGTCGGAGTACTCTGGTCCACCACATGCAAAAGACTGTGCATCATGTGGACAACTGCTCCATCTCTGAAGGTCTGAACTGAAAAAGCCATGGAAACATCCTCGTCGGAGTCCACGATCGTCGGAGTCCACGGTCGTTGGAGAATGGACTCTGAAAGTCTCTTCGTCGGAGAACTGTGGATCTCCCATACTGGCTCAGAGAATGGGATCTCTACTCTGGAGTCCCTATGAACCACATGAAAACCCTAGCCTACAACGGCATAGAGATTGAGATCTCTACTCTGGAGTCCCTATGGATAACATGAAAACGTTGAGACCAAAAATAAAGATGGAGACCACACAAATAATAATCGCATACATGTGCGCATCAAACTGAAGACTTGGAACTTATCTGAACGTCGAGTCTGAATATGAATTGTAGAGCCTGGCAACTGGCCTAGCATCTGAACTGGAGAATCTGAATATGAGCCATAAAACTCTACACAATACTCCCCCTTTCTCCCATACTTGTTGGAAAACAATGACATTGACAAAATTGGGAGACAAGAAAATGGAGAAAAATCAATGAATCACATACGATCTTAACAAATTCTTCAGCTTTTCTTCTTGCATTCAGGATGAGATACCTTGGTGTATGTTATTCGTTGATGATATTGTATTGATTGAGGATACTTTAGATGGAGTAAATAAGAAGCTTGAGGTATGAAGACATGCATTAGAGACTAAAGGGTTTCTTATAAGTAGGACTAAGACTGAATATATGGAGTGTACTTTTGATGGAAGCAATAGTGAAGGAATTGATGTTACGATAGGTGATGATATCTGTTAGAAAATACGGAATGCGGAAGCGTATCAAAAATAAAAAAATATGAACAACGGGATTTTAACGTGGAACCCTCCTCCCTAAGAAGTAGGATGAAACCACGGGAGAACACCTCAAAAGGCTGGTAGTGTATTTTACTTTCTCACTAGATACAGAGGGCGAGGGGCTTCTTATATAGGCCTCATAGAGTCTCCACATCTCACAACTAGTAGATGTGGGATTAAATAACTTGATGTGGTAAATAGATCCTGGAGTGATCCATTTACCCATTTACACATATGAGTGACACACAACATATACTCCAACACTCCCCCTCAAGATGGAGCATGCAATGCTCAACTTGGACAAACAGAAAGAAATATCAACTCACAATACAAGACACTACAAACAATATCAACTCAATGCACACAACTGTCGGCTGCTGTTGAGGACGTTGCTTCTCATGCCGTGCAGGTGAAGAGGACGAGCAGGTTGGAGTATGAGTCAAACTGAATCTCCTCGTCAGAGAGTATGTGCTATGTACTGTACATGTCAGAGTCACTTCAACTGAAAATGAGTCTTTACACGGAGAACTCTGGCCCGTCACAACATGTGGACAACTGCACCATCTCTGAAAGAGCCGAATAAAGAACGTCGCTAATTGTCCGTACGCAGATCTCTGAAGATGGGTTTCTCTCATAAGAACCTCGGAAGGATCTCATACTGGAGTTCACGAACATTGGAGAATGGACTCTGAAAAGGTATCCTCGTCGGAGAACTGGGTCTCTCCCATACTGGCTCAGAGAATGGGATCTCTATTCGGGAGTCCCTAAGAAACCATATGAAAATCCTAGCCCACATGGCATAGGGAATGGGATCTCTACTCTAGAGTCCTTATCGATCACATGAAAACCATGGCCGAAAAACAAAAGATGGGGATCACAAATAATGATGGCAAACATGTGCACATCTGAAAATGACCGCATACATGTGCGTGTCTGAAACTGAAGACTCGGAATCAATCTGATGTCGAGTCTGAATATCTGACAACTGTAGAATTTGAACAACTGTATGGTTTGGAGTATGACATCTGGAATAAACCTGTGAATCTACACAATACTCCTCCTTTCTCCCATACATGTCAGAAAATAGTGGCATCGACAAAGTGGGTTCTCTCTAGCAAGAACCTCGGAAGGATCTCGTACTGGAGTTCACGAACAGTAGACAATGGAGTCTGAAAAGGTCTCCTCGTTGGAGAACTGGGTCTATCCCATATTGGCTTAGAGAATGGGATCTCTACTCTGGAGTCCCTATGAAACCACATGGAAACTCTAGCCCACATGGCATAGGGAATGGAATCTCTACTCTGGAGTCCCTATGGATCACAGAAAACCCCAGCCGAAACACAAAAGATGGGGACCACAAACAATGATGGCAAACATGTGCACAACTGAAAAAGATCGCATACATGTGCGTGTCTGAAACTGAAGACTCGGAACCAATCTGACGTCAAGTCTGAATATCTGACAACTGTAGAAGCTAAACAACTGGCTGGTCTAGAGTATGACATCTGGAATAAACCTGTGACTCTACATAATACTCCCCTTTCTCCCATACTTGTCAGAAAATAGTGGCATCGACAAAGTTGGGAGAAGACATAAAAATGAGGAAAATAAAACAATCTCAAATGATTTTTTTGCGGTTATTTTCTCTTTCCTTTTTTATAGCTATCACATTCTCTTTTTTTCAAATAAGTCGTTCACATCTTTTACGACTTCTCTCTCTCTCTTTTTAATTTTTTTTCGTGTGTTCTTTTTTTATACGCACCCCTTTTTTTACAAAGAAATGTGGCCCAAAGTGGGCCCAAAATAACTAAGGCCAATTGGGCTTTAAAAGAACGTGTGCCTCTCATCCTCTCTCTCTTTGTTCATTTAAGTTCGGCCCAGTTTGGCCCTTACAAAAGCCGTCGATTTTTTTAAAATACGGCCGAATTTGGGCCCCTCCCTTTTTCTTTAAGTTCCCAATTGGGTACCCTTTCTCCAAGTCCCGCCGCCCCCGATGTGGCTTTCCTGGAGATGAGGATGTCGCCCGCGAATGAGGGGGCTTCTGGATCTGTCGTCGCTTGCTGCATGGAGTGTCTATAGGAGGAGCGACTTGCGGTGGAGGAGCTCGGAGGGGCGATCATCGCCTGCTATATGGAGCATCGAGCTAGGGCTGCGTCGCCAGGAGATATATCTGGACATCGAGTTAGGGTTGGAGCATCGAGAAGGGTCTCCGCTTGCTACAGTAGGAGAAGACTTGGACTTGGACTTGAGGGTTTGAGGACTTGAGGGTTTTGCGGAGGTGCTAGCGATGCTTCTCGGTAATCGGAGAGCCGAGAAGGTATGCGAGATTTGCGCCGCAAGGAGGATGTGTGGCTTCGTGCCTGGTGCATCAGGCTCCGCCTCTAGATGATGCACATGCACCTCGCCTGGATATCATTGAGGGCCTGGACTCCAGGGATTCGATCCGCTGGAGGAGGAGCATGCTTGAGTGACGCGAGAAGATGGGTCATCGGTGTCGCCTGGAGTGAAGGAGGTGCGTCTGCCGCATGTTCTCCCTAGAGAAGTTTCACAAAGAATCGAACGAGCAGAACTAGGCCTTGTCGGGATGGGAGTGCACCTCTAGGGGCTCGTTTGGTAACCGAGTTACCCCCGGGTTATCTCGGGGTAACCCGGTTTACCCCCATCTTTTGATGGGATGGAATTCTATCACAAATCATAGTGACATCACATCACATTCTTTATTCCGACTCTCTCCAACTCTCATAACCATCCCAAACAACTACTATTCCAATCAGGTTACCCCGACCCAGTCCAACCCAGCAACCAAGCGAGCCCTAGGGGTGCCGCCGTCGTCGAATTGGAGATGTTGCATTACCGCCTTGCACGAAGAACCGAGACAAGGGTTGCTGGAAGGAGCATTATACCGCATGTTGCAGCTAGGGCTGCTGGAGGAGATGATCTCCTTGAGCAGTCGATGGAGGATCGGCCATGCAACCCTGGAGATGCGGCTTTTGCTGCCTAAGATTCGTCGCTTGAAATTCAGCAAAAGATGCATTGCCGTATAAAACTTAGGGTTTCTTCAGAAACCGTATAACTTTTTCGAACCGATCATGAACAAGAGATGAATAAGAACAATCTTTAAGAACGAACCAGAACGAACTTCTTGATAACCCAATCTCGAACTAAAACAAAGAACATAATGTAAACTCCCGAGAATCGAACCCGCTCTGATACCATGTTAGATTTACGGAATGCATAAGCGTATCAGAAATAAAGATAAAGAAATATGAACAACGGGATTTTAATGTGTAACCCTACTCCCTAAGGAGCGGGATGAAACCACGGGAGAACGCCTCAAAGGGTTGATAGTCTATTGCACTTTCTCACTGGAGGCAGAGGGTAAGGGGATTCTTATATAGCCCTCACAGAGTCTCCACATCTCACAACTGGTAGATGTGGGACTAAACAACCGGATGTGGTAAATGGATCCTGGAATGATCTATTTCCCCATCTACACATATGAGTTACACACAACATATACTCCAACAATAACATTCAGAAGATAGATTCTTTTAGATACTTGGAATCTATATTGCAACATGATGGGGAAACTGATGGAGATGTTACAAACAGAATAAATGCAAGTTGGCTAAAGTAGAGAGGAGCCTCTACTGTTCTCTATGATAAGAAAATTCCTTTGAAAATCAAAGGAAAGTTCTACAAAGTAGCTGTGAGACCTTCTATGCTCTATGGATCTGAATGTTGGCCTGTGAACCATAGACATGTGCAGATAATGACAGTAGCAGAAATGAAGATGCTAAGGTGGATGTGCAAACACACACATAAAGATCGTATTCGGATTGATGCCATCAGAAGGAAACTTGGTGTAGCTCCGATCGAGGATAAGATGCGAGAAAATCGCTTAAGGTGGTTTGGTCATTTGCAAAGGAGGTTAGATGATGCACTGATGATGAAATGTGAGTTTTGGAATGTTGACCTGGCTAAAAGAGAGCGAGGAAGGCCCAAGAAGTGTTGGAATGAGACTATACTAAGCTTGATAATGATCCATGATGGATCTGAATGGAGGCAAAGAATCCATGTAGCCGACCCCACTTAATGTGGGAAAGGGCTTTGTTGTCATTGTTGTAGTTTCATTCTCGTAATTTTTTCCGCCTTTTCTCGGTTGTTTATTCTCCTTTTTTATAGTCGTTTCCTTTTTTTCCGCGTACATTTTTTTGTGCACGCACCTTCTTCCTCTCCTTTTTTTTTAAAATACATACGACCCAATTGAACCCGAAAGAAGCAACCCCCTCTTTATAATAAAATGGACATTGGCCCCCTCTCTACCCATAAACATTAGGGTTCCCATTGTGGGAACCCTTTGATGAGGGCCGCTGCCGCCCGTAGGAGTTGTAGAAGCAGTCAGAGGTGCCATCAATGCAAATGGGGACTGGAGATGATCATGTCCCTCATCGTGAGGAACTAGCGCGGAGGAGTCGTCGCCTTGGGCCGCTTGAAGCAGTTGTCTCACCGCCGTCGCCTGTGGGAGGGGGTCTCCTCAAATCGCCACCGCCAACCATGGAGGGGATGCGGCTGGAGGAGGTAATGCCGCTTGGAGGAGTTTCATCGTAGGGTTCCTTCGCTGGGGACCATCGCCTGGAGGTACGGCTTGGCCTTGATCGAAGATGCGCGCACACCTGTTTGCGGAGGAGGAACACCAGTGAAGCAACATCTCTTGCGCCGCATGGGGTTCTTCAAAGCGTGGGGGGATCGCTCGTTGTGACTTGATGCTAGTCTGGGAGCACTATCGCCTAAAGATGTAGGGTTCCAATAGTTCTTGGAACCGTTGTCTTGATGTCTCGTGCGTTGCCAACAAGAAACCTTGCGGTGCCAGGAGTTTTCTTCATTATCGACTAGGTGTGCAACCTCTTTTTCTTCGTATGGTTCCCAATTGAAACCTTGCTGCGACTCTCGATTAGGAAGATGAAGTCGTTGGTTTGCTTGTGTGCGAGATGATGGTAAGCCTGATGTTTGATTTTGAGATACCAGGAATTGCAACAACCCATTAGAAGATCAGGCCAAATGTAATCAGATCTGGGGTTGCCACAACATGATTGAATTGAATAAAATCCCTCACGGATTGCCATAGACATGTAGAACATGACGAAGCAGAATATGAATATGGTCGAAACTATGAGATCTGGAGATTGCCGATCAGATCGGTGTTGGCGTCAATGATTGTTGTGCATAATTAGGGTTTCGAAAAGAAACCTCGGAACTTGATCTTGAACAATAATAAATATGCACTAATCGATCTTTCGAAAATTTATGATGGATGAAAATTAGGGTTTCAGGAAACCCTAAAAATTGAAACTCAAACTTGAACGATTTTGAACAATGAATAAATAATCTTCAAGAATAAATATTCAAAATCAACCAAGAATCGACCCGCTCTGATACCATGTTAGAAACCGAGAACGCGGATCGACCCACTCTGATATCATGTTAGAAATCGAGAATGTGGAAGCGTAATATCAGAGATAATAAATAAATAAAAGAAGAATACCATGATTTTACGTGGAAGTTTACTCGGTGAGGAACGTGATGAAACCATAGGAGAACGCCTCAAAGGGGTGATGTTTCTATTCACTTTCTCTCATCTGATACAATGGATGTGGGGCTTCTTATATAGCCCCCACTGAGTCTTCAAGTCGCACATATAGTAAATGTGGGACTAATCACTGGATGTGGTAATTGGACCCTGGAGGGATCCAATTACTCATCTACACATGTGACGTACATACTCCAACAATATTTTAATGGGAATTACTTATAGAAATATATTGGCTCAAGATCATCTTGACAGATATTTGAGTAAGCCTTGTTCATTATGAGATTGTATTACGACAACAAGGTCGCGATCAATTTATCCAAATCATGTCTTGAATGGCAGAATCATTGAGGTTGATTGTCACTTCATAAGAGGATTGATTCAAATGAAATTGTTACCGCATATAAACCGAAAAACAAGTTGCAGATGTCTTCAACATGGAGGTTCCTCCGATCAATTTTGAGAAGAATGTAAGCAAGTTAGACATGTATAATATCTATGCCTAACTAAGGAGGACTCTTGAGTTTTCTATTATGCGGATAATTGGGTAGTCGGTGAGGATCCATTAACCAGGTTGGTCTATATAGGCAATTCATTCCTCCTTTTCCGAAGTTAAGAATGTGAAGAAATCTTTAGCCGCTTGTGAGTGTTAGGGCATTCCTTCCTTTGATTTATCCCCTCAGTTAGGGTCTTTACGTAAAAACTTATCTTCTCCATAGCTTGTTTCTACTAGTCTCAACTATTGTCTAATCGTTGTTAGATTTCATGGCGGGTGTGATACACCATTTCCTATATATTGGTGTTTAGAGCTGGGAACCTTCCTTTTTGGTATGTTATTGCTCGTACATCCATGGTTCCGCACTAATTATTCGAAAATCTTTCACGAAACTAACAGAAGACTCCACGGCATAACAACTAATCAATCTCGGAAGGGTGTGAACCTTTGTAGTTTGTTTACTTATGCACCATAATGATCAAAGCTGGGATGAGATTGCATTCCGTTCATAAAATGTCAATGCCATGAGTGAAGGCTTTCTGGGAATTTGACCTTTGTGCATAAATATTATGACTATATCATACCATGTCAATATAAATAGATCAACTAATTGTGAATTCCCCCACCTTTTAAAGAACATAACTACATTTGTGAACTCAAACTTGTGGTTTGTGACAGGAGCTTGCAAGAATAGATGAAGCAACACAATACCTTTGCAAGAGGTTCAATGCCGGCACTTTTACAGAGGTCAACAGCGAGTGATTCTGATTTCTATCTGAATGTATGGTGATTCTGAACATTGGAAACCTGGAAAGTTTATCATCCCTGCATTGATATCGGATATGGAAGACAATAAGGCGCTTATACAAGGATGTATCCGGTTTCTTTCTCATCCGAGGGTACACAGATTTTTACAGTCAACGTGAAGAAAAAGGTTAGCTACTGATGTTGTTGGTAGTTACTTTTAACTAACATTTTGTATGTGTTTTTGGATAGATTAAAGGAAAGTTCAGTGTATCCCTTTCTGCGCCAAATGTATCGTCCAGAACAGCTGATCTCATTGTCATAAATTCTTACTAGTTATCCCCACATATGCAAGTTCAGTGTATTCTGACTCGTAATATGAAAGGAATAAATTGGGGAGCAGTGCACATTTTTAAGGAGGGTTTAGTATTGGGCATAACATTCAGGTCAAAGAACCTTATTGTGACATAAAAATGGTCCCTTGGTGACTAAAATGCCATGCCATTGGTGGCCTAGTGCATGGTAATTCTTAAAACTAGGCAATGCTGTGATACCCAAGCCATATCTTTCTTTAACTGCACAATGCGACAAGTAAATTAGCCTATAGCAATGACAATTTTTGTATTTATTACCATGTGTTATTAGTTAAAGACATATCAACTAATATTATTTGTTGCAAAATTATCATCAATTATTTAAATTCATAACGAGTATTGTATTCTTTACTATATATCCCTAGTAATGAATTGTATAACTACAGTTATCATAATTTTTTTATAATCATTTCTAAATTTTAACAACGATTAGGATACCTTTTAAATGCAAAACTCCGGATAATCGTCATTATATCTCTGCAATTAGAAAGGAAGATTAATTCATTACGAATTACAAGAACACAATATAAGGACATGAAAGTGTAAAAAAATTAACATCAAAATGATAAGAAATATTCGAATTATTCATTGTTGTAGGTCAAATTTCTTGTAGTGCTCGTGCAAGTGTCGTGTCCACCTCCATCCCTCATATCGGTTGACATCCCATTATATCTCTTGTGCTATCTCGTTCATCTAGACAATGACATCTCAAGCTTCAGCTTTTCTCGATATCGCGCCTTCTTTATCTATTAAAACATGTCTTCCCCTTGGCATCTTAGTATCTCTGGTTCTGAGTATTCTTTCTCTATATGGTTATGATTTTGATTTAATAAATACTTTATTGTATAATGTTCATGGTATGATATTATGTTATAATTTGGATTTAAGTTTCAGTGTATCTTTTGCCTAAAAAGTTCGCAGTATAACTGTCTTTTAGTCCTTATCTACCTCAAAATAAAATCTTGATACATGAAAACTTTCGTCGAGCTTTTTAAAAGATCGGAGTATCCAAAGCGGATGGCAAAACTAATGCATTAAAGTGTATTCGTGACAATTGATTTTGTAAGCCTATCCTTCTTGTTTTGATGTATCCAACAATATTTCTTTGGCAAATTTGATAATTTTTCAAAATGTATTGCTAACATATATTCGAAGCAAAATTCATAGTTCTTGAGATTAAATCTTTTGATTGAACTTGCTGAAAATGATATTAGTTTTGAAAAATGGATTTTTACCCCACGAACTCTATAAACTTTGTAAATTACCTTTACGACATTTTAAACAAAGTAATTTCCCCCTCGACCCCGTAAACTTACTAACTCTTACCCTTAAACCTTGTGGTTAATCTATTTGAAACTCATGGGAGTTCTTCAGGTAATTTACAAGGTCGATGTGGTAATTATGTTGTGCAAAAGATGGTAGAGGTAATTTAACAAGTTTCTAAGGTTCATGAGGGTAAAAATCCCTTGAAAAAATAATGTTTTCCCATTGATGTATTTATTGATCAAATCATCATCGATCCTTCTAAGTATAATGACTACTGTCGAAAGAGCATATCTGCATATTAGTATTACCAAAATACAATTGCATAATTGAATTAGAATCGAATGACAAACAATGCTTTACTTGTATATAGAAAGATATTTACATGATTTTATTGCCTAGGATGATATTATGATTTGTTTTCAAAACAAAAAAATATATGATTCTTTGATTTGATTTATTCGTTATTTAATATGCATGCATCATATGGGACTTTTTTAAATAATTATTAAAATAATTATATTTAATTAAATCAACATAATAAGAAAATTAAAAAATAGGCATCTATTGGTACCTCATGTGCCAATTTAGAGAGCCAAGCCCAAATTTGTACCTCAGGTGCCAATTTGGGCTTAGCCCATTTGGTTATTTTCCATTTTTGTTCCCCTCTCCTCCCATTTTAATTTCAGACCCTCATAATTTTACAAATAACTCCACACTATTTATATAAATAATAAGTATAAATTTTATACATTAATAATAAAAATCTATTATATTTTTTAATTGTTGTATGTTTATTTTATACAAATTTCGTTAGTTTATTTATGATTTAGTGTAGAATATCTCTTATTCGACATCTCATAAAGATTCTCTTTATTTTATAATGTAAGTAAATCAATAGAAACCGAATATCAAGACATTGACCATGACATACATAAGCTCAGCATTCTACATTATAACGTTAATCCTTTTGACAAATTGCAGATATTTTATTAAAATCATAGAAGTATAACAATTTTCCAAGAAATAATATAAAATAGTTTGCAATATTTTATGATGTCCATCTCTTTAAAAATCCTTTCAAGCCTCCTCCTTCATCGTTTCCTTTGCCATTATTTCATGTTATCATATGGCTATCTTTACGTGTTGTCTTTTTTGGCTTCTTCTTGATATTTCGTTCTGAATGTGTTGATACATGCCCACGAGGATGCAACTTAGCTGCTGACTTCCGTGGAGGTTCAGCTGGTTAAGTAACTTGATCCCTTGTGCTTCTTACACTAGATGATTGTTGTAGTGGGTCCAACGGTGTAGACGCATTGATCCTTACTCCTATTCATGATCTTCGAGACAGCTTTGAAGGTTGATGTGGTACTATCATTGGAATACCAAAGAATTGTTTCTCGAAGTCGGTTGTCTCAACTTGGCGAACACTGGCAAATAACTCGGCTTGAAGAGCTTCTAAATTGTATTGAGTAGGCAATGTGAGCTGAGAGGGCCATAAAAAGTAATGTGCGACTTGAAGGACATCACCGTATGTGTATTCTGACATCCATCATTTTCTATAAGAATGAAAATGATCTTGGCTCGACATAGTTTGTTATGTCTCACAGTACCTTAGTTTGTTTTGGGCGCGTTGGTTACACCTATAACCTAAATGGAACCAAACATCTCATGATTCAAAAATGTGGAATCTCGTCTTAATCGTCACTTGTCAAGAGAGTCAATTTGACTTGAAGGACCAACATATGACGATCCTGCAAACTGTGATTGACTCAAAGTTTCTACATATCCTATAAGAATGAAATAATTACGTTATATGAAATAATTACTTTATATTAAATATCGCATAAGCTAAAAATAATTTTTTGGAAAGAGATTCAATTAAACAAGTTATTTCAACCTGAAGGTCCAAATCCTGCTTCATCATGTTGTGATCCTACTAGCTATATCCTACGTAGCCCATACTTGAAAAAATTACCTTATATTAAATATCACACAAATCAAATATTAGATATGAGAACGATAGAATTTCATAAAGAGATTATTACAACATGAAGTTCCAAAGCATGGTTGCTCTTGTTGGTACCTAATGACGCGAAAATCCTATCGACTAAGATGGAAAAATAAGCAGGCGTCGTTGTTCCTAGCTAATCAGTTCGGTCAATCAAGAAAATAGAAACCACTTGCAAAATAAATCAATAAAAACAGGGGAATGTCAGCGGTCTCAGCTATTTATTTAACCTGGTATAGCGACCAGGTCGAACACAAGGAGCACGAAAATGTGTGAAGTAGTCAGAAAGCAGAGTAATAAAAACATATTTTGTGGTTTTTAATTTGTATTTTTTTATATTTTCAAAATGAGAAAACAAATAAAAAGAATAAGGAAAAAACAAGTTTTAACAATTTTTATTAAGACTAAAAATGCTCAAAAATTAGAAATAAATTTTTTATGTTTTTCAAATATTCAGATGGTTTTGATGATTTTATGGTATTTTTCTGATTTTTATCTGATTTTATAAAAATGGAAGAAGAACAAAATAGTAAAATAATGTATAGCCTGGACTACAAGTCAAGTTTAAAATATCAAAAATGCCTTGACGTCCTGGTGGTGAATTTTATGAAAATGTAGATAAAAATATCTAACTACGACATCTGAAAACCCATTTTTTATTTTTTTTCTAGAATTTTTAATGTGTTTTATAAGATTTTTAGGATTTTTAACTTTTTAGGGTTTTTATAAAGGATAATAAAAATGGCACTGGAACAAAATACAAATAAACAAGCACACACTAATTTTTTTAAATTTTTAAAGTTTATAATTTGTATGTATTTTGGAAAATAGACATAACAATTTTTTGTTGTTTTTATTTTTATAAAGTATCAAATAAAATTAAATTAATTCACAAAAAATACCATAAATATTACGTATTAGCAAGAGCTAATTTTAATTTTATGGAATTTTTGGAGTTGATTTAGTAATTATTTGATTAAAAACAACACACACAGCACACATGGACCTATACGTAATTATTCAAAAGTTTCAGGCCAGATATTAACACACTCAAAAGCTAAGGACCTATACGTAATCCACATGACACATGCTCAGAGGGGGCATAAATACAAATACTAAAAAGTTTCCATTTCAGACATAACATCTAGGAAGTACATGGAATATAATGCAAGTGTACCAGAAGATCACGTGACACTAAACGTGAGTCCAGATATACAGGACTAAAGTGTAAATACTTAAGAGTTCAAGGTCCAAATCGTAAAATGTCTGAACTACATTTTTTACGGGGTTAGATAATACAAAGTAAAAACTGCATGGTAGATAATGCAAAATATACCCTTTGCAAGGAGCGTACGGAACACGTGAGGGCACGTGGCGGGCTCTAGAGGCAACTTTGGCATACGATCCTGATCACTGGTGGAGCAGATCTGATGGTTCAGGGTATGTCCCCCTACGTGCAGTCAGATGTGTCATGAAGCGTCAGATCTGATGGCTGAAAAGCTGCGACGGTCGGCGGTTGGGATATAATATGGTGAATGAAGGCCAATCCGACGATGGATGAGGATGCTGGAAGAACAACTCATGGGGGAGCTTCAATCGGGTGCGGGCAACGATCCACTGGTCCGATGAGTGCCCAAAGAGGTCGGTAGTGTCGTGGAGATGCTCCGCATCTGATCGCATGCTTTGATGGACATGGCGATGGCTAGATGGGCGTGGAGGTGTAGGGCTACCTGGAGCTACTCCGCCTGAGCAATAAGGGGTCCAAGTGATGCTCCTCTCGGCTCGGTGGCCTGCAAAGAGTAAAGGGACTCGGGGCGAAGCTCCAGTCCACGTTATTGAAGCTGGAAACGAAAGAAGTGGAGGGGGGTAAAGATTGATCTCTGGCGAAGGCGATAGAGGGAGATCCTCGCCCTAATCTCAACCTGAAGGTCGAGGCTAAGGTTGATCAGGCTGCAGTGCAAGATAGAAGGCGAAGCTGCGGGTCGATTTGATTGGCTGGATGTGGATATCAAGGGTCGGAGCAAGTGAATGTGTGGTGGAGGCGAGATGCGTGATTGAATCGAACATGACAATGGAAGTGAAATGGGTAATACATGAGGTTATGGATGAACTCTGGAGATTCAGGCGAAGATGGGAGTCGAGGTTATGGCCTCAACCTCATCGCGGAAGACGGGGAGGCTGCTCGTGGCGGATCTTCGGCCACGAAGGGTGAGCGATGTCGTCACTGCACCAAACCGAGCTCCAAGGGTCTCTCCGAGCAACTGTTACTCAGCTGGAGGTGGCTAGGGGTTGAAGTGGGAGCGAGGAGTGAGCTATGGTGCCAAAAGGTCGAAGGAGATGTTATATAGGCTTCCCAAGGGTGTGAGATGATCGGGCAAAAGCGCGCAACCCTAGGAAGATCTGTGCCTTCCTAGGGATCTGCGAGGGTCATGGATCCAAGGAGATGGCTCGGATGAAAAATCAGATCAAGAGGAGGTTTGATCCGACTGGTAAAAAGGGAAGAAAAAGGTCCGGCAAAAAGGGTCGGGTCGGGTCAAGCCTAGAAGAGGGCGTTGACTCGAGGTCAACATCTGGTCCCGGCCAATCAGAAAAAAGGAATTTACAAATTATTTAAAAAATCAATAAAAATAGTAAATGAATTCAAAATAAAAAGTACAAAAAATAAAAAAATGTTTATTATTTTTCAAACTATTTTATGTGATTTTTAATTTTTTATGAAAAATAAATTAAACTATATACAATATAAAGTATTATATACATGTATAATATACCTATGTATTTTATACAAGTATTTTTATTTTATATTTTTACACGAATATCCTAATTTTGTATTTTATTTATTTACAACCTAATTTTTGGAGTATAAAATAATTTTTATTTTATTTTTATTATTTATAGGTATATAATAAATAGGGAGTGAGACATATATACATTTATTTTATACAAGTGAGAAAGGATTTTATTTTATTTTTCTAATTTTTCTTTTATTTTTAAAACTATATACAAGGAGGAAGAAAGAATATTTTATTTTTATTTTATCCAAAATTATTATTTATAGATATAAGTAATATGTACAATATAGAGTAGGCCCTATCTCTCTCTACTTATTTTGTTTGGCGATCATGTCAAGGTTTGACCTTCTCTTGGGGTTTGAATCACTCTGTATTTATTCTAAATGCCTTCTTCCTTTTTCTTTTCCTTTATTCTTTTATTTTTGCATAAATACATGTTAAATATACAATGCTAACACCTGCATGCTGAGTGCTAACTTATTGTATTTACACCTATCTACATGATGCCTTGCCAAGATAAATAACTAAATAAAAGAATAAAGAGTGAGAATTAGGGATTCAACACCCCCCATACTTTCCCGTTGCTAGTCCCTTAGCAAACACTTATTTGAAAAAGAAGTGAAAAAGAGAAGAAAAGAAAAAGAAGGAGAATCAAGGTTGATTATTAAACTTGTCTTCATTAAATTGAAGTATGGAGCTCAGTCAGACCTTTGGATTATTAGTTTGTTGGAACCTTTTCAGGACCTAGGTTTAAGACTCAACAGCCTTTAAGTTCCACCAATCTATGGTCAAGACTCCTTGATAATCCATATCAGAACAAGTCTACATACACAACCCTAATGACCATGAATCTTTTCTTGTACTGTGTAAGTGATATGTAGATTCCCACCTCAGAAATGACAAGGCAACAACCTCCCTCAACAAGGTAACTCTAATTCCCTAGTCTAGCAGCTCTTTCCTCGAGGAGTGGGGTATTCCCTTCTAAGTTCAAGTTCAAACAACTCAAGAAGAGGGGAAAAGAAGAGAATGGACCGTGACCAGTGTAGCCACGTATCCCTAGGAGCCCAACCAGTATCTAGGTCTCCCGCTACAAGCTTCATGAGATGAGAAGATGTAAGACAAGCTTTGCTTTATTTGGCTATATATACTCCGGCATGCATTTCATTTTCTATCGGACCCACCACTTTTTGGGGTTTTTCTTTCTTTTGCACATTTTTTTGATGTGCATATGTACAACATATCTACATGGTGCAACATATTTACATAAGGACTTTTTCTCTTGAGCCAGTAGACTATCCCTCTTTTGAAGCATTATTTCAACCCACAACTCATGTCTTTAGATCTCAATACCGCTAGACCAAGTTGAGACGCACTTCCCTCCCTAAAGGAAGACGAGAGGTTCCGCCTTTAAGTACCACCCTCGTATGCTACCCCAAGCCAAGGAAAACTGCCTCCTCACCACCTCATCCGTGTGGAGCTGAGTGTAAAGCGCTGGTTCAAGTATAGCCATTATCTGTGAGAGTCATGTGTGCGTTGTTAAGTGTTCTACCTAGGCTCATCGAGATGGCATGTGAACATAGTCTAGTGGACTCAAGGAATTAAGTCACCAGTTGACCTGAAAAGTCTTAACCCCAAATCCTATAAGGTTCCTCTTAGAATTAAGTGGATTAAGGTCTTAACCAAGCTCCATTTTTCAATTTAATTCCAGATTAGTTTAAATGTCAACTATAATTCAGAAGAATATACATATATATACAAAAAATTTGAGAAATGTGCAAAATTTTTGAAAATGTTTGAATGTATGCAGAAGTTTTGCAAACTATTTACAAACATTTACACATGTTTTTTTGCAAACTTTTATTTTTCAAAAATCTAACAAAAATTTTGTATTATATACATAATTTTTATACAAACATATTTACAGACTTTTCACAAGCAAACCATTTTTACAAACATTTATACGAAAATAGTTTTTATAAATAGCTATGTATGTGCAAGAAAGAAACTTATGTACAAGAAAAATTTTAAAATTCCTGTGATTTTTAATAAGAGATTTTTAGCCATTTTATTTATTAACACACTCACTCAATGTACGAGTTATGGCTAAAGTATATATGGAATATATACGACATCCCCCTATACTTAGCTCGAACGATCTCCCCAAAGTGATCAAAGAGCGATGAATAAGACATAACTCGTGCTTGTATGGGGAAGTGGAATGAAAGGCTATACTACAATGATGAATCAAAGAATAGAATGAATAAAGCCCAGTGATTCCCCCTATACTTGAGATCAAGTTATCCTAAGTATAGCAGACTGTACACAAAGGAAAAACCGAGTGTGATAATGTACAGGGTCTACCTCTCCTATACTTAGGGTAAAATATCCCTAAGTATAGGCAGCAAAATAAAGGTAAAAAGATTCAAAAGAATAATCCAAAACCTGATACCCCCTTATATTTAGGGTAAAGTACACCCTAAGTATAGCATAATCACAAGATGCAGCTGTGGTTTTAAACTAAAGAATGAGATGATATGGACATCTGGATCTATACAAGGTAGGAGACAGTGATAATCAGACACGAGATGCAAATGATGTGAGTCAAGGACCACATCTCATGCAAAATGAATCGGGCCTACATCAACAATCAGCGGATCATGATCTAAATATAGCTTGAGGCGCTGACCGTTGACGCGAAAGGTGGACTCAGATGACATCTCAGATATATTGATATTACCATTGTCATGCACCTTTCGGACCAGGTATGGTCCCTTCCATTTACTATGTAATTTCCCTAGAAATAATCTAAGCATGGAATCAAACAACCATACTCTCTGATCTGGCTCAAACTGCTTATGCATGATATGAGAATCATGCCATATCTTTACTCGCTCCTTATATTGTAGGCTATTTGAAAAGGCTATGTCTCTAAGCTCCTCCAGAGCAGCTAATTCTGCCTTCCTTTGATCATATGTATTCTCCGGATCCAATAGTATATCAGTGATAGCCCAATGTGACTTATGCTTAATCTCAGCAGGTAAATGGCACGGCTTGCCATAAATAAGACTAAAGGGAGATGTACCCAAAGGAGTCTTGAAGGAAGTTCGATATGCCCACAAGATCGAGTCCAAAAGCTGTGATCAATCCTTTCGATCTGGTCGGACTACCTTCTGCAGTATCGTCATGATCTCCATGTTCGATACTCTGCAAGACCATTGGTCTGAGGATGATATGGAGTGGAAACTTGATGGTCTATGCTGAATTCGTTAGCAAGGGCCTTTACCTTATCATTAATGAAGTGAGACCCCCCATCAGATCTCAATACTCTAGGTACCCTGAACCGTGAAATGATATTCTTCCTCAAAAAGTTGCAAACAATCTTAGCATCTGCGGTTCGGGCGGGTATGGCCTCAACCCAACGACTCACATAATCAACAGCCAACAGAATGTACTCGAATCCCTGACTCTTAAGGAATGGATCCATGAAATCGATGCTCCATGCATCAAAAACCTCACAGAAGTGAATGGGCTACATCGACATCATATCACGTTGTCCACAAGTGCCCATCCTCTGATAGTCAGTACACCTCTTCACAAATTCATCAGAATCCTTGAAGAGGGTAGGCCACCAGAGGCCAGATTGGAGCGCTTTCTGTGATGTTCTCCTCCCAGAATGATGTCCTCCTTCCTCAAGCTTGTGATAGTACATGAGGACGCTGTGGTGCTCCTCTGAAGGAATGCACCGATGCTAGATGCTATCCCCTCCTTCATGATAAAGGATGGGATCCCCTTAGTGGTAAGACTTGGCCTTCGCAAGGAAGGTCTCAAGTCGCTGTCTAGGCCAACCTTGTGGAACTTTCTTGGCAACAAGATACTTCACAATGTCAGCGTACCATGGGAGCAAGGCGATAGCAAGGATCTCCTCATCTGGGATGGTCTTTGTCATAGGATCAGCTGCTCAGATTCCTCAAGATTTTCCAAATGGGAGAGATGATCCGCCACCACATTCTTGACTCCAGGTTTATCCTTAATCCCAATATCAAATTCCTGGAGTAGAAGGATCCATCTAGTCAGTCTCGCTTTGGCATCCTTCTTTGCCATGAGATACCTGATGGTGGTGTGATCAATAAAGATAGTCACTTTGGATCCAAGAAAATATGATCTGAATTTATCCAATGCAAAAATTACGGCTAGCATCTCTTTCTCTGTGATAGTATAGTTCTGCTAAGCGGATATACGGCTAGCGTAGTAAATGACAAATGGTACTCCATCCCTCCTTTGTCCTAGCACAACCCCTACGGCAAAATCGGAGGCATCCGCTAGGATCTCGAATGGAAGAGACCAATCAGACAGATGAAGGATAAGAGCCTCAAATGATGCAAGACTCTTATCATCTACAATGAACTCGGTGTCTTTTGTCAACAAATTAGTCAATAGTCGGGTAATCATACTGAAGTTGTGGATAAAACATCGATAGAAATTGACATGCCCCAGAAAAGATCATAACTGCCATAGATTGGATGGTGGATTGAGTTTCCTGATGATATCCACATTGGCCGGATCAACCTCCATGCCCCTGTTGGAGATGATATGACCAAGCACTATCCCTTGAGTCACCATGAAGTGACTCTTCTCCCAAGACAAGACAAGATGAACCTCAATGCAACACTGAAGAGCGGTCTAGGAAATCAAGACAAGCATCGGACCCGCCGTTATAGACCGAAAAATCACCCATGAATACCTCTAAACAGTCACCCACCATGTCCGAAAAAATGGACAAATGTCGTCGGGGCGTTACATAGACAAAAGGGCATCCGCCTAAAAGCATAAGTCCCAAACGAACATGTGAATTTCATTTTGTCCTGGTCTTCGGGCGCCATGGCCACCTAATTGTAGCCGGAGTACCCGTCAAGAAAATAGTAGTGACTCTTTCCAGCTAGCCTCTCTATAATCTGATCAATAAAAGGCAGCGAGAAACGATCCTTCCTGGTGGTCTGATTCAATCATCTGTAGTCTACACAGACCCTCCAAGAAGTGGGTACTCGGGTAGCTATCTCCTCTCTAGATTCGCTCACAATTGAAGTGATGCCTGTCTTCTTGGGCACCACATGTAATGGACCAACCCACTTGGAGTCGGAGATGAGAGATAAAATTGACGCTCCACCATTTAGATATTCCCTTCATGACCACCTCTCGAAGATTCGGGTTCAACCGATGCTGGAACTCACTCGACGGCTTTGCATCCTCCTCGAGATAGATATGGTGGGAGCACATGGCCAGACTTATCCCCTGGAGATCAGCTATACTCCATCCTATTTCCCTGCGGTTCTTTTCAAGAACCTCCATCAATCGAGATTCTTGCTCTCCAGTCAAATCTGTTGAGATAATGATTGGGTACATCTCATGCTCACCCACAAAGAATCTATACTTCAACGACTGCGGCAAAGGCTTCAGTTCAACACAACTGGGAGCTGGCAAATCTGACCTCTGAAAAGTCTGAGTGAATGCAAGCAGATATGAATGGGAGAACTCTCACTGATTATGCAAAACTGGTGAAGACTGTCCTGTTGGTGTATCTGTACTCGGTGCTAGCATGGTCTCCACCCTAGCTATTGGCTCTAGGGAAATCAGACAAGGTAATAAATCATCAAATTCTATTCAGTCTATGTCTGAATCCGAGGGATCTGGATCAGAATCTCAAGATACATATTATGCCTCACTATCTTGAACACGATCGTCAACCTCGAAAGTGTCCTCGGCCAAGAGTGGGCTCTTCGAACTCTCCTCTGCTGGAAACTACGAATCTACGACATCTGACCAAGTGGCTTCATCATCAGAGATCACAAAATCACACTCCTGGTGGATGTCTCGCTCTGCCTCTGTTGTCTACTCTACATCACTAAACTACTCTGAGCAAGCTGTCTCGCGCTCTAGTCTCATCGATCGTCTCTATTTGTATACTCTCGCCCTCGACGCGAAACTATACCTTCCTACTATCATGATCGGACACCGCCTTGGCTGTGGCCAATAATGGACATCCTAGAATGATGGGGGGTATCGGTCACAGATTCAGGGATCTCCATGTCCAACGCAACGAAGTCCTTGAGAAAATTCAAGCCCTGAATTGTGACGACCACATCCTTCAACAACCTCTTCGGCCTCTTTACAGATCGATCAGTAAACTGAAGGACTGTCCTGCTCTGTCGGAGAGGTCCAAACTCGAATCAGTTGAGTAAGGCTGTCGGAAGGAGGTTGATGGAAGAGCCACTGTCTAATAGAGTACGGTCGAATCTCTGCTCATGAATGTGGCATATGACATAGGGAGCTCCTGCATCTGGCCTCTTGGCTGGCAGACTGTTCTGAATAGTGAAGCAGGTGGCATGGGTCAGCACAAGGATTTTTGCCTGATGGTTCCTCTTCTTCCTACGAATAGTAGTCTTTTCTCTCAAGTTCTTATGGAAGAGAGGGATGTGCTCAAGTGCCTCCTGTAGAGTCAACTGGATATGAAATCTATCAATCATCTGATGGCTGAACTCTAACTGCTGATCTTTTTTTTGGATTTTATTTTTTATTCCACTTTGCCAAGCAGAGTGCTTGAGGAAAGGGGATGGCTGGGCTCCTCAGATAGAGGGCTAGGAAGAGGTTCCTGCTGCTGAGAAGGCATAGAATCCATACAAGTATCATCAATCATCGGATATGGACTCGGAGATGAAGAAACCTTCCCTTTATTAATTTTTTGGTATTTTTCATAATATACTGAGATACAAAAACTGGAGGTGACACAACTAGAATATAAATGGTGGCATCAGTACCACCCACGACATCTGTCTTCGTGGCATCAACACCATGCTCCGGCTCAACATCATGAAAAGTGGTGGCATAAGTACCACCGGCTAAATCTGGAGAAGTGACGACCTTAGTACCCGTCGACTGGATCAACATCATCCTTGGTGGCGTCAGCACCACCGTCATCATCATTATTAGCGACATCAGCACCGTTATCCTCCTCATCTGGCACTCCTGAATCCTCGTGGTGTCGTCGCTCAAACGAGGCACTGCCGGCTGGTATCCTACCTGTCCTAAGTGTAACAAAGTCAGCATTAAATGTATATGAAGCAATGTCACCCAATAAATCACTAGGAGTGGTGGTCTCCGTGAACTGTACCTACTCATATTTTCTTTTTAGGTTATTCGGGTTGGGCTCAATCTGAGCGGGTGTGGCGGCCTTTCCCTTGATGATCTCCCTCATCTCCTGGCGAAACTCATCCATCTCCCGCCTAAAGGATGTCTGCTGGTTTGAGAGTAGGCGGGCTAGATCATCAAGAGCTGGATTCTCATAGGCTGGCCCCCATGAGAACTGGATGGGTTGCCTCGCTGAAAATGAGATTGTTGCTGGAACTGATGAGGGGGAAGCTGAGAATACTGCTGAGGATGTCGTTGGTGCTTCTTCCACTGTTGTCCCTGCTAGTAGGGACGAGGACCCGACTGGTAATGGTAGGATGGCTGTTGGGAGTAATGGGTCTATTGCTGAGGCTGGCTGGGCTGCCCACCCTGAGCTAGAGGCTGCTGCTAGGACGAGGCGCCCCCAGTAGGCCACCTGAATTCGGGATGATCTCTGCGGATCCTGAGCTGCTACTGGTCATACCAAATCTCGTTGACTTCCATCAATGGCTCCTACTCGTATGGGGATAGGGGAAGAACTTTCAGTGGTTGATCATGCTGATACACCACCATCTGGGTGTCCTGAGATGATGGTGGATGAGAATACTGTTGTTGTAATTGTTGGACCAGCTCCGCCTGGATGTGGTAAACCTATCAGTACTGGGTGGAGTGCTGGGATGAGCCACTACTAATTGGATTAACACACGACCTGAGACGTGGCTGAGGAGCCGTATGTGCCTCTTGGAGACACATGATCTGTATCTTCAGGTCACTTAAGGTCTGTGTCAACTGATCAATCTGAGTCAAGCCCTGGCACTACTTCTTCTCGATGCTCTCGATGCAGTCTAGCTTTTCGCTGATAATGCCTATACCAACAGCCGACGACTCTGCCTATGCTGTGGCTGCTGAAGAGGTAGATGGACCTGCATCAACTCGTGATATCCTATGATAGGATACGTCGTGGGGTGAGGGATTCCCTTGAGTGTAGAGCCGGGTTTGGGACATCACTGTGTAATTCTTGACCATCTCCTCATAGATGGCCCAGACCTGGTCTTTGTCCTTGGCGAAATAGGAGCCCTCACAAGAAGCATGCACAAGCTCCCGCAACTTCGGTGTCATCCCACAAAAGAAACTCTATACTAAATTGGGCTTGGAGATGTTGTGATGTGGACACCGGTCGATGAGCTCACGGAAATGATCCCACGCCTCATGGAACTGCTCGTTTGGGATCATGGAGAAATTATTGATCAGAGCTCACGCTGTGTTCATCTGGCCGAATGGGCAGTACTTGTTCAAGTACTTGGTCCGGAGCTGCTCCTATGAAGTAACGTATCTCCCTAGATGCTTCATCTAGTAGGTTTCTCTGTCGACAAGGGAGAATGGTAACACCATCATCATGATGGTATCCTCATCCACGAATTGTCATGGATAGTACTGTAGATCATCTCGATCTCCTGTAGGTGCAGATGCAGCTCCTCAATGGCAAGCCCATGGAACTTGGGCCAGATCTAAATGGTATGGGGAGGGAGCTTGAAGTCTCCCAAAATCATCGAAAGCTGGATCCAACAGTGTGTAAGGGTCGCACCAGGGTTGTGCAATTCCCTCATCGGCCTAGCTGGTCCTATAGCTCCACTAGATGTCCTCCATCTACTCCTCTACCCTCTAGAATCTCTCCACTACCTGCTCGGTGCGGCTCTTTGCTGTCGGCTTGCATCTGTGCCATCTCTCTGTGCACCTCTGCCATAAAGGATCCCTAGTCTCTAATCTTCCTCTGCATCGTCTTTAGGGAGGCTAAAAGCGTGTTGTTGATGGTGCCCTGGTCTAGAACATACGTGGTACTCTGGGGCTGCCCATCAATGCGCTCTTCACTGCTGGACATCTCACAGGTCTCTACAAAGGCAAAAGACCTGAACTCAGGTGTCATCAAATGAACAAATATTTGTGCTGGTCTCTGCTCGGGCACATCGGGACTGGAAGAAGGGTGATCGAGGGGGAATAAGGCTAAATCAAACTCAGGTTCGGAGAGTGGGTCTTGGCTCTCCCGAACCTACCTAGATGAATGGGGTGGAGTGCTCGGAAGCGATGCTGCCAAAGGCTGCCTAAGGGACCTCATGCCAATCATCTTGATTTGGAAGAAGTACGGATGGGATCTAGAAACAAAAAATATTGGTAATCAAACCCCCAATTTACCTACGCAACGTAGAGCTGATGACCGTGAAGGTTCGGTTGTTTATCTTGTCAATTTTATTTAGGTGATAATTCAGTCCAACCGAGCGATTAAGCGAGCTGTTAGGTACCCGATGCTCCTAAAAGACTGGCCCAATCCCAAAGCTAGATCTTTCCCAGCCAGTACAAGTTGCGGACTATTTACCGGCTACCCGATCAACTCGCTCTGTAAAGGATATCGCGGCCCGCTTTCCCGGAGATCGGAGCAATCCTCACTAGAGAACAACTAACCCCAAGACTAGTAGTCTAACGAGAGTTCAGGTATGGCTCTAGCCTAGTGTGCGGGTCACTCTCTCGCGCAAGCAAACCAAACAATGAGGGGATGACTCTCCAAAGACAGATTTTTAAATGATGTGTCTTTTAATATCAAGT
This sequence comes from Ottelia alismoides, assembly GCA_037367405.1. Classification (NCBI taxonomy): domain Eukaryota; kingdom Viridiplantae; phylum Streptophyta; class Magnoliopsida; order Alismatales; family Hydrocharitaceae; genus Ottelia; species Ottelia alismoides. The sequence goes on along the minus strand of JAZKJV010001679.1, from coordinate 195,723 downwards.
TTGTTTAGCAGTCTCAATTTTATGGTTATCTCTTTTTAGGTCATTTTCAATAATCAAACAAATGTCTAATGAATTTTTCGATCTCCTGATTATTTAAAGTGCAAAAACGGGGGGAGAAGTCGAAAAAGTCGATGCGCGATCAAAACTTATGATGCATGTAAAGTAAGAAAGGTGTACCTGACTCCAACACTCTACATGCAGGGTGATCCTTGCATAAATTAAAGACAGAAATGTAAACTAATCTAAATGATGCAAGAAGAAAACGACCTTAGACGAGCAATTTCTAGGATCACGAAGAACAACAGTAACTGGTCAGAGAGAGAGATCTGGTTCCAGTCTCTGATGCCGATCGGTGTTCGCCAAAACGGATCCTGCACACAATTTATACAGCCTCAAGTAACACGCGATCTCTTAGTTAATCAGGTTAACTTTTTATTACGATTTGTATATAGGTCCAATTACGAACTATAGGTGCAGGCAAGATTTTAGGTATTGGGCCCTAATTATTTATGTCACAATCAAAGAAATTCCTAAATCTAAGGGCCAAATTCTTCGAGAATCAAAGGAAAGAAAAATGCGAATAAAACAAAATCGGCTAAAAATCATGGTGAGGTCCCCTGAGCACATCGGTGCTCGATGAAACAGACCCCGATATGCCAAGTCAGTCTGAGTGTCCAGAGTCTAAGTTATTACACCAATAATAAAATGATGCAAATAAACTAATAAGCTAATCTACTCTCTAAAAACTACAACTGTCTCCTGCTCCTCCTGCTCCTCCTAGGATGCAGTTCTCCTCCAAGGTGTACTCGAGCGATTCCTCGCAAAAAAAGCGAAACAGAAATGGGTCAGAATACAGTTATAAAAGATAGATATCAAAATAAATCAAAAGGCTGAAAATCGACTACTAAGTCGTGATCCCCAGCAACGACGTCATTCTGATGACGAGAAAATCCGATCGACTGAGATGGAAAAATAAGCAAGCGTCGTTGTTCCTAGCCAATCAATTCTGTCAATAAAGAAAATAGAAATAAATTAAAAATAAATCAATCAAAACATGGGAATGTCAACGGTCTCTACTATTTATTTAACCTGGTATAGCGAGTAGGGTCGAAAATAAGGAGCACGAAAATGTACGAAGTAGTCGGAAATCAGAGGAATAAAAACATATTTTTGTGGTTTTTAATTTGTATTTTTTTATATTTTCAAAATGAGAAAACAAATAAAAAGAACAAGGCAAAAACAAGTTTTAACAATTTTTATTAAGACTAAAAATACTCAAAAAATTAGAAATAAAAATGTTTTTATATTTTTCAAATACTCAGATGTGTTTGGTGATTTTATGGCATTTTTCTGATTTTTTTATATGATTTTATAAAATGGAAGAAGAAAAAAATAGTGAAACAATGTACAGCCTGAACTAAAAGGCAAGTTTAAAATATCAAAAATGCCTTGACATCCTCGTTGTGAATTTTATGAAAAAGTAAATAAAAATATCTAACTACTGCAATTGAAAACTTATTTTTTATTTTTCTAGAATTTATAATGATTTTAGAAGATTTTTAGGATTTTTAGCTTTTTAGGGTTTTTATAAAGGATATGAAACAAAAATGGTACTGGAATTAAAAAACACATAAACAACCACATATAATTTTTTTAGTAATTTTTAAAGCTATTTTTATAATTTTTATGTATTTTAGAAAATAGACAGAACAACTTTTTCTTGTTTTTTATTTTTAGAAAGTATCAAACAAAACTAAATCAATTCACAAAAATCACCATAACCATTACATGTTAACAGGAGCTAACTGTAATTTTTATGGAGTTTTTGGATCGATTGAGTAATTATTTGATTGAAAATAACACACACAACACATAGAGACCTATACGCAATTATTCAAAAGTTTCAGGCCAAATATTAACACACTTAAAAGCTAAGGACCAAATCTGCAAATTAGCCAAGAAAACACGTGCAATCCACATGACCTAGGCTCAGAGGGGCATAAACGCAAATACTAAAAAGTTCCCATTTCAAACATAACATCCGAGAAGTACATGGAATATAATGCAAATGTAACAGAAGAGCACGTGACACTACATGTAAGTCCAGATATACATGACTAAGGTGCAAATATTTAAGAGTTCAAGGTCCAAATCATAAAATGTCTGAACTACAACTTTATTTATGGGGCTAGATAATAAAAAGTAAAATTGCAAGGTAGATAATGTAATATACCCTTCGCAGGGTGCATGCGGAACGTCACCTAGAGGGCTCTGGAGGCGGATCTGGTGTACGATCCTGATCACTGGTGGAGCAGATTTGATGGTTCAGGGTATGTCCCCCTACGTGCGGTCAGATGCGTTAGGAAGCATCTGATCTGATGGCTGAAAAGCTGCGACGGTTGATGAGCGACTTGAGCGACTAAGGTAAAAAAGGTATCAATGGTCATTGCGATCTCAACCTCTCGAATCGGGCTCAATCAAGAAAAAAGAAGACCACCAATAAAAAAAGATAAATCAATCAGCAAATAAATAGCGGTCTCGCTATTGTATTTTACCTGGTATAGCTACCAGGGTCGAACACAAGGAGCATGGAATGTGTGGGCTACGAAGTAGTCGGGGATCCAAAAAGAAATAAAATAAAATATTTTTGGTGGATTTTATATTTTTCAAATTTTTTAATTTTTAAATTAATAAAAGGTGTAAAAGAAATCAAAAGGCACAAACAAACAATTCTTTAAGGTAGTAAAAATAATCAGAAAATTAAAATAAAAATATTTTTGGATTTTTGGAACATTCAAGTGTTTTTTGTTATTTTTCTTGGATTTATCTATTTTTAATTAATTTTCTAAAAATGAAATAAAGATAAAAACACAAAATAGTGTACAACCCGAATCTAAAGACAATTTAAAAATACTTAAAAAGCCTATAAAATTTGAATAGTAATTTTAAGATAAACTAAAAATAAAAACCTAACTAGAGAAATCAAAAATGCAATTTTTGAGTTTTTGTGAATTTTTAATAATTTTCTAAGGTTTTCAATGTTTTTTAATTTTTAGGGTTTTTATGAATGCAAATTCAACAAAATTTGGACTGAAGCAAAAATAAACTAAAAAACATGCAAACAATAATTTTTTTTGGAATTTTCAAAGGGTTTTTAATATTTTTAATTGATTTTTAGAAACAGACATTAACAATTTTTGAGGTTTTTGAATTTTTAAAAATATCAAATGAAAACAAAAAGCAACCAAAAATTCGAACAAATTTCTACACCATGGAAGGAGCCATATATCGAAATTTCATGAATTTTGGGTGAAAGTTGCTATTTATTAAATCAAACACAAGAGTTACAACACACATGGACCAAATCACAACAAAAACATGTTCCAGGGGCTGAACCATAACACACGTCTAAACTATAAGGCCCCTACTGTAATTTTCACTCAAATTTCAGCACATGTCATAAAAAGCATGCACAAGGGTATACCTGCAATTAATGAAACTATAATTTCAAAATGTAACAGATAAGAAATCCTGGGCACTAACTGCAAATAACCTACTACTACACGTAACGACGCACGTGAGGATACACAAACATGACTGAAATGTAAATACAGGAAAATGCAGGGACTAATATGCAAAATGATCCACAATGTAACTTTTATTTTACAGATTAAACTATAAAAGTAAATAAATGCAGGGGAAACAGAGCAAATTACCCAGCCGCTCGTGCGTCGTGCGTGGGGGAGGGGGGACAGGTGCCGCGCTCTGACTGGATAACGACGTGCAGCTCTGGTGCTGATAGGTGGCGAATCCAACGGCTGTCCCGAGGGTGCGAACGTGGGCATACAGAGGTCGTTAGATGTCATATCTAACGACCTGATAAGGACAAGCTCTGGACGGCTGTGATCGAATCTTGGCGACGGGCGTAATCCAACGGCTAAGAAGGGTACTGGACGAACTCCGCCCGGGTGAAGTTCACCGAAGCACCGAGGGAGATCAGGCGCTCCGATGAACGATCGGACGATGATGGTCGACTCGCAAGGCTCCTCCGCATCAGGTGGACGGGTCTGATCAGCTCGCCACTGGTCGGATCTCCTGGAAGGTGGACGTGACCTAGGCTAGCTCTGGCGAAGCTGGATGAAGGTGAAGTGGTGCGAATCCACGCGTGAGAAGACCTACGGGGTAAAGCTCGGACTCGAAGGAGTACTCTGGTCAAGGTTATTTGGCTTGAAATAAAGGGAAGTGATGGTGGGTGGAGTCGAGGGTTTCCGGCGAATGAGGGAGGAAACCTATAGCCTAATCTCGGCTCGTACAGCCAAGGTTCGGATGATCAAGATGCGCAAGAAGGGTGATGATGGGTGGATGAGTCGATCTGAATGGATGGAGGGTGACGGCGAGGCTCTGACCGGCGGGTCGGAGCTGGCGGAGCGGTGGAAGGCAGCAAATGAAAGATTGGGATGATAAGGGAGCTAGGAACAATGAAGGGTTTACCTGAGGGTCCTAACGAGATCCTGAGCTACAGGGGGTGATGTCGAAGGGGGTCTTCTCCTCGACCTCACTACGGGAGGCGGGGGAGGATCGTCGTGGTGGAACTCCGGCCACGAAGCTCGAGCGTCGGCTACAACGACATTCTCTGATCACCAAGGCCCTCCTCCGATTGCTGTCACCAAGGGGAGTGGATCTCGGGTATTAAGAGAGTGTGTAGTGCGAGCTGCGGCTCTGGGGAATGGAATGAAGAATTTATAGGTCTTCCCAGGTGGTTGATAAGATCGGACGTGGGCGTGCGAACCGAGAAGGAACCGCCCTTCTCTAGGGATCTGTGAGGATCTTGGATCCAAGGGGAAGGTACGGGCGAAGAAATCGGGGCAGGAGGTAGTAGGATCCGGACGAGAGAAATGGGAGAAAATGGAGCAAAAGCCAGATTCGCAAAAGAGAAGGTCCGGGAGGGGATGTTGATCGGGGTCAACATTCCTCCTGGACCAATCAGAAATCAGGAAATAAAAAAGATTTGTAAAATAAATTAAAAATAGAAAATGATTTCAAATTAAAAAATGTTCAAAACGAAAAATATTGATTATTTTCCTATCTATTTTTGGTGATTTTTATTTATTTTTATGAACAATAATTTAATCTATATACCTTATGTTATACTATATACCGGTATAAAATACCTATGTATTTTATATAATTATTTTTATTTTCATATTTTTTACAAATACCCCAATTTTATATTTTATTTATTTACAAGATATTAATTGGAGTAGAAAATAATTTTTATTTAATTTTTATTGGTCATTTACAAGTGTGAAATAAATTGGTGTATGATAAATATGTACATGTGTTATATACAAGATGAGAGAGATTTTATCTTATTTTTATTTTATTTTTCTAATTTTTGTTTTATTTTTAGAAATATATATAAGGGAATATAAACACATTTTTATTTTTATTTTTGTGAAAATAAAATATATACATATAAGAAGGAATATTCACAAGGTGGAGTGGCCCTATCTCTCTCTACTTATTTTATTTGGCGCTCATGCCCATATTGGGCCTTTACTTGGGTTTAGATCACTCAATATTTATTCTAAATATTTCCTTTTTTTATTTTATTCTTTATTCTTTTATTTTTGCACAAATACATGCTAATTATTAATTATTAACAAATGCATGCTTATTGGTAATTTATTATATTTACAACTATTTACATGATGTTTTGCCAAGATATTTAGCTAAAATAAAAGAATAAACAGTGATGAATGAATATTCATCACCCCTATACTGTACTTTTGCTAGTCCCTTAGAAAACACGTATTTGAAAAAGAAGTGAAAAAAGAGAAAGGAAAAGAAAAAGAAGAAAAAGAAGGTGAATCAAGGATGATTATTAAATTGTCTTCATTAAATTGAAGTATGGAGCTCAGTCAGATCTTTGGATTATTAATTTGTCGAGACCTTATTTAGACTTAGATTTAAAACTCAACAGCCTCTAAGTTTCACTAATTTATGGTCAAGACTCCTCAACAATCCAGATCAGAAGAAGTCTACATACACAAACTACGATGACCATTAATCTTTTCTTGTACGGTGTAAGTGATATGTAGCTCCCCACCTCAGAAATGGCAAAGTGACAACCCCCCTCAACAAGGTAACTCTAATACCCTAGTATGGCAAATCTTTCCTCGAGGAGCGGGGTATTCCCTTCTAAGTTCAAGTTCATCTGGCTCAAGAAGAGGAGGAAGAAGAGAATGGACCATGGCCAGTGTAGCCATGTATCCTAGGGAGCCCAACCAGTGTAGCTAAGTCTCCCTGCTACAAGCTTCATAAGATGGGCATGGGTAACATAAGCTTTGCTTTATTTGACTATATACACTCTGGTGGGTATTTCATTTTCTCTCAGACCCACCACTTTTTTGGAGTTTTTCTTTTTGCACAATTTGTTTCGATGAGCATATGTACAACATATCTACATGGTGCAGCATATATACATAAGGAGTTTTTCCTCTTGAGCCAGTACACTATCCCTCTTTTGAAGTTTTATTGCAACCAGCAACTCCTGTCTTTAGACCTCAATGCTACCAGACCAAGTTGAGACGCACTTCCTTCACTAAAAGAAGAAGAGAGGTTCCCCCTAAAAGTACTACCCTCATATGCTACCCCAAGCCAAAGAAGACTGCCTCCTCACCACCTCATCCGTAGAGGGCTAGGTGAAAGTGTTGGTGCAAGTAAAGCCATTGTCTATGAGAGTCATGTGTGTGTTGTTAACTGTTCTACTTAGGCTCATCAAGATGACATGTGATCATAGCCTAGTGGACTCAAAGAATTAAGTCACCATGGACATGAAAAGTCTCAACCCTAAGCTCTATAAGGTTCCTCTTAGAAATTAGGTGGATTAAGATCTTAACTAAGCTCCATTTTTCAATTTAATTCTAGGATAGTTTAAATGTCAACTATGATTCGGAAAAACTGTACATATATATATAAATGCAGTTTTTGAAAATTTTTGAAAACATGCAAATTTTTTTAAAATGTTTGAATACATGGATGTATGCATGAATGCAGAAGTTTTGCAAAATATTTACACACATTTACAAAAGGGTTTTTTGCAAACTTTTTTGTTTTGCAAACATTTTACAAAAATTTTGTACTATATACATAATTTTGATATCAAAATATTTACAATCTCTTTACACAGAATATTTTTACAAACATTTTTACAAAAATAATTTTGTAAGTAGCTATGTATGTGTAATAAATAATTTTATGTACAAGAAAATTTTTTAATTTTTATGGATTTTTAAGGTTTTTAGCCATTTTATTTATTAACACACTCACACAAAGTACGAGTTATGCCTAAAGTATATATGAAATATATATGACACCCCCTATACTTAGATCGAACGATGTCCTCAGAGTGAATCATGAGCGATGAAGAAGACATAACTCGTGCTTAGTATAGGGAAGTGAAAAGGAAAACTATGCTACAACGATGAATGGAAGAATAGAATGGAAAATAATCTCGTGGTTTCCCCCTATACTTAGGATCAAGTAATCCTAAGTATAGTAGGTTGTGCACAAAGTGAAATCCGAGTGGGAGAATGTACATGGTCTACCTCCCATATACTTAGGGTGAAATATCCCAGAGTATAGGCAGCAAAACAAAGATAGAAAAGAATCAAGAGAAAATCAAAAGTCTCACATCCCCTATACTTAGGGTAAAGTACACCCTAAGTATACCATAATCAAAGACGCAAATGGGGTGTTGGATTGAAGAATGGTGTGATATAGACATCTGGATCTATACAAGTCGGAAGACAGTGATAATCAGGCGTGCGATGCAATAGATGTGAGTCAAGAGACCACATCTCACGCAAAATGAATAAGGGCAACGTCAACGACCAGCGGCTCATGATCTAGATATGGTTTGAGCCGCTGCCCGTTAACACGAAAGGTAGACTCAGATGACATCTCAGATATGTCAATGCTTCCATTGTCATGTACCTTTCAGACCAGGTATGGTCCCTTCTATTTGCTCTGCAACTTCCCTAGAAATAATCTAAGCCTGGCATTGAACAACCATACTCTATGTCCTGGCTCAAACTGCTTGTGGCTGATATGAGAATCATGCCACTCCTTCACTCTCTTCTTGTACTGTAGGCTGCTCGAAAAGGCTGCATCTCTAAGCTCCTCTAGGGCTGCCAATTCTGCCCTCCTCTGGTCTCCTACACTCATTAGATCCAAAAGTATATCCGTGACTGCCCAAAGTGACCTATGTCTAAGCTCAACAGGTAAATGACAGGGCTTGCCATATACGAGGTGAAAGGGAGATGTACCCGAAGGAGTCTTGAAGGGAGTCTGATATGCCCACAAGATCGAGTTCAAAAGCTGTGACCAATCCTTTCGGTCAGGGCGGACGACCTTCTGCAATATAGTCTTGATCTCCCTGTTTGACACTTTAGCAAGACCATTGGTCTGAGGATGATATGGTGTAGCTACTCGATGGTCGATGCTGAACTCGCTAGCAAGGGCCTTTACCTTGTCGTTGACAAAATGAGACCCCCCGTCAGATATCAACACTCTAGGCACCTCGAACCGTGAAATGGTATTCTTCCTAAAAAATCTTCATATAGCTTTAGCATCTGCGGTTCAGGCAGGGATGTCCTCAACCCAACGACTCACATAATCAACGGCCAACAAAATGTACTCGAATCCCTGATTCTTAGGGAATGGACCCATGAAATCGATGCCACGTGCGTTAAAAACCTCACAGAAATGAATGGGTTGCATCGACATCATATCACGCTGTCCACAAGTACCCATCCTCTGACAGTCAGTACACCTCTTCACGAACTCATCAGAATCCTTGAAGTGGGTAGGCCACCAAAGGCCAGATTGGAGCACTTTCTATGCCGTTCTCCTCCCAGAGTGATGTCCTCCTGCCTCAAGCTTGTGGCAGTAAGTTAGGACGCTATGGTGCTCCTCATGAGGAATGCATCGACGCCAGACGCTATCCCCTCCTTCATGATAAAGGACGGGATCCTCCCAATGGTAGAACTTGGCCTTCGTGAGGAAGGTCTCAAGTCACTGCCTAGGCCAACCTTGTGGAACTTTCTTGGCAACAAGATAGTTCACATTGTCGGCGTACCACGGGAGAGAGGCGATAGCAAGGATCATCTCCTCTGGGAAGGTCTCAAAAATAGAATCAATCTGCTCAGAATCCTCAAGATGCTCTAATCAGTATAGATGATCCGCCACCACATTCTTGACTCCAGGGTTATCCTTTATCTCAATATCAAACTCCTGGAGTAGAAGGATCCATCTAGTCAATATCGCTTTGGCATCCTTCTTTGCCATGAGGTACCTGATGGCAGTGTGATCTGTAAATATGATCACCTTAGATCCAATGATGTATGATCTAAACTTGTCTAGGGCAAGACTACGGCTAGTATCTCCTTCTTAGAGACAGTGTAGTTCCACTGGGCAGCATCCAAAGTACGGCTAGCGTAGTGAATGGCAAATGCTGCTCCATCCCTTCTCTGTCCTAGCACAGCCCCTACGGTAAAATCGGAGGCATCCATCATGATCGCGAATGGGAGAGACCAATGAGGCAGCTGGAGGACAGGAGCCTCAACAACTAGACTCTTGAGAGTCTCAATGATGCTAGACACTTATCATCCACAATGAACTCGGTGTCTTTCATCAGCAAATCAGTCAACGGCCGCGCAATCGTACTGAAATCATGAATGAATCATCGGTAGAAACCGACATGCCCCCGAAAAGATCGTAACTGTCACAAGTTGGATGGTGGACTGAGTTTCCTAATGATATCTACCTTGGTCGGATCAACCTCCATGCCCCTGTTGGAGATGATATGTCCAAGAACCGTCCCTTGAGTCACCATGAAGTGACTCTTCTCCCAAGATAACACAATATGGACCACGATGCATCTCTAAAGGACGCGGTCTAGGCAGTCAAGACAAGCATCAAACCCATCACCATAGGCCAAAACGTCGTACATGAAGACCTCCAAGCACTCACTCACCATGTCTGAAAAGATGGACACCATGCACCTCTGGAATGTCATCGGGGAGTTACATAGACCAAAGAGCATCCGTCTGAAAGCATATGTTCCAAAGGGATAGGTGAATGTGGTCTTGTCTTGGTCTTCGGGCGCAATGGCCACCTGATTGTATCTGGAGTTCCCGTCCAGAAAGCAGTAGTGACTCTTCCCAACTAGCCTCTCTATAATCTGATCAATAAAAGGCAGCGGGAAATGATCCTTCTTGGTGGCCTGATTCAATCGTCTGTAGTCCACACAGACCCTCCAAGAAGTGGGTACCTAGGTAGCGATCTCCTCTCCAGACTCACTCACAACTATAGTGATGGCCGTCTTCTTGGGCACCACATGTAATGGACTAACCCACTTGGAGTCAAAGATGGGGTAGATAAAATCGACGCTCTACCATTTTGAGATCTCCTTCATGACAACCTCTCGAAGATTGGGGTTCAGCCGCCGCTGGAACTCACGCGATGGCTTGGCATCCTCTTAGAGATAGATATGGAGGGAGCACAGGGCCAGACTTATCCCCTGGAGATCGGCTACACTTCATTCTATCGCCTTGCAGTTCTTTTCAAGAACCTCCATCAAACGAGATTCTTGTTCTCCAGTCAAGTTTGCTGAGATAATGACTGGGTGCATCTCATGCTCACCCGCAAGGAACCTATACTTCAGTGACTGCGATAAGGGCTTCAGCTATGGACAACTGGGTGCTGGCAGATCTGGCCTCTGAAAAGTCTCAGTGAATGCGTCCAAATTTGCATGGGAGAACTCTCGCTGAATCTGAGAATCTGGTGAAGACTGCTCTGCTGGTGTGTCTGTGCTCTGAATGGGATCAGTCTCCACCCTAGTTGCTGGCTCTGTGGAAGTCAAACATGGAATCATATCATCAAACTCTGCCCAATCAATATCTGACTCCGAGGGATCTGAATCTGTATCAAAAGAATCAACTGCCTCTCTATCAGGAACGCGATCTGCTGCCTGAACTGTATGCTATACCAAGAATGCGCTCTCCAAGCTCTCCTCTACTAGCATCTGCGCATCAGCGGATTTTGAAGGTGAGAGGATGGCCTGTGAAACTGGGTCGGGCCAAACTGCCTCATCATCTGTAATCACAAGTCACAATCCTAGCGGATGTCTCGCTTTGCCTCTGTCATCTGCTCTGAATCAGTGAGCAGCTCTGAGCAAGCTGAATCTCGTGCTCTGGTCTCATCAATCATCTCTATTTGTATACTTTTGCCCTTGACGCGAAAGTACACCTTATCGCTATCATGATCGGACACTGCCTTGGCTGTGGCCAAGAACATGCATCCTAAAATGATGGGGGTATCTGTCACAGACTCATGGATCTCCATGTCCGACACAACGAAGTCCACGGGGAATTTCAGGTCCTAAATTGTGAAGACAACGTCCTTCAGCAACCCCTTTGGCATCTTGATAGATCGATCAACAAACTAAAGGACCATCCTGCTCTGTCGAAGAGGGCCAAACTCGAATCAGTCGAGTAAGGCTGCCAGAAGAAGGTTGATGGAAGAACTGTTGTCTAATAGAGTCTTATCGAACCTCTGCTCATGTATGTGGCATCTGACATAAGGAGCTCCTGCATCTGGCCTCTTGGCTGGCAGACGGTTCTGGATGGCAAAGCAGGTGGCACGAGTGAGCACATGTATCTCTGACTGGTGGTTCCTCCTCTTCCTATGAATATTAGTCCTGTCTCTAAGGTTCCTATGGAAGAGGGGGACGTGCTCCAAGGCCTCCTGTAGAGTCAATTGTATATGAAATCTGTCCATCATCTGCTGGCTGAACTCTAACTGATGGGATTTTTTGGATTTTCTTTTTTGGGCCCCTTAGCCAAGCTGAGTGCTTGAGGAAAGGGGATAGATGGGCCCTCCTCAGATTGAGGGCTAGGACCGGGTCCCTGTTGCTGCTGTAAAGTGAAATCCATACAAACATCTCCAATAATCACAGATGGACTCGCAAATAAAGAACCCTTTCCTTTATTCACAGAATAGTCCTGAGATACATGAACGAAAAGAAATGCAACAGGAATCGAAATGGTGGCATCAGTACCACCCATGACATCTGGAATTGCGGCATCAACACCGCACTCTGGCTCAACATCATCTCTGGTGGCATCAGCACCACCTCCTGCATCTGGTGAAGTGACGGCCTCAGTACCGTCAGCTGGATCAACGTCCTTGGTGGCGTCAGCACCACCGTCATCATCATCATCACGAGCGGCATCAGCACCGCTCTCCCCCTCGTCTTTCGCTCCTGAAGCTGCATGGGGTCGTCGCTCAGACGAGGTGTTGTCGGCTGGCATCCTACCACTCCTAAATGTAACAAAGTCAGCGTCAAAAGTGCATGCAGTAATATCACCAAGCGAATCACTAGGAGTGGTAACCTCTATAAACTCTACCTGCTCAGATTTCCTCCTGAGGTTGTTTGGGTTCGGCTCAATCTGGGCAGGGATGGTGGCCTTTCCTTTCACGATCTCTCTCATCTCTTGTCGGAACTCGTCCATCTCCCACCTGAAGGTAGCCTGCTGCTCGGAGATGAGGCAGGCTAGGTCATCTAAGGCTGGGTTCTCATAGGCAGGCCCATGAGAACCTTACGGGTGGCCTCTCTAAAAATGAGGTTGCTGTTGGGAGTGAGAGGGATACTAGGATTGAGACTGGTACTGCTGAGCTGCTGCTGCTGCCTCCAAGATTGTCCCTGATGATAGGGACGAGGACCATGCTGCTGTTAATGCTGCTGCTGTGAGAACTGGGGCTGCTGGTGCTGCTCTCGCTGCTGGTCATACTGGTCATCCTGAACTGGAGGTTGCTACTGGGAACTGGTACCTCCGGTCGACCAATGGAATCCGAGATGGTCTCGTTGGATCTCAGGCTGAGGTCGGTCATACCAAATCCCATTGAAATCCATCAACGGAACCTGCTCGTAGGTGGGTGGGGGCAGAACTGCTAGGGGCTGGGCCGGCTGATACACTACCATCTGGCTGTCCTGAGATGGTGACGGCTAAACATATTGCTGTTGCGGCTGCTGGAACAGCTCCGCCTGAATGTGGTGAACCTATTGGTAGTGGGCAGAGGGCTAGGCCGAGCTGCTGCTGTCGGTATCTTCCCATGACCTGAGACGGGGCTGAGAAGCCGTATGTGCCTCCTGGAGACACATGATCTGGGTTTTCAGGTCACTCAGCGTCTATGCCATCTGGTCGATCTGTGTTTGCTGATATTCCCCAAATTAGCGACCGTCGACTCTGCCTATGATGTAACTACTGATGAAGTGTATGGACCGGCATCTACCCGTGCTATCCTCTGATAGGACACGACCTGTGGTGTGGGCTTCCCCTGAGTGTATAATCGGGTTTGGGACATCACAGTATAGTTCTCGGCCATCTCCTCATAGATGGCCCAGACTTGATCCTCATCCTTGGCAAAATACAAACCCCCATAGGATGCGTTAAATAGCCACTGCAACTCTGGTATCGGCCCACAGAAGAAACTTTGGACGAGATTGAGCTTCGATATATCATGATGGGGACACTGGTCTGTGAGCTCCTTGAAGCGGTCCCATGCCTCATGAAATTGCTCATTGGGGAGCATGGAGAAATTGCTAATCAGGGCCCTGGTTGCATTGGTCTGGCCGAGTGGATAGTACTTGTTGAGGTACTCGTTTCGGATATGTTCCCATGTGGTGACGAATCTTCCTAAATGCTTCAGCCATTTGGCTGCTCGGTCTACCAGGGAGAAAGGTAAGACCATCATCCTGATGGTGTCCTCGTACATGAGGTGGTCATGGACGGTACTACAGATCATCTCAAACTCCTGGAGATGAAGGTGCGGCTCCTTTGTGGCGAGTCAGTGGAAGCGGGGAAGGAGCTGAATTGTCTGAGGTGGGAGCTTGAAATCTCCCAAAATGACTGGCAGCACTATCCATCTATGGGTGAGAGTTGCACTAGGGTTGTGCAACTCCCTTATCGGTCTCGCGGCTGCTGCTGGCTATGCGGGTTGCTCCTCAGGCTCTCGGGCATCGGGACCATCTCCTCCTCCTCCTCCTCCACGTGGTCTGCGCTGCTCTCTGTTGGCTCGCATCTGCTCCATCTCACGGTGCATGTCCACCATGAAAGCCCCCTGATCCCAGATCTGTCGTTGCATCATCTCAAGGGAGGCTAACAGGATGTTGTTGACGGCACCCTGATCCAATACATATGTCTGGTTCCCACTGGGTCCATTAGTGCGCTCCTCGTTGCCGGCCATGGTCTCTGCAAAGGCAAAAGACCCAAACTCAGGTGCCGATAAATCAACTGGCTGCTACAGTATCTGCTTGGGCACCTCAGGACTGGTAGAAGGGTGGTCGAGGGGGAACATGGTGGAGTCAAACTCGGGTTCGGAGAGCGGGTCTCGGCTCTCGTGAACCAACCTAGATGAGCAGGCCGGAGTGCTCGAAAGCGGTGAAGCCAGAGGCTGCCTAAGGGACCTCCGACCCATTATCTTGATCTGGCGAGTGAAGGCGGATGAGATCTGGAAAAGCAAACAAGATCGGTCAAGCAAACCCCCGATTCACCTACGCACTCAGAGCTGATGACCGTGAAGGTTCGATCTTTTATCTTGTCAATTTTATTAGATGATCAAACAGTCTTTCAGAGCAATTAAGAGAGCTCTTGGGGATCCAACACCTCAGGAGACTGTCCCGATCCTAAGCTAGATCATTCCCAGCTAGTACAAGTCGCGGACCGTTTACCGGCTACCCGATCGACTCGCTCTGTTAAGGATATCGCAGTCCGCTTTACTGGAGACCGGAGCGATCCTCATTAGAGAACGACGAACTCAAGATCAGTAGTCTGAATAAGGGTCGAATGTGGCTTTAGCCTAGGGTGCGGGTCACTCTCTCGCTCATTCAAACCATACAAGGAGGGGATTGCTCTCCCAAGATAATTTTTTTGTGAAGTGTTTTTTAGGTCAAGTTTGCTTAAACAGTCCCAATTTTATAGTTTTTTTAAGTATTTTTCCAATAAAACAACGCCTAATGAATTTTTCGGTTCTCCTGATTATTATTAAGTCCAAAAACAAGAGGAGAAAGCAAAAAAGCTGATGCGCGACTAAACACGATAATGCATGCAGAGTAAGAGATGTGTACCTGACTCTAACGCTCTACATGCAAAGTGATCCGTGCATAAATTTAAAGATAGAAAGTAAACCTATCTAAATGATGCACGAAGAAATCAGCCTTAAACAGATAATTTCTACTCGCGAAGCGCAACAGCTAACGGGTCAATGAGAGGGGTTGGGGTCCGGTCTCTAATGTCGATCGGTGTCTGCCACAACGGATCCTGCCAGCGCTGTATACGGCCTCTAGCAGCACATGACCCCTCAAGTGACCAAGTTAACTTTTTTATTAGTGAATTAATTAGTAAGGTCCAATTATGATCTATAGGAGCAGAAATGTAATTAGGGTTGGGCCTTAATAATTACGTTACAATGCAAGTGAAAATCCTAAGGTTAAGGCTAAAATCTTCGATAATCAACATAAAATAAAAGCGATAAAAACAAAACCGACGAAAATCACGGTGAGGTCCCCCGAGCACACCGGTGCTCAACGAAACAGACCCCGGGAAATCCATCAAGTCTGAGAGTGTCTGTCCTGTCTTGTATTATTACAACACTAATAATACATGCAGAAAATAAACTAACTATGCTAAACTACAGCTCCCCACACTCCTGCTCTCCTCTCTCACGCTCTCCTGCGACTCTAAGCAGAAAAGAGCCGCCTCCGAATCCCGCGGGTGCGTCGGCTTCTCGAAGAAAGCTGCCCTTGATCGTCGGGCCCTCGAAATAGAAGATGTGTCAGTCCAACAATTATTATAATAAAATAAATTAAAAGAAAAGAAAAGAAATGCAAAAATAAAAACAAATGAAAAGAAAAGAAATAAACTTTCAAATAAAAGAAAACAACAACAAAGACAAAAATAAAAAGAAAACAAATAAAAGAAAAATAAAGAAAAGAAAAAGAAAGCCGAAAACGAAAGGAAGCCTAAAAAGAAAGCCGACTACGAAGCCGTGCTCCCCAACAACGGCACCATTCTGGTGAGCGATCTGAACGACTAAGGTAAAAAGGTATCAATGGTCGTTGCAACCTCAACCTCTCGCATCGGGCTCAATCAAGAAAAAAGAAGACCACCAATAGAAAAAGATAAATCAATCAGCAAACAAATAGCTGTCTCGCTATTTTATTTTACCTGGTATAGCTACCAGGGTCGAACACAAGGAGCACTGAAGACATGGGCTACGAAGTAGACATGGATCCAAAAAAAAATAAAATAAATTATTTTTGGTGAATTTTATATTTTTTCATTTTTTTAGTTTTTATATTAAAAAGGTGTAAAAGAAATAAAAAAGGCACAAATAAATAATTACTTAAGGTAGCAAAAATGATCAGAAAATTAAAATAAAAATATTTTTGAATTTTAGGAATATTCAAGTGTTTTTGGTATTTTTCTTGGATTTTTCTGATTTTTAATTAATTTTCTAAAAATGAAATAAAGACAAAAACACAAAATAGTGTACAACTCGGATCTAAAGGAAATTTAAAAATACTTAAAAAGCATATAAAATTCGAACAACAATTTTATTATAAACTAAAAATAAAAACCTAATTGCAGAAACCAAAAATGCATTTTTTGAGTTTTTTGTGAATTTTTTATAATTTTTCTAAGGTTTTAAATGTTTTTCAATTTATAGGGTTTTTATGAATGCAAATTCAAGAAAAACTGGATAGAAGCAAAAACAAACTAAAACACGTAAACAATAATTTTTTTGGAATTTTTAAAGGGTTTTTAATATTTTTAATTGATTTTTAAAAACAGACAGTAGCAATTTTTGAGGATTTGAATTTTTCAAAATATCAAATGAAACTATAATTTCTACACCAAGGCATGAGCCATGTGTCGAAATTTCACAAAGTATGGGTGAAAATTACTACTTATTAAATCAAATACAAGAGTTACAGTACACAGGGACCAAATCGCAACAAAAACATGTTCCAGGGGCTAAATCATAACACGCGTCTAAACTATAAGGCCCCTACTATAATTTTCACACAAATTTCAGCACATGTCATAAATAGCATGCACATGGGTATAACTGCAATTAATGAAACTATAATTTCAAAATATAACAGATAAGAAATCTAGGGCACTAACTGCAAATTACCCACTACTACACGTAACGGCACGTGAGGATACACAAACAAGACTGAAATGTAAATAAAGGAAAATGCAGGGACTAATATGCAAAATGGTCCACAGTATAACTTTTATTTTACAGATTATACTATAAAAGGAAATAAATGTAGGAGAAATGGAGCAAATTACCCAGCCGCTCGTGTGTCGCGCATGGGGGGGACAAGTGTCGTGCTCTGCCCGAATAACGACGTGCGGCTCTGGCGCTGACAAGTGGCGAATCCAACGGTTGTCCTGAGGGTGCGAATGTGGGCGTACGGAGGCCGTTAGAAATCAGATCTAATGGCCTGACAAGGACAGGCTCTGGATGGCTGTGATCGAATCTGGGCGACGGGTGTAATCCAACGGTTGAGAAGGGTGTTGGACGAACTCTGCCTAGGCGAAGTTCACCGGAGCACTGAGGGAGATCGGGCGCTCCAATGAATGATCGGACGATGGTGGTCGACTAGCAAGGCTCCTCCACGTCGGGTGGACGGGTCTGATCAACTCGCCACTGGTCAGATCTCCTGGAAGGTGGACGTGACATGGGCTAGCTCAGGCGAAGCTGGATGAAGGCGAAGTGGGGTGAATCGATGTGCGAGAAGACCTGCGGGGTAAAGCTCTGACCTAGAGGAGTACTCCGATCAAGGTTATTTGGCTTGAAATAAAGGGAAGCAACGGTGGGTGGAGTCGGGGGTTTCCGGCGAATGAGGGAGGAAACCTAAAGCCTAATCTCAGCTCGTACAGCCAAGGTTCGGGTGATCAGGATGCGCAAGAAGGGTGAAGGTGGGTGGATGATTCGATCTGAATGGATGGAGGGTGACGGTGAGGCTCTGACCGGCAGGTCAGAGCTGGCGGAGTGGCAGAAGGCGGCAAATGAAAGATTGGGAAGATAAGGGAGCTAGGAACGATGACGGGTTTACCTGAGGGTCCTAACGGGATACTGAGCTCCAGGGGGCGATGTCGAAGGGGGTCTTCGCCTCGACCTCGCTGCAGATGGCGGGGGAGGCTCGTCGCGGCAGAATTCCAGCCACGAAGCTCGAGCGTCGGCTGCAGCGATCTTCTCCGATCACCAAGGCCCTCCTCTGATTGCTGTCACCAAGGTGAGTGGATCTAGGGTATCAAGAGAGTGTGCGACACGAGCTGCGGCTCTAGGGAATGGAATGGATAATTTATAGGTCTTCCCAGGTGGCTGATAAGATCGGGCGTGGGTGCGAGAACCGAGAAGGATCCGCCCTTCCTTAGGAATCCGCGAGGATCTTGGATCCAAGGGGAAGGTGCGGGCGAAGAAATCGGGATAGGAGTTAGTAGGATCCGAACGAGAGAAATGGGAGAAAATGGAGCAAAAGCCAGATCCACGAAAGAGAAGGTCCGGGAGGGGATGTTGACCGGGGTCAACATTCCTTTTGGACCAATCAGAAATCAAGAAATAAAAAAGATTTGTAAAATTAATTAAAAATAGAACATGATTTCAAATTAAAAAATGTTCAAAATGAAAAATATTCATTATTTTCCAAACTATTTTTTGGTGATTTTTATTTATTTTTATGAAAATAATTTAATCTATATACCTTATGTTATATTATATATAGGTATAAAATACCTATGTATTTTATATAATTAATTTTATTTTCTTATTTTTGTACAAATATCCCAATTTATATTTTATTTATTTACAAGATATTAATTGCAGTAGAAAATAATTTTTATTTAATTTTTATTGGCTATTTACGAGTGTGAAATAAATAAGTGTATGATAAATATGTACATGTGTTATATACAAGATGAGAGAGATTTTATTTTATTTTTCTAATTTTTGTTTTATTTTTAGAAATATATACAAGGGAATATAAACACATTTTTATTTTTATTTTTGTGAAAATAAAATATGTACATATAAGAAGGAATATTCACAAGGTGGAGTGGCCCTATCTCTCTCTACTTTTTTATTTGGCGATTAGGCCCATATTGGGCCTTCTCTTGGGTTTAGGTCACTCAATATTTATTCTAAATATTTCCTTCTTTTTATTTTATTCTTTATTATTTTATTTTTGCACAAATACATGCTAATTATTAATTATTAACAAATGCATGCTTATTGGTAATTTATTATATTTACAACTATATACATGTTGTTTTGCCAAGATATTTAGCTAAAATAAAGAATAAAGTGTGATGAATGAGTGTTCATCAACGGTCAACGGCTGGGATATAATATGGTGGATAGAGGCTAATCCAACGGTGGATGAGGATGCTGGAAGAACATGTCATGTGCGATCTTCAATCGGATGCGGGCAGCGATCCACCGGTCCGATGAGCGCCCAAAGAGACATGTAGCATCGTGGAAATGCTCCGCGTCTGATGGCATGCTCCGATGGATGTGGCGATGGCTAGATGGTCGTGGAGGTATAGGGGCACCTGGAACTGCTCCGCTTGAGCAATAAGGGGTCCAGGTGATGCTCATCTCGTGCTCGGTGGCCTACAAAGAGTAAATGGACTCGGGGCGAAGCTCCGGTCCACGTTATTTAAGATGGAAATTAAAGAAGTGGAGGGGGGTGAAGATTGATCTCCGATGAAGGCGGCAGAAGGAAATCCCTACCCTAATCTCGACTTGAAGGTCGAGGCTAAGGATGATCAGGCTATGGTGCAAGATGGAAGGTGAGGCTGCTGGTCGATCTGAATGACGGGATGTGGATATCGAGGCTCCGACCAGGGTGGTTGGAGCAAGTGAATGTGCGGTGGAGGCGAGATGCATGATTGAATCGAACATGACAATGGAAGTGAAATGGGTAATACCTGAGGTTCTGGATGAACTCTGGAGCTTCAGGCGAAGATGGGAGTCAAGGTTATGGCCTCAACTTCACTGTGGAAGGCAGGGAGGCTGCTCGCGGTGGATCTCCGACCACGAAGGGTGAGCTGCGAAGACATTGCACCAAACTGAGCTCCATGGGTCTCTTCGAGTAGCTTTCACTCAGCTGGAGGTGGCTAGGGGTCGAAGTGGGAGCGAGGAACGAGCTACAGTGCCATGACGTCGAAGGAGAGTTATATAGACTACCCAAGGGTGTGCGACGATTGGGCAATAGTGCGCAACCGCAGGAAGATCTACGCCTTCCTAGGGATCCGTGAGGGTCGTGGATCCAAGGAGATAGCTCAGATGAAAAATCGGATCGAGAGGAGGTTTGATCCTATTGGGAAAAAGGGGAGAAAAAGGCCCGACGAACAGGGTCGGGTCGGGTCAAGCCTAGAAGAGGGCGTTGACCCAAGGTCAACATCTGATCCCGGCCAACCAGAAAAAAGGAATTTACAAATTATTTAAAAAATCAATAAAAAATAGTAAATGACTTCAAAATAAAAAATGCAAAAATAAAAAAATGTTTATTATTTTCGAAACTATTTTTCTATGATTTGTAGTTATTTTTATGAAAACTAAATTAATCTATATACAGTATAAAGTATTATATACAAGTATAATATACCTAGGTATTTTATACAAGTATTTTTATTTTATTATTTTTACATGAATATCCTAATTTTGTATTTTATTTATTTACAACATAATTTTTAGAGTATAAAATAATTTTTATTTTATTTTTATTATTTATTTACATGTATATAATAAATAGGGAGTGAGATATATATACATGTATTTTGTACATGTGGGAGAGGATTTTATTTTATTTTCCTAATTTTTCTTTTATTTTTGTTTTATTTTTAAGACTATATACAAAGAGGTAGAAAGAATATTTTATTTTTATTTTATCCAAACTAATTATTTACACATATAAGTAATATGTACAACATAGGCTCTATCTCTCTCTACTTATTTTGTTTGGCGATCGGGTCAAGGCTTGAACTTCTCTTGGGCTTCCAACCACTCTGTATTTATTCTAAATGCCTCCTTCCTTTTTCTTTTCCTTTATTCTTTTATTTCTGCACAAGTACATGCTAAATATACAATGTTAACACATGCATGCTGAGTGCTAATTTATTGTATTTAAATTTATCTACATGATGCCTTACCAAGATAACTCTAGCTAAAATAAAAGAATAAATAGTGAGAATCAAGGATTCATCCCCCCTATACTTTCCCATTGCTAGCCCCTTAGCAAACACTTATTTGAAAAAGAAGTGAAAAATAGAAGAAAAAAAAAGGAGAATCAAGGTTGATTATTAAACTTGTCTTCATTAAATTGAAGTATGGAGCTCAGTCAGACCTTTGGATTATTAGTTTATTGGAACCTTATTTGGACCTAGGTTTAAGACTCAACAACCTCTAAGTTCCTCCAATCTATGGTCAAGAATCCTCGATAATCCAAATCAGAACAAGTCTACAGACACAAACCCTAACGACCATGAATCTTTTCTTATACCGTGTAGGTGATATGTAGCTCCCCACCTCAGGAATGACAAGGCAACAACCTCCCTCAGCAAGGTAACTCTAATACCCTAGTCTAGCAGCTCTTTCCTCGAGGAGCAGGGTATTCCCTTCTAAGTTGAAGTTCAACCGGCTCAAGAAGAGGGGGAAAGAAGAGAATGGATCGTGGCCAGTGTAGCCAAGCAGTGTAGCTAAGTCTCCCCCTGCAAGCTTCATGAGATGAGAAGGTGTAACACAAGCTTTGCTTTATTTGGCTATATATACTCAGGCAACATTTCATTTTTTATCAGGCCCGCCACTTTTTTGGTGTTTTTCTTTCTTTTGCACATTTTTTTGACGTGCATATGTACAACATATCTACATGGTGTAACATATTTACATAAGGATTTTTTCTTCTTAAGCAAGTAGACTATCCCTCTTTTGAAGCATTATTGCACCCCACAACTCCTGTCTTTAGACCTCAACATCACTAGACCAAGTTGAGACGCACTTCCCTCCCTAAAGGAAGATGAGAGGTTTTGCCTAGAAGTACTACCCTTGTATGCTACCCCAAGCCAAGGAAAACTGCCTCCTCACCACCTCATCCATGTGGAGCTGAGTGTAAAGTGTTGGTTCAAGTATAGCCATTGTCTGTGAGAGTCATGTGTGTGTCGTTAAGTGTTCTACTTAGGCTCATCAAGATGACATGTGAAAAAAGCCTAGTGGACTCAAAGAATTAAGTCACCAATGGACCTGAAAAGTCTTAACCCTAAATCCTATGAGGCTCCTCTAAGAATTAGGTGGATTAAGGTCTTAACCAAGCTCCTTTTTCCAATTTAATTCCAAACTAGTTTAAATGTCAACTATGATTCAGAAGAATATACAAGTATATACATATTTTTTGAGAAATGTGCAAAATTTTCGAAAATGTTTTAATGTATGCAGAAGTTTTGCAAACTATTTACACACATTTACACAAGGGTTTTTACAAACTTTAATTTTTCAAATATTTAACAAAAATTTTGTACTATATACATAATTTTGATACAAATATATTTACAGACATTTCACAAGCAAACCATTTTTACAAACATTTGTACCAAAATAGTTTTTATAAATAGCTATGTATGTGCAAGAAAGAAACTTATGCACTAGAAAAATTTTAAAATTTTTGTAATTTTTAATAAGTGATTTTTTGCCATTTTATTTATTAACATGCTCACTCAAAGTATGAGTTATGGCTAAAGTATATATGAAATATATATATGACACCCCCTATACTTAGCTCGAACAATGTCCTCAGAGTGATCAAAGAGCGATGAAGAAGACATAACTCGTGCTTAGTATGGGGAAGTGAAAAGAAAGGCTATAATACAACGACGAATCAAAGAATAGAATGAATAGAGCTCGGTGATTTCCCCTATATTTGGGATCAAGTAGTCCTAAGTATAGCAGACTGTACACAAAGGAAAAACTGAGTGAGAGAATGTACATGGTCTACCTCCCCTATACTTAGGGTAAAATATCCCTAAGTATAGGCAGCAAAACAGAGGTAAAAATAATCAAAAGAATAATCCAAAATATGACACACACTATACTTAGGGTAAAGTACACCCTAAGTATAGCATAATTACAAGATGTACCTAGGGTGTTAGACTAAAGAATGAGATGATATGGACATCTGGATCTATACAAGGTGGGGGACAATGAAAATTAGGCACGCGATGCAAATGATGTGAGTCAAGGACTACATCTCATGCAAAATGAATCGGGGCTACATCAATAATCAACGGATCATGATCTAAATATGGCTTGAGGTGCTGACCGTTGATGTGAAGGGTGGACTCAGATGACATCTCAGATATGTCGATACTACCATTGTCATGCACCTTTCAGACCAGGTATGGTCTCTTCCATTTACTCTGTAATATTCCTGGAAATAATCTAAGCCTGGCATCAAACAACCATACTCTCTGATCTGCCTCAAACTGCTTATGCCTGATATGAGAATCATGCCATATCTTCACTCGCTCCTTATATTGTAGGCTATTTGAAAAGGCTGTGTCTCTAAGCTCTTCCAGGGCTGCCAATTCTGCCTTCCTTTGATCACCTATATTCTCTGGATCTAATATTATATCAGTGTCAGCCCAAAGTGACTTATGCTTAATCTCAACAGGTTAATGGCATAGCTTGCCATAAATGAGATGAAAGGGAGATGTACCCAAAGGAGTCTTGAAGGAAGTCCGATATGCCCACAAGACCGAGTCCAAAAGTTGTGACCAATCCTTTCGATCTTGTCAGACTACCTTCTGCAGTATCGTCTTGACCTTCCTGTTGGATACTTCAGCAAGACCATTGGTCTGAGGATGATATGGAGCGGCAACTCGATGGTCTATACTGAACTCGTTAGCAAGGGCCTTTACCTTGTTGTTGATAAAGTGAGAACCCCCATCAGATATCAATACTCTAGGCACCCCAAACCATGAAATGATATTCTTCCTCAAAAATTTGCAAATAGTCTTAGCATCTGTGGTTCGGGCATGTATGGCCTCAACTCAATGACTCACAAAATCAACAGCCAACAAAATGTACTCGAATCCCTGACTCTTAGGGAATGGACCCATGAAATTGATGCCCCATGAGTCAAAAACCTCACAGAAGTGAATGGGCTGCATCGGCATCATATCACGTTGTCCACAAGTGCTCATCCTCTGACAATCAGTACCCCTCTTCACGAATTCATCAGAATCCTTGAAGATGGTAGGCCACCATCGGCCGGATCGGAGCACTTTTTGTGATGTTCTCCTCCCAGAATGATGTCCTCCTACCTCAAGCTTGTGGCAGTACGTGAGGACACTGTGGTGCTCCTCCTGAGGAATGCACCAACGCCATACTCTATCCCCTCCTTCATGATAAAAGATGGGATCCTCCAAGTGCTAAGACTTGCCCTTCGCAAGGAAGGTCTCAAGTCGCTGCCTGGGCGAACCTTGTGGAACTTTTTTGGCAATAAGATAGTTCACAATGTCAATGTACCATGGGAGCGAGGCGATAGCAAGGATCACCTCATCGGGGAAGGTCTTTGTGATAGGATCAGTCTGCTCAGATTCCACATGATTTTCCAAACGGGAGAGATGATCTGCTGATGAATCCACAATTCATCATCTTTATTCTATCATTTTGGCCTCGAAAACCTTGGCAAATGCTTGTAAATACCCTTAATTCTTGCATTTTAGCATCCATGCATGTGTGTATAAATAGTGTATAAAATACAGTTTTTAAAGCCAAAATTATAGAATAAAGAAAAGACAAGAAAAAGAATAAAATATTATAAATATTTTATGACCCGAAACCCCAAGACCTAAGCATCTTGATGACGAGGTCGACAAGGAATAAAGTAGGGGGAGATAATGGCCAAAATACAATAAAAATTCCTTTTAATTCATTCTTTATTCATTTTGGGACCTATTTTTGGCTCCACGTTTTATACCTCAAATAAAGAAACTTTGTACATGAAAGTTGTATATAATTAAATATAGAAAAATACAAAATTTATTTCATTCAAAAATAATGTACACATAAAAATTTATGATCTGAATAAGATTCCAGAATCCTAACTTCCCAGACCCGTATCTCGCAAATAAAAACTCAAAACACGTCAAAATCACCTTTAATTGTATATAATTTTAAATAAGCTATTTAATGAAGGTGGTTTTGCATTTGGCGAGGCTACGATTTGAAAGTTGAGTTTTGGACCCCACGTGTATACTTGTACATATTAAAATATTCATTTTATTATTTATTCATTATTTTCATAATTTTATATTTTTATAATTTTGTAAATATTATTTATAATATATATATATATATACATTAAAATTAGAATAAAAACATAAATAAAATACAAAATAAAATACTTGTATATAACATACCTAGGTATAATACCTATAAACCAACCTATATAATTACTACTTATATTTTATTAAGTGTATAAAATACATCATAAAAATACAATAAAAATATATTTAAGTGTATAAAAACATTCTACAAATTTTTAAAATAGTACACAAAATAAATAAAATTAAATATTTAAAATAAAATTAAATTATTAAAATATATAGATATGTATACCTATATAATCCTAAAAAGGTAACTTGTATTTTAATACCTCAAAAAATTAAATAAAAATCATCATAAAATAATTCATAAAATAACAAACATTTTTTATTTTATAGCAAAAAATTAATTAAATCATTTATTATTTTTAATCAAATTTATAAAACTTTTTCCCAGAGATTTTTCTTGTTGGTCCATGTAGACCAACAGGTTCTTTCCCTGGTTGACCTCGGTCAACTCTCTGACCGAGGTCTGGCCAGGTGTCAGAATGGGGTTTTTACCTACTTTCGCAGATTTTTCAAGGATTAATCTTGCATCCTTTCGCTATGATTCCTTCTACACTTTTTTGCCTCGATAATCCCTCTTACACGTCCTTATGTTTTTTCGGGCTTAGGATCATCGCAGCACCCGTGATCCTCCCTTGAACATCGCTTCTCGTCAACCCTTCAAAAACGCCCCCCAACTTCCCTTCCTTCTTGATTACTCTTCCACCACCTAAACCCAAGCCAAAGCCCTTGACGTTATTCTTGGTTACAACACGATCACATTGGGCCTTTCAGGGGTCAAGCAAGCGTTGAATAGAGGTCGATCCACCTCGCCGGAGCTAGCCAGTCAACCTCGCCGTTGGTGCACTCCGGTGAGTGTTTCTTATTATTTTCTTTCGTTTCTTTTTGCTCTGTAGAACCGCAGTAGCTCGGGTTGGCTTTAGAAGCCATTGATTTGATCTGTGCTCTCGCGAATCGCCTCAACCACGCACGACCGGAGCTTGAGTACCTTCCGGCCGTGGTTGAGCATGTCTCATCTGCAAGTACTCCTTCCACCCCCACGAAGTTGAGCCATTTTGCCCTCAACTTCTTGATCATTTTTCTGCAGGTACTTGGAGCGCACACGAGCACCTGGGGTGATTTTGACAGTCGCCGGAGGTGCATGGAGCCCCCTCCTCTTCCCCGACGTCGTGGAGGTTCTCTAGTCATCGCTTTGACCTTTTGACGCCCCCAACACTTAAAGGAGACTTGCAAGAACCTCGGGCACCATTTTGGAGTTTTGCCGGGCAGCGGAGGGGGGAGATCGGCGCTGGGGAAACTCGCAACCCCGTGTGTTCTTCTTTATTCGTCGAAAGCCCCACATCGTCGTTGGATCTTGAAGGTGCCCCAGAAGAAGCAGCTGCCATTGGATTCCGAGCCCTCTTGCGCCATCCGATCATCATCTGGTATTTAATCCCAGTCGTCTGAAGCGAAGGGGTATCATGCGATCAGATCGTGACACGTGGCATAAGTGAATGATCACAACCGTCTGGTTCGCCCAGCGAGAGGTATTTTGGGTCCAACACCCCCTGCCTTTTTGCATTTGTTTTATAGTCTAAAAACATTCCTCTGCAGTTTGAAATATTTTGTAGGCTTTTCATTTTAGTCCTGCAACCTTCTGCCAATTACGACTTGGTCCCTGTGCGTGCTCACGTGCTTATACACGTAAGCTGTGCAATTTTGCACGGAGGCCCTTAATGCTTTGCATATTTTGTTTTGGTCTTCGAACTTTCAGTTTACATTGTAATATTTTAGTTAAATTTTCACATTACCCCTCCAGTTTTTGGAATATTGCTATTTAGTCCTGCCTGGTCACGTGCCTTGTGCACGTGGAGTTGGTAATTTTGCAGCAAAAACCTTGTGATTTTTGCCATTTCTAATTAGTCGTGAAAGTACTTTATTGCACTATAATTTTTGTGGGAAATTTATAGTTTGGCCCCTAGACTTTTCGCATATTACAAAAACTCTCTTCCAGGTTGTATTTTCTTTATATTTCTAGTAATTATTTCATGCCTCTATGAATTGCTAAAAAATCCATAAAAATTACCATAACAATATGTTGCATTTCTCTTCAAGCCATATTTTTAATTTGCAGTTTTATTGTATTTTAGTATTTAAAAAAATAAAAAATAAGCAATTCCAACCCTGCTTGCATTATAAAATCCATAAAAAATATAAAAACTTCTTGAAAAATTCCCAAAACAATATATTTTGTGTATTTTAGTGTTTTTTATTCCAAAAATCATTAAAAAATACAAAAGAACACCCAAAAAATATAAAAACTCTAAAAATCTTCATAAAAATCTTAAAAATTCCTAAAAAAATCTTAAAAATACAATTTTTGTCTCTAAATTTTCTTTATTATATTAGCTTTATTTTAAAATTAATTTGAGGAATTTTGGATACTATTTGGTATTTTTCATCCTCAGTTTAATTTTGACCAGCAATTTGTTTCATTGTTTACTAGTATTCTTGACTTTAAAAATACCAAAAAATAGGAAAAATATAGAAAAATCACAAAAATAGTAGAAAATTATAAAAACTATAAAAATAGTTTATTTCCTATATTTTGAGTATTTTTCCTTATTTTTACCTCTCTCTTACCACTAGTGTATCTATATATCCTTATCTATTATATATTTATTAAAGGAAAAAGAAAATATGAAAATACAATATATAAAAATAAAATAGAAAATCAGTAAATTAAAAATAAAAAATTATAAATTAAAAATAAAATCAAAAAATATAAAATCAAAAACCCACAAAAAGTCCCAATTGGCTAAGTAATACATAAGACATAGGCATTTGACTTTCACTTAGTCTGCTTTACTCCTTTACTTCTTGTGTTCGACTCCTACTTGCTTGCCTTTATACATTCTTAAGTAGGGTATAATAAATTTTGATCCTTGCTCTTGATTGCTTGATTGATTGTGTGGGTTAATTGTTGATAAACGTAAAGGCCTGAGTAGTCGCCTCAGCGACAGTGAGTCTGATCTGTCAGACCATTACTTAGCGGCTCCCGCTTTTCCGTTTTTCAAATGGCACTGTTGTCGGGGAGCATCAACTTGTATAGTAGACTTGTGTCTTTTTATCTTCTTAGCCATTTTTATTATCTGTTTCTATTGTATAATTGGTTTTGAACTGTCTGACATCCCTTTGTTGTTTTCTTTCGAGGGACCACGGACCGAGGAGGATCGCCGAGGGGATCTTGTGCAGCCGTGGGATGCAGAGCCGACTATTCTATCCTAGCTGACAGGAGAGGAAGAGGACTTGAGAGAGAGAGGATAGTTAGGTTTTTATTCTTTTTGGTGAGAGAGTGAGTTTTGATTAATTTGTAATAATACACGTACCTTGGACTCTTGGACATTCGGGCCTAATTTTCAAGCGTTTGTTCACTTGGGGGCTCACCACAGTTTTGACGAGTTTTCATCGCTTTTTTATTTTGTTTTCCGGTTTTTGTTTTCTTTCTTTTGTGGAATGAGCCCTTAGTCTTTAGGATTTCTTGATCGTGTAGTCTAAAGCCAAATACCTAATAACCATTGCATGTACCTATAGTCTTCTCGTTTGGACTTAGACATAATTAATTGCAAAAGTACTTAGTCTCGAAGCCGCATGCCGCTAGAGGCCGTATACAACGCTGTCAGGATCCGTTGTGGCAGACACCGATCGGCATCAGAGATCGGACATAGACTTCATTCTGAGTACCTAGCATTTGGTTCTTCATGTGTAGCATTTGCCTACTTAGGACTATTTCCGTGTGCATATCGGCATATAGATTAGGTTTATAAATTCTTGTTTTGCATCCCCCATGGAGAGAGCTGGGAGGCACTGTAAGTCTTCTAACTTAGCATTCATCATCTAGGCACAAAGGTGAGATTTCCATCTTGGTGCCGCCTTGCATTGCTTTTCCGATCTTCTCCCTCTGTTTTTGGATCAAATAGGACTCAAAGAAAATACCAAAAACGTTAGGCACTTGTATTGAATCTACTCAAAATAAGTGATAACACAAAAAAATTAAAAAAGGGACTGCTAAAAATACTTGACCTAAATAAAACTGATTAATTGGATTCATTGCCTTGGGGTTAACAAAGCCCTCATTTGTTTTCAGGTTGCATATGAAGATTTCCTTCCCAGTGAGGTGAGCACTGTCGTAAGTATTAGAGCCCAAAACCCAGTCTGTGGCTGCCTTGTGTATCGCCTGGATTTCCGAGTATTGGCGCTTCTATCGTACGTAGACGAGTAGGGCTTGGTCGACATTGATGACTCTCTATTGTGTAGAGCATTGACCTTGTCGAAAGTATCGAGCATAGGCCATGCCTTCACGGGGGTGTCTGTCTCATCGTCTTACGTCCGAGTAGGTTCTCGCACTCTCACGGCTGATTCTGTTATGAGCAAGATCCGAAGTATTGGTTTCCCCTATCGGCTTCCTCCCTCTATTTCTTTGGCTGAGTAGGGATCCAGGAAGGGTTACAAGGACCTCAAAAAGTGCAGACTACAGGTTACACAGGAGGAGGACAAGTACGAGATACTTTTTCGGTAGTACTCTCTCTCCTATAGGCGTAGCGCTCTAAGGACTCGTGACAAGATAATTGCCTGAAAATCAAATCTAAAACTCACAAAGATAATTGCCGAACCTTCACGGCTTCACGGGTCGAGTTGGTGAAACCATTGCTTTGGATTTGATTGATTAGTCGAGTTAAGGTCAAGATCAAAAACATCGCGCCTTTGCGCTATTTTGTTCTCCCTCCATTTGACCATTGCTCAGTGTGAGCCTTCTACTGTTTTACACTCCATTTGTTTCTTGTTGGCCCCCGTATCTTTCATTCACATCGATCTTCCTCTTGACCTTTGAGATGGGACGAATGGACAGTTTAATCGAGACTCTATCGACACCCACATCAGTTCCATTCGCTCACCTTCTCTAATAATTCAGGGCGATTCCTGAGAACCCGGTTCAGACTCCGTGAACCGATCTCCAGACTCCTTGTCTTCTTTAATAATCCGGGATCACTCTTGCCCTGAACTCTGTCCGTTTTGGATGGCCATTGATTTCACTCCTTACACATCGCTGTCCTTAACAAATCGAAGCTGAAACCAATAAGGGGGAAGGGCAGTACACCACACAGAATGATGTCAACAATCAATTGTTGGCTTCCATTCAAGCCATCCAGCAATAGTTGACTAACCAAGCCTTGGCCTAGACTGCCTTCCAAGAAATGTTGAATGGTCTGACGAGGAGGGCCGATGCAAGAGATGGCCAACAGGAGGGTGAGCCGGATCAAGAGTTTCATCCGGAAGGTTATAGAGATGAATTTTCAGTACGAGGACCCGACGTCGATAGAGTGTACGCAGGCCCACTACAGCCAAAGCCTACGCTGAAGGAAATATACAATCCAGGAGCGGGCCACATCACTAAGTGGATCCAGATTCCACGCATCCACGCCCACTTCGAGCTTAAGCCAAAGTTTCTGTCTCTGCTTCCCACATTCCATGGGAACACCACTGAGGAACCTATATTCATCTCAAGAAGTTCGGCTGCATCTGTGCTACCGCTCATTACCCTGGAATTCCTTTGGGGGTAGTTAAGATGACCGCTTCTCCCTTCAGCCTTCAAGACAAGGCCCTATATTGGGTCGACCACCTAGGGAAGGTAGTCACGACCTGGGAGGAGCTGAATTCTGCATTTCTCCATAAGTTCTATCCTCTCGTGCGATTGAATCAGATGTGTGCCCGTATCTCCAGTTTTTGCCAGCAGCCCCACGAAACTATCCATGAAGCGTGGGAGAGATTCAAGGATCTCCAGGAGAAGTGTCCCCACCATGAAATCTCAAAGACCTGCCTTGTGCAGCACTTCTTTGGTGGGCTTACACTTGAGAGCCAAAAGCTTATAGATGCCGCTTGCGGCGGTTCCCATTTCAACAAGGACAAGGACGTGGTGTGGAACGTCTTTGAGGAAATGGCTGAAGGAGAAGCCTCTCAATCCTCATCCCGAGCATACATGAAGGTGACAACTGCCATCAGCAAGCCAGTGAACATGGCTTCTCACACCGAAGACAGGGATGAAAGCTCCAACTTGGGTATCGTTGGGAGCCTTCTGTCTAAGGTGGATATCATTGAGAAGAGGTCGCAGGACCTCGAGAAATTATCAGTCATTGAGAAAAGGACCCAGGGCTTGAAAAAGCTCGATTTGATTTCCCAGCAGCTGGAGCAGCTCGTTCATGCCTTGAACGCCAACATGTGCAACGCTGTGTCTACCGCTGCTGAGCCAATCGCTGAGAAGAAGGAGCCTACACTGCAGCAAATTCATCAGTCGACTCCACCGCAACCCCAGCCTATTCAGCACGTGTACTACGTGCAGGTTCCGAAGCAGCCCCCACAGCCTCAAACGCAGATGGTTGTATATCAACCAGAGTCCCAGCCAGTCTACTCCGAGCAGCTCTCTCCACCCTCACCACTAAGACAGGAGATCAATGGTGTATGGAATAATGAAGCGCAACTGACCCATCCTTAGGGACATCCTCAGGGTCAGAACATGGGCAACATGCCCTATCACCAGTAGCAACATGGTGGGAGACCCTTCCAGCCCTCATATCAATACCTGCCTCCGTCCCACGGTAACACCTGGAGGTAGAATTATCAGCATGGTCCTCAGCAGTTCGGATACCGCGGACAAGGATATCATCAGCAACCGGCTGCTACGTATCACCAGAACTCATAGTATTCCTCCAACCCTCCTCCTAACCAATTGTCTCAGGGTTACCAGTTACAGTCTCAGCAGTCATACCAACACTCTAGGCCCTGATGACCGAAAAATCCCAAGTGACTAAGGTAAAGGTATCTAGATGGTCGTCGCGACCTCAATCACTCGGACTCGATCAATCAAGAAAAATAGACCACCAATCAAAAGTAAAAATCAAATCAAACAAGGTAGCGGTCTTGCTATTAGTTTAACCTGGTATAGCGACCAGGGTCGAACACAAGGAGCACGGATTGGCCTTGCGGCCTACGAAGTAGTCAAAAAGAAAGAAAAAGAAATAAAGAAGGTATTTTTGGTGGTTTTTAAGGCTTTTTATATTTTTTTTGGATTTTTAAGGAATTAAGAAAATAATAAAAACAAGAAAACAAGGCACTTCAACAATTTATTAAATGTACTAAAAATCAACCAAAAATTCAAATAAAAATATTTTTGTGTGTTTTATGATTTTTACTATTTTTAGTGAATTTTTGGGATTTTTCTGATGTTTATTTACTTTTCTAAAAATAAAACAAAGTCAAAAACTGTAGGTACTGTCCAGCGGAGCTTAAGGGGCTTAGATAAAATATCTAAGAGCCCCCAATAAGCCTGGAGGTATTTTTCATGTAAAGAGAAGAAAACAAGGAAAAAGGGGGCACCTAAATTATTATTTTTGGATTTTTAATTTATTTACTAGAATTTTTATGAGATTTTAAGTGTTTTTCAATTTTTAGGTGTTGTAGATAATGACAAATAGCCAAAATTGGCTAGAAAATCAAGCAAGCAAAGACAAACAATAAGTAAATTTTTTGTAATTTTTAAATGAGTTTTAATATTTTTTGTGGTTTTTCAACTTAGACAGTAACAAAAATAGATGTTTTTGAATTTTTAAAAATATCAAAACAAAACAAAAATTTCTCCAAAAATCCTCGAAAATTTTACACTATGGCAGGAGCCATGTGTCCAATTTTCGTTGGATTTGGAGTGAATTTGCTATTTTATTCAAAAATAAAAATATGGTATTGTGCACAGGGACCTATGTGCAAATACCAGAAGTTCTTGGGGTCCTGGTGCAAAATTCCCAGGTAAACACGCGCGTGGCATGTGCCTGGGGCACTCAGGGACCCAAATGTAATAAAAACTACTTCCGAGGACTATTTGGTAACAGGTACCAAAAGTCCAGGGGGTAGTCTGCAAATAACCCACGAATATACGCACATGCAAATATAAATCACGCACAGGGGTATAAATGCAATATCCAAAAAGTATTCATTCAATCCATAACATCCAGAACTATAGGGTATCAAATGCAAATACACCAGAAAACCACGTGTCGAAGCACATGCTACATAACACACAGGGGCATATATGCGAAGAAAGTAAAGTGCAGGGTCCTCTATGCAATTTTACCAAAAACTAAACAACTACACTAAATATTTACACGACTGATTGCTAAATAAAATAAAAGAGGGGGCCTAAGGGTAAATTACCCTTTATTAATGCAGGCCGCTGGATGGACGCCACGTAGCAGATGAACGGTCCGGATGCGGGTGGCTCTCCAAGGCTCAGCTACTTGCGATGATCGAACGGTGACGGCGTAGCCACGTGGAAGATTTGGCGGTGGCGGTGCGTCGCTGCTACGCCTCTCTGGATCGACGGCTGGGATCAGTCCTCACTGATCGGACGCTAGCTGCAGCACCGTGAATGAACGGTCTGGATGTGATCTGGAGCTCTGAGGCTGATCGGACAATCGCTGAAGGTCTTCAAAGAACAGGCGGCCGACGAACTTCACCGGCCCAGTACGCTCGCTCCGAGCCTCCTCGCGGGGCGCTGATGATCGGAGAATGGTCGGCGTGGGCCTCCGCGTCAGATGGGGGTCTCCGATGACCCGACCGAGCCCTAGAGGGCTCCGGCGAGGTCGGCGGAGGAACGTCTCCTGGCTCGAACGGGAGAACCTCAGATGGTCCTCATGATACCTGCAAAATAGGTCCAGAAGACTCGCGGGTCGAGGGCAAACTGCCTCGACCCGGTTAGGCGAGGTGAAGGTGGTTGGTGGTGCGATATGGGTGAGCTCCGGCGAAGGTGTGGACGGAGGAGCTCGAGCCCCAGCTCCTGTGCGAGCTGGGTTGGATGGAGGTATGGAGAAGGTGCGCGGGAGGAAGGCAGAGGCTATGGCGAAGCCTGATGGTCGAACGGTGGTCGGACGTGATCGGAATCGGCGGAGAACGGTGGCGGAGCGAAATGGGGGAAATCGGAAATTAGAGAAAAAGAAAGAACTACAGGTCTACCTGGGTGAAGGAATGGGCTGTGGTCGAGCTTGCGCAGCTCTGGGTCTTCGCCTCAAGGAACGCCGACGTCCGAGGCTCGAGCTCCGGCTGTGGGCGGAGCACGGCGGCGCTTGCTCGCCGGATCAATGGACTCGCACTCCCTCCTTGTTGCAACACCACGGGGGACAAGCTGTCACTCTCGTCGATGCGATGGAGCTCACTGGGGGGTGGAACGAATGGCCAAAGATGAGAATGGAGGTGGCGGAGCTGGGATTATATATGGTGGAGGGTCCGGGAAGACGAGCGCGGGTAGGGCACTGGAGCGCGCGGATCCCGAGATGGTGGCTCCGGCGAGGGTCTCGGATGCATCAGGAAGGAATCGGACCCTGGGTTTAGGCGAGGGTGAATCGGGTTTAGGCGCTAAAATAGGGGGAAGTCGGGTCGGGCGCCTAACCCATGGGAAGTGGTCCTGGGGGGGGGGGCAGTTGACCTGGCGGTCAACAATCCCCAGGGCCAATGGGTGAAGGCCACGTGTAAAAGATCTAGAAATTCAATAAAAAAAACAAATGGCCGAATTAGGGAAAAATCAAAACATGAAATATTTTTATTTTAATTTTTTTCTATTTTTTAGTGATTTTTAATTAGTTTTTCAAAGTAAAAATAAGGTATGTACATAGTAGGTTCATATATAGGTATATATACAATATATAGGTTTTTAATTTTGATTTTTAATTTGTTATTTTTATACAATTTTATTCCCATTTTATATTTTATTTATTTATATCATAAAATTAGGAATAAAAGTATATTTTTATTTTATTTTTATTATTTATATACATAGGTGAAATACATATGTACATTTATATACATGGTATATTCACAAAGTATTTTTAGGTTTTTAATTTTGTTATTTTTATTTTGTTTTAATTTATTTTATTTATTTGCACCATATAATATAAAATAATTACAAAACTTTTTGGAAAGTAATTTTATTTATTTATAAGGCTAAATAAATATATATATGAGTGGACTATATACATGGTGAAAATATGCATGAATGATGTTTTTGTTTTCTTTTTAATTTTTATATTTTTATCTTGATTTTATATTTAGAAATATATACAAGTATTTACAAGCCAATTTGAGTCTATTTTTGTGAGGAAAACTCTTTTATTTTATTTACATAAATATTCACACACATGAGCCCCTATCTCCCTCTACTTTGGCTTTTATGCGGTCAGGCCCATGCTGAGCCCTCCCTTGGGTTAGGTTGCTCAATATTTATTCTAAATATTTCCCTCTTTTTTTTAATCTTTATTCTTTTATTTTTGCACAAAAACATGCTGATTATAGGTTTTTACACAATGCATGCTTTTGGTAATTATTTCTATTTACAACTATATACATGCATTTGCAAAGGTTTTTGTAGCTAAAATATAAGAATAAAGAGTGATGAATGAGTATTCATCACCTCCCTATACTTAACTTTGCTAGTCCCTTAGCAAACACTTATTTGAAAAAGAAGTGAAAAAGAAATAAAGAAAAAGAAAAAGAGAATGTACATGGATCAAGGTTGATTATTAAACTTGCCTTCATTAAATTAAGGTATGGAGCTCGATCATATCTTTGGATTATTAATGTGTCGGAACCTTATTTGGACTTAAATTTAAAACTCAACAGCCTCTAAGTTTCACTATTCTATAACCAAGACTCCTCAATGCTCCAGGTCAGAACAAGTCATCAATCACAAACCCTGAA
Source organism: Ottelia alismoides (assembly GCA_037367405.1). NCBI lineage: Eukaryota > Viridiplantae > Streptophyta > Magnoliopsida > Alismatales > Hydrocharitaceae > Ottelia > Ottelia alismoides. The sequence continues at coordinate 159,421 of JAZKJV010001679.1, read as the reverse complement.
GACCATGAATCATTTCTTGTCCTGTGAATGTGAGGTCTAAGCTCTCCACCTCAGAAATGGCAACTTGACAACCCTCCCCAACAAGGTAACTCTATGACCTCAATCTGGCCACTCTTTCCTCGAGGAGCGGGGTATTCCCTTCTAAGTTCAAGTTCAACCGGCTCAAGAAGAGGAGGAAGAAGAGAATGGGTCAAGGCCAGTGTAGCCATGTACCCTTGGGAGCTTGACCAGTGTAGCCAAGTCTCCCTGCTGCAAGCTACATCAGGTGGATCATGAAACTCAAGCTTTGCTTATTGCACTCTATATACATACTCCGGTGGGATTATCATTTTCTATCAGACCCACCACTTTTTTGGAGTTATTTTCTTTTTGCATTTTTTTTTCAAGTGCATCTATACAACATATACATGTGCAACATATATACAAGGAGTTTTTCCTCTTGAGCCAGTAGACTATCCCTCTTTTGAAGCTTTATTGCAACCCACAACTCCCGTCGTTAGACCTCATGGCAACCAGACCAAGTTGAGACACACTTCCTTCACTAAAAGAAGAAGAGAGGTTCCGCCTAGAAGTACTACCCTCATATGCTACCCCAAGTCAAGGGAGACTGCCTCCTCACCACCTCATCCGTAGAGAGCTCGGTGCATAGTGCTGGTGTCCAAGTAAAGCCATTGTCTATATGAGTCATGTGTTGTTGTTAAGTGCTCTACTTAGGCTCATTGAGATGACATGTGATCATAGCCTAGTGGACTCAAAGAATTAAGTCACCATGGACCTGAAAAGCCTTAAACCTAAGCCCTATAAGGTTCCTCTTAGAAGTTAGGTGGATTAAGATCTTAATCAAGCTCCATTTCTCAATCTGATTCCAGGCTAGTTTAAATGTCAACTATCATCCAGAAAAACTATATACATATGTACAAAAGATGCTATTTACACAAAGTTTACAAACATGCAAATTTTTGAAAAATGTTTTGAAATCATGAATGGATGATGCATGAAGTGCAAGTTTTGCAAAAAGTATTTACACACATTTACACAAGATTTTTGCAAACTTTTGATTTTCAAAACATTTTAGAAAAATTTTTTACTATATACATAATTTTGATAAGAAAATATTTACACAAACTTTACACAAAAGATTTTTGAAATCATTTTTACAAAAATAATTTGTACACTAGCTATTTATGTGCAAATAAAAGAATGTATATGTACATGGAAATTTTTTAATTTTTGTGATTTTTAGGGATTTTAGCCATTTTATTTATTAACACACTCACACAAAGTACGAGTATACTTAGCTCGAACGATGTCCTCAGAGTCAAGAGCGATGAAGAAGACATAACTCGTCCTAGGTATAGCGAAGTGAAAAGAAAGGCTATATACAAAGATGAAATAGAAAAGTCAAGAGGGTCTCGGGTCTTCCCCCTATACTTAGGATCAAGTAATCCTAAGTATAGCAGGCTGTACATGAAGGGAAAACCGAGAGGAGAATGTACAGGGTCTACCCCCCCATACTTAGGGTGAAATATCCCTAAGTATAGGCAGCAAAAACAGGGGTAGACAGAAGCAAAAGAAATACCCAAAGGTCTCACATCCCCCCTATACTTAGGGTAAAGTGCACCCTAAGTATAGCATAATCACAAGATGAAGAAAGGGATGTGGGACTAAAGAATGTGATGATATGGACATCTGGATCTATACAATGCGGAAGATCAGTGATACTCATGCGTGAGATGCATTAGATGTGAGTCAAAGACCACATCTCACGCAAAATGAATAGGGGCAAGATCAACGACCCGCGGCTCATGATCTAGAAATGGCTTGAGCCGGTGGCCGTTCACTCGAAAGGTACTCTCAGAAGACAACTCGGATATATCAATGCTACCGTTGTCGTGTACCTTTCTGACCAAGTAGGGTCCCTTCCACTTGCTCTATAGCTTCCCTGGAAATAAACGAAGCCTCGCATCAAACATCCATACTCTCTGACCAGGCTCAAAATGCTTGTGGCTGATATGAGAATCATGCCACTCCTTCACTCTCTCCTTATACTGTAGGCTGTTTGAGAAGGCGGTATCTCTCAACTCCTCCAGGGCTGCTAACTTTGCCCTCCTCTGGTCTCCTACACCATCTGGATCCATAAGTATGTCTGTAACTGCCCAAAGTGACCTGTGCCTCAGCTCAACAGGTAAATGGCACGGCTTGCCATATACGAGGCAAAAGGGAGATGTGCCCAATGGTGTCTTGAAAGATGTCCTATATGCCCACAAGACCGAGTCCAAAAGCTGTGACCAATCCTTTCGGTCAGGGCGGACGACTTTCTGCAATATAGTCTTGATCTCCCTGTTCGACACCTCGGCTAGACCATTCGTCTGTGGATGGTAAGGTGTAGCAACACGATGGTCTATACCGAACTCGCTAGCAAGGGCCTTCACCTGGTCGTTGACGAAATGAGACCCCCCATCTGAAATAAGAACTCTAGGAACCCCGAACCGCGTAATGATATGCTTCCTCAAAAATCGGAAAATTGTCCTCGCATCAGCGGCTCGGGCGGGGATAGCCTCAACCCAACGACTAACATAGTCCACGGCCAACAGAATGTACTCAAATCCCTGACTCTTAGGGAATGGACCCATGAAATCGATGCCCAATACGTCAAAAACCTCACAGAAGTGAATGGGCTGCATCGGCATCATATCACGCTATCCACAAGTGCCCATCCTTTGACAGTCAGTACACCTCTTCACGAACTCATCAGAGTCCTTGAAGAGGGTAGGCCACCACAAGCCGGATGGAGCACTTTCTGTGCCGTTCTCCTCCCAGAATGATGTCCTCCTGCCTCAAGCTTGTGGCAGTAAGTGAGGACACTATGGTGTTCCTCCTGAGGAATGCACCGACGCCAGACGCTATCCCCTCCTTCGTGGTAAAGGATGGGATCCTCCCAGTGGTAGGACTTGGCCTTCGCAAGGAAGGTCTCAAGCCTCTGCCTGGGCCAATCCTGTGGGACTTTCCCAGCAACGAGAAAGATCACAATATCGGCATACCACGGGAGTGAGGCGATAGCAAGGATCGCCTCATCTGGGAAGGTCTCACAAATGGGATCAATCTGCTCAGACTCCTCAGGCTGCTCTAAATGGGAGAGGTGATCCGCCACCACATTCTTGACTCCAGGCTTATCCTTGATCTCAATGTCGAACTCCTGGAGTAGAAGGATCCATCTAGTAAGTCTGGCCTTAGCATCCTTCTTTGCCATGAGGTATCAGATGGCGGTGTGATCAGTGTACAAGGTCACTCTAGATCCTATGATATAAGATCGAAACTTATCTTGGGCGAACACTACGGCTAGCATCTCCTTCTCTGTGACTGTATAATTCCGCTGGGCGGAATGCAATGTGCGGCTAGCGTAGTGGATAGCAAAGGGGACTCCATCCCTCCTCTGTCCCAGCACGGCCCCCACGGAAAAATCGGAGGCATCCGTCATGATCTCGAATGGGAGAGACCAATCGGGTGGCTGGAGAACAGGAGCCTCAATCACACACTGCTGGAGAGTCGCAAAGGACGAAAGACACTTGTCATCGACAAGGAACTCGGTGTCTTTCATCAAGAGGTCAGTCAACGGCCGGGCAATCTTGCTGAAATCATGAATAAATCTCCGATAGAACCCAACGCGCCCCAGGAATGACCGTAGCTGCCTCAAATTGGACGGCGGTGCGAGTTTTCTAATGACATCAACCTTGGCCGGATCAACCTCCATGCCCCTGTTGGAGATGATGTGGCCAAGCACCGTCCCTTGAGTCACCATAAAGTGACTCTTCTCCCAAGAAAGCACCAAATGGACCTCCATACATCGCTGGAATACTCGGTCTAGGTAGACAAGACAAGAGTCGAATCCGTCGTCGTAGACCGAGAAATCGTCCATGAAGACCTCCAAACACTCCCCTACCATGTCCGAAAAGATCGACAGCATGCACCTCTGAAAATTCGCAGGGGCATTGCTGATAAATCTCCATTTCATCACCTTTATTCTATCATTTTGGCCTTAAAAACCCCAACAAATGCATGTAAATAACATCAAAATGTACATAATAGCATTCATGATTTATTGTATTTATTGCACATTAAATAAGGTTTTAATGCCAAAATTATAGAAAAAAGAAAAGAAAAGAAAAAGGAATAAAATAGTGGAGATATTTTATGACCCAAACCCCAAGACCAAGGCCAGCATGGTATTGGTCGACAAGGAATAAAGTAGGGGGAGATAAGGGCCAGTGTACAATAAATACCTCATTTATTAATTCATTTATTTATGCATTTTTAACACCTATTTTGTACATAATTATGCATTCATCAAATAAAGAAACTTTGTACAGGTAAGTTGTAGATAATAATGCAAATAAAAATACAAAATTGAGTTTGTGTAAAAATAATACTCAGTGTACATTTTATACACAGAATAAAAAGCCAAAATCTCAACTTCACAGACCCATATCTTGCAAATAAAAACTCCAAATCACCCAAACTCACCTTTAATTGTATATAGCATTCCAAGAACCATTTTATAAAATTGGTTTCATAATTTTTGGAGTCCATATGCAGAAGTTAGGTTTTTGGCCCTCCTTGTATATAGGACTGATTAAAATATTCATTTTATTCAATATTCATTATTTGTATAAATTCATATTTTTAGAATTTTGCAAATAATGTATATAATGCATACATATATTAAAAGTAAAAGAAAACCAAAAATAATTTGTAAAATAAAATAAGTCTACAAATTCATAGACAAAATACCTATGCTATATACCTATATATAAATAAAAAGGATTTTATTCCTTGGTTCTTTTACTCTTTTATATTTTTATAATAATGTATACATTATATATAACTCATTAAAAAAGTAAATTCAAAAAAAAATCAAGAAAATACAATAAATAAATTAAGTGTACAAAATACATAGATAAAACACCTATAAGTATACCTACATACACCTATACCTATTTATTTAAAAATATAAATAAACTCCTAAAAATTAAATAAAAATACCTTTATACTCACAAAAATAAATTATAAATTTATAAAATAAGCCAATAAAATAATAAAAGAAAATAAATAAATTAAAAATAAAATACACAAAAAAATACATGTAAATACATACATATACACATTATTCAAATAAAACTATAATAAAACACCTCGAAAAATTCAATAAAAATCATAAATAAATACTAGACGAAATAATACACATTTTTTATTTTATAAGAAAAAATTAACAAAATCATTTAGGGTGTCAAATAAATCAATCTCTAATCAGGTCTCCTATTTTGGCGGCTAGCGACCGACGTGGACCAATCGCAAGCCGGCCTTCGTTGACCTCTGGTCAACTGTCCCATCCAAAGCCCTGCGCCTCTGGACTGTCCATTCCCCCGATTTCATGCATTTTTCCCGAGCACACCATCCATCAATCGAAGATGCTTCCTTCACAAGAATTGCTCTCTAATCTTCCATGATGCCCGCCAAAATGTTAGATCAATTAGATATTCATTGGATCAGCCAATAATCGCCGGTCAATAAGGCTACTCGCCAATGTCTATAAATAAGTAGCTCCACCTCCTTCCTCGAATTTGGCCATTTTGATTCCACCCAAACGCCTTGATCTTGCTCCTGGACCATTCCTCGTTAACGGGGGAGTCGCCCAGCGCCTCGACTTGGCCGGAGGACGGAGAATTTTGACGCGGCGGAGCTCCGGCGTCCGCCCTGCTCCCTAGAGGCCCCCAGGTATAAGATTTTGCCTTTTTATGCATTTTTAGTTAGCTTTTAATGTTAGCTTTACATTCCAGTCAGTAAATTAGGTTTTAGTTAATTCCCTTAGCTTAAAAATCAAAATTTGAAGTTCGCCGGAGCTCCGCTCCGGCGACTTCTACACCATCGTCTCGACTGTCTCCGACCGCCCCGAGCATCCCATTTCAAACCTCAACGCCTTCTCCATCTATCGCACCCATTTGTTCAACCCAAGACCATAGGTCTTGGCGAATCGGGGCTCCTCCTCCGCCGTTCGCCGGAGCCCCTCCGCCCACCTCCATCTTGCATCGCAGCTTCAAAACCCCGGGTCGAGGAGATAGCTCTCTCGCCCGCGGTTCTTCCTGTGCAGGTACATCGAGGAATAGAGCCCATCTGGGCTTGCATTGAACCAGGAAGAGGTTCCTGGGGGTCCCCTTCTTCATCGAGCTCGTCCCAGCGATTCGGACCTCCAAGAGCCTTGAGAGAACCGTCAGATGACGCGGAAGCTTCCCAGCCCGATCGAAGCTCACCGGGGTGAGCTTCTTCCCCGTTCTTCCAGACGCCTCCAACACCGTTGGATCGAGAGGGGAGGCCCAGATTGAACGACGACCGTTCGATGAAGACGTATGTCCACCGTCAGATCAGCCAGGAGATTCAAATCCAGGCCCTTCATCGCCGAACCGACATCCGCCATCCGATGCTTGACACGTGGTTAAGTGGCGCCTCCAGCACCGTTGGATGACACGCCTTATTTGGGGGTAAATTTCACATCTCACCCCCCCCCCCCGCTTTTTGTATTTAGAGTTTAATCCCAAAAATAAAAGTTTTAGTTGTAAATAAGTTGTAAAAATTGCAGAACACCCCCTTATGTTTGGTTATTTACTTTTTAGTCCTTCCACACCTCACGTGCAGCAACCACGTGAGGCGCGTGAAAATTGCATGTAAACCCTGCCGGTTTTTGTTAATTGTAATATGGTCCTGAAAATAAAAGTTAACGTGTATTTTTATTGTGATTTTTGCATGTGTGCCCTTGTGAACTATTTTATTTGCAAAAATACCCCGCCAGGCCATCTATTTTTGAATGCTTTGTCTATTTATTTTGTGCTCCATATTAAATCGAAAAATCTTGCAAAAATAGACTTAAGTTTCTGTTTGGTTGTGCTTGAACGCTATATTTTTAGTTTTGCATTTTGTTGCATTTTTGCATTTAGTAAAAATAAAAAATATGTCTTTTATTCACTGTCTAACTTATAAAATCTCAAAAAATATGAAAATGCCTTGAAAAATTCCAAAAAAATTCCCTATGGTGTATTTTGACTTATTTTAGTGTCAATCCAAAAATCCCTAAAAATCTCAAAAGGAAAACCTTAAAAATTCAAAAATTCCCAAAAACTTCAAAAAAATATAAAAACTCAAAGAAAAATCAGAAAAATATGAACTCAGTCCCTAATTCTGCTATATTTTATTATCTTTATTAAAAAAATGGTGTGGAAAATTTTTGAGGCTGTCAGCTATTTGTAATGTCTATTTTTATTACAGCCAGACCCTATTCCACTGTTTGATTTTCTTTTGCTATTTAAAAATACTAAAAATATTTGCAAAAATGTCCAAAAATCACAAAACAGTAAAAAACCATGAAAATCCCAAAAAGACTTTATTCCTGAATTTTTGACCATTTTTGAGTATTTTTGTAAATAATATAGTACCCCTTTATGTATATATATGTATTTCCAAAAACAAAAAAAGGAAAAAATATATATATATATACATATACATACACACACACACACACACACACACACACACACACACACACATATATATATATATATATGGGATTGGGGAGCCTACACCCATGTGTAGGTAACTTTCCTACACCCACCTCTTATTCCCTCAATTTTTTGGATTTTTTTGAAAGGGATCTTTAGGGGATTTACTTAGAATATTAAATGAAATATGTGTTTCAAATTTCATGTAGAACCAATATTCCTAACAGCTCCATCGGAAGTGGTCGATTTCAGCAAATCTGAGACCGTTAAAATTTGACTATCATGATGGATAAGTTAGAAGTCTCGAAATAAGTTGAAATTTGAATGACAGCATGGTGGTATATCGTGATCTAAATTCCCCAAGGAATTAATTCAAAACAATAAAAAATTGAGGAAAAATAGATGTGGGTGTAGGAAAGTTACCTACACATGGGTGTAGGCTACCTTTTCCCTATATATATATCTAATTATTTATATGTATTCTTATATCTATTTATTAACCTTAATATAAAAAAAAGAAAAAATATATATATTTTATTATATTTATATATACCTATATATATATTGTATGTATTATAAGCAACATACTAACCCTCTATGGGTATACATATCTTTATATTTATATTATATATATATTACCTAATTATATTATTATAAAAAGATATATAAAAAAAATTATATAATAAATAAATAAATAAAAATATAATAATAAATAAAAAAGTTCTAAAAATCAAAAACCCACACAAGGATGACTCTGAGATACATGTAGGCTATTGCATTTTTGTATTGCTCTCTGTGGTTCGACCTCTACATGCTTGTTCCCTATACATTTTATGGTAGAGTAAATAAAGATTAATTCACATTTCTTTTTGAGCTTAATTGTTGTATTCTTTTATTGTGGGTTAGTTGCTGATTAACACTGGGTGTTTTGTGAGCGGTCGCCTCAGCGACACTTTTCATATTATTTATGGTGACCCTCACAATATATCCGTGTTATCAGATGGCACCGTTGCCGGGGAGCAATGAGCATAGCCTAATTCATTTTGTCATTCTTGTATAAATTTCTTGATTCATCATTCATTTTTGTGAGCAGCTATTTTTATTGTTATTAATCACCATGCTCCATTTATTCATTCATTGTGATTATTTTATCTGCTCTATTTGATTGACTGAGCTATTCTAATGCCATCTTTTTGTGACTTTGATGCGAGGGTCCGCCACGCGAGGATGGCTTCTTAGGAGGCCAAGGAAGCCGAGCTTGGAGGAGGATGGTCTTCTCTTCTCATGACCATATGGAGAGTGCACCAAAGAAGCAAGAAGATGTGCATTAGATAGGCTAGAACACTTAGGATTATTATTTTTGTAATTTATGGTGAGAGAGAGACAATTTTGGCATGTAATTAAACAGGACTCTACTCTTCACAATGAGGTCCAGTGCCCGGGTGATTGTTCACCTGGGGGCCTCATCGCGGTTTTTCGAGTTTTCATCGCCTTCTTTTATTTTGTTTTCCGAAGTTTTGAGCTTTCCGCCTTTCTTTTACTTTGTTTTGTGTGCTTGGAGCCCCTAGATATAGGTTGCTTGACTCGGTAGCTAGGTCCAAACATTAATAAGAATGCATGTTCCTATAGTCTACTTCGCTTGGATCTAGTCAAATTTAAACAAGTCGTTAATTTGTCTCTTAACCCTCTATACCGCAGCGAGCCCTGTAAAGCGCTTTCTCCTAAGCTCAAGTGTGTTGAGTACAGAGGAGGGGTGAGCCAAGACCGAACCCTCTTGGGCTATTGATGAATGAGCGACTTATGGTTCTTCACGCTAATAGCAGCTTATGTTTAGGGCGATTTTGTACCTTGCATACCGACTTGTAGATAGGTTTAAAAATTCTGTTTTGCATACCACATGTAGAGAGCTGGGATGCATTGTAAGTCTTCTAACTCAGCATGCATCATTCGGTTCAATGGTGAGATTTCCATCATGGAACCACTTGCACGGCTTTTCCGCTATCTCCCTCTGATTTTGAGCACCTAGGACTTAAATGAAAATCTACAAAAACGTTAGGCGCTGGTATGAAACAGACTCAAAAAAAGTGAAAACCAAAAAAATAAAACAAGGGGACTGCTAAATAAACTTTGACCTTAATTAAAATCTGTAATGGAATATCATTGTACCGGGTTCATAAAGCCCTCATTGTTTTCAGGTACCTTGGAGGGGGACCAAAACCCTACTCCCTTGAGCGAGTGCGACCCCTAAGGATTAAAGCCAAAAACCCAGTCTGCAACTGCCTTGTGTATCGCCTGGATTTCCGAAGTAATGGCGCTTCTATCGTACGTAGGCGAGTAGGACTTGGTCACCAATGGTGACTCTCTGTTGTGAGAGCATCGACCCTATTCGAAGTATTGAGCATAGGCCACGCCTTCACGGGGGTGTCTGTCTCATTGTCCTGCGTCTGAGTAGGTTCTTGCACGCTCATGGGTGATTCCGTTGCGAGCAAGAACCGAAGTATTGGTTTCACCTATCGGCTTCCTCTCTCTTTTCTTTGGCTGAGTAGGGATCCAGGAAGGGTTACAAGGACTCCAAAAAGTACAGACTACAGGTTACACAAGAGGAGGACAAGTACGGGATACTCTTCCGACAGTACTCTCTCTCCTATAGGGTAGCGTACTAAGGACTTGTTATAAGATATGCCTGAAAATCACAACTCTAAAAATGAAAAGATAATAAATAGCCGAGCTTTCACGGCTTCACATGGCGTGAGTTGGTGAACGCGATTTTGTATTGTGTTTGTATGGATCTAGATTAAGGTTCAAAGATCAAAGTCCCGCGCATTTGCGCACATTTTGTTGTTTCTCCCTTTGACCACCCCGCTCAACCGAGCCTCTATACTGTTTTACACTCCTTTTATTCCTCGTTGACCATCGTATCTTTCATCCAACATCCGATCTTCTCTTGTACTTCGCGAAGTTGATCCATGGATGGTTTCCTTCAGGACCATGCCGACACCCACATCGATTCCATGGATTCAACTCCGCCAATAAGTTCGAGGCGATTCCCGAGAACCCGATCCGGACTTTGCGGATCGATCTCCAGACTCCTCGTTTTCTACCTTTCTCTTGGCCACCCAATAAACTAGGATCACTTTTGTCCCACTTCCGCCGTTGCGAATGGGAGTCGATTACAGTCTACATCCTTTTCCATTCACATCATGCTGGGGTTGACCTTAATTCCAGCTTAATCACGGCAGCTGAAAGTTCATTGCAAGTGATCTGATTCGGACTATCTCATTCTGCAGATAGAAGACAGTGCGAGCCCTGGAGACTACTCCGGAGTTCATTTCGTCCGACTCAGACCCTGACATGGCTCCAGGAGGAAAGGACAAGGGTCAGCAGCCACCACCAAAGGGACAGATGCCAGACCAGAACCAAGTCAATGCACAACTCCTGGCATCTATCCAGGCTATCCAGCAGCAGCTGACCGAGCAGGCCCTTACACAGACCACCTTCCAGGATATGTTGAATGACATGATGAACCGTGACGATGGAGGAGGAGGCAGACGCAGAGGAGGCAGGGGAGGAGGAGGTAGAGGTGGAGGTGGTGATCCTCCTGATGATGATCTTGAATTACCACCACCGAAGCCGACACTCAAAGAAACATACAATCCGGGAGACAGCCAGACCGAGTGGATTCTCATTCCACCGGTACACGCTCACTTTGAGCTAAAGCCCCAGTATATAGCCCTTCTCCCTGCCTTTCATGTAAACACCAACGAGGATCCGTACATTCACCTGTAGCAATTCTCCCGCATTTGCCGTACCACACACTATCCCAATGTCCCTCTGGACATTGTAAAGATGATGGCTTTCCCCTTCAGCCTACAGGACAAGGCCCTCTATTGGGTCAATCATTTGGGAAAGGTCGTGATGACCTGGGAGGAGTTGAAGTCCGCCTTCCTGCACAAATACTACCCTCTCGGTCGGCTCAACCAGATGCGAGCCCGTATCATTAATTTCACCCAAGGACCCCACGAGTCTATACATGAAGCTTGGGAGAGATTTACTGACCTGCAGGAGAAGTGTCCCCATCATGATATCCCAAAGACCAGCTTGGTCCAGCATTTCTTTGGGGGACTAAACATTGAAAGCCAACGGCTTGTTGATGCAGCATGTGGGGGTTCCCATTTTAATAAGGATGAAGATGTAGTCTGGCAGATTTTCGAAGAAATGGCCGAAGGAGAGGCCACCCTCTCTTCATCCAAGGCATACGAAAAGCAGCCCCAGATCCTCCAGAAGCAAGTGCACATGGCTGCATCCAAGGAAGCAGAGAGAGATGAGAGCTCCAACCTCAGCATCATCGGGGGCCATCTCTCTAAGGTAGATATCATTGAGAAGCGATTACAGGACCTCGAGAAACTTGCTGTGATCAAGAAGAGGACCCAGAACCTGGACAAGCTAGATCAGATCAACAAGTACCTTGAACTGTTGGTCAGCACTATCAACTCTGTCCCGTCGGCTACACCATCGGACGCTCCCGCTGAGAAGAAGGAAGAGCCGCAACTGCAGCATCAACCTCAGCCGAGCCAGCAGCCACCGGCAGTCCAGCACGTGTACTACGTGCAGGCACCCGACCAGGGCCCGCCGCAGCAACAGATGGTAGTATACCAACCAGAGTTCCTTTCTGTACCTGATCCAGTCTTCCCACCACCACCCCTGATCCAAGAAGTCAATGGGGTATGGAGTAATGATGCACAACCGACCCGTCCTCAGGGACAACCCCAGGGTCAGCAATTTGCCAGTCGGCAGTACCACCAACCTCAGGATGGTCGTTTTGGTCAATCCTCCCAGCAGTACCAGCAACCTCCCCAGTTTGCACAGCAATGGAGGCAGAACTTTCCGTATCAACAGCAGCCGCAGTACCGCCACCCACAGCCGTATCACCAGTACGCGGCTGCCCCCTCTCCACAATATCAGCAATATCCTCCTCCGTCGTACCAATAGCTTCAGCTTCCTGCACCCCCGCAGCACCACCAACAGCAACCTCCACACCCATCCAACCAACAGCAGCGTGGTCTGCACGCTGAATCTTCTGATGTGTCCCCTGCTAATCCCACCATGGAGTGTCTAGCCCAGCTTGTTAAAGGGCTAGCGGAGATGACAAAATGGCTTGATGACCTGACCGCCACCCAAACCACTATTCCGGCGCAGGTTGAAGCGAACCCCAACAATTTCAAGAAGAAAGAGCAGGTAGAATGTGATGTCCAGTCCGTGTCTGATAATGATATTACTGTTTGTTCTAATGCTGTTACTCTCAGGAGCGGTAGGGCCTTGCCTCCTCCTTCTACTACCAGTGGGGTGAATAAAGAAACAGGTGGATCGTCATCTTCCGCATCAGCCGTGCCAGCTCCAGGGGCGGGTGAAGAGGAAGAAGAAGGAGAAGCCAATCCAGCCGTCGTGCCATGCCAGAAGCAAGCTCAGCCAAAAATACAAAAAAATCAGCAAAAACAAAAACAACAAAAAGAAGCTTGTAGCAAAAGCGAAGCCGCGCCAGCCGTGGAGGAGCCGCCAGCAGCAACCGATCCCTCGCCAGCCGATGGAGCCGACGCTACCCTTTTTGATCGCCCAGCAGCACCAGCATTTTCAGATCCAGCTTGTACTCCTTTTTGTAGTCCGGATGTACAACATTCTGTGGGCGATGATTTTGATGTAAATAAGAACTCTCATTTTCCTTCCAGTTGTGTAAATATTCCTTTTCCGCATGCAATACAAAAATCCAAAAAAATTGCAAAACGAAAAAATGCATTGTCTGATCCAGGTATTGTGGACATTTTGGATAAATTGACTATTGAGATTCCCTTATTGAAGGCCGTGGAATACATGCCAGCTGTAAATAAAGGACTGAAAGAGGCATGTACTAACAGGCGTCACCCAGCGCAAGACAACAGACACCGAGAAGTAGAAAAACATGTTCTCTCCATGGCCACAGTTCCAGCTATCAGCAATCTCCCCCAGAAGAAGCAAGATACTGGAGCACCTCTGATCAGTTGTGTGATTTTTGACCAAGTCTTCGAGCGTACTCTTCTTGACAGTGGTTCTTCCATCAACCTTCTGCCCTCGTCCATAATGCAAGAATTCAGGCTGGGACCGCTCAAGCAGACACACATGGTCCTTCAGTTCGCTGACCGATCCGTCAAGCGGCCCCGAGGTCTGTTGGAAGATGTGATAGTTACAGTGCAGGAAATGAAATTCCCAGCTGACTTTGTAGTCCTTGATATGGACTCGCCTACTCCCCTGCTCCAGATCCCTATCATCCTTGGCAGACCATTCCTCCGTACTTCAGGTGCCGTGGTTGATTACGGGTCTGGAAAGATCACTTTCAGCTCGAATACCCAGCAGATAACGATAAACATGAACAAAGAGCAGAATGCCACAACTGGTGAGAGCCAGGCAGCATCAGAAGCAGACTGTGATTTTATCGCGGAGATCAGAGATTCAGAGTTATCATTAGACGATCCATGGACACGAGAAATCCTCACTCTTGAGGAGGACTTGGAAAGCGCAGTCAGCGTATGCTCCGATGATTCTTGGGAGACAGATTCTCAGATGCAGGCGCATCTTCTTGAGCATTCACTCCAGACCGAACATGATCAGCTTAACGCAGAACCGTTCGGTGCATCACCGGGATCTCAACAGGATGATGAGGATGGTAGCAGCCTCAAAGTACATTCCACCACCAGCATGGTATCTGAAGTGACAGATAAAGTGGACAGATCAAAGCCAGAACTCAAGCCACTTCCTGCAGGCCTGGAGTATGCTTTCCTTGCGGGTGAAGAGCAAATGTATCCGGTCATCATCAACAGCAGGCTGAATCCGGATCAGGAATCTCGACTCCTCGAGGTTCTAGAAAAGAACCGCAAGGCACTTGGTTGGAGCGTATCAGACCTCCGAGGGATAAATCCAGCTCTGTGTTCACACCATATCTATCTAGAAGAAGATGCCAAGCCGTCCCGCGAATTCCAAAGAAGGCTGAACCCTAACCTTCGGGACGTAGTCATAAAAGAAATCACGAAATGGTGTGACGCAGGCTTCATCTATCCCATATCCGATTCAAAATGGGTAAGCCCACTGCACGTAGTTCCCAAGAAATCAGGGCTTACCGTGGTCACAAATGACAAAGGAGAGGAAATTTCTACTCGGGTACCAACCTCCTGGCGGGTGTGTGTTGACTACCGCTGACTCAATGTAGCAACCAAGAAGGACCACTTCCCCTTGCCATTCATAGATCAAGTTCTGGAAAGATTAGCAGGCAAGGAGTTCTTCTGCTTTCTGGATGGGTACTCCGGGTACAACCAAGTGGCGATCGCCCCTGAGGATCAAGAGAAGACTACCTTCACTTGCACGTTCGGCACCTACACCTTCAAGAGAATGCCCTTTGGATTGTGCAACGCACCTGCAACTTTCCAAAGATGCATGTTAGCAGTCTTCGCCGAGATGGTAGGCAGTTTTCTTGAGGTGTTCATGGACGATTTCTCCATCTATGGTGATAGTTTCGATGCTTGTCTTGAGCACCTAGACCGAGTACTTCAGAAGTGCCGAGAAGTCAATTTAGTGCTCTCATGGGAAAAGAGCCACTTTATGGTTACTGAAGTATTGTGCTGGGCCACGTCGTTTCCAAACGTGGCATGGAAGTCGACCCTGCGAAGGTGGATGTAATTTCAAATCTTCAGCCACCTCAGTCAGTGAAGAATGTGAGGTCATTCTTGGGGCATGTGGGATTCTACAGGCGATTCATCAAGGATTTCAGCCGCATTGCCCGACCTCTGACAGAACTCTTGTGCAAGGAGACTGAGTTCATTGTTGATCAGCCGGTTCTCCTTGCTTTCAATCAATTGAAGGAGCTTATCACTCAGGCTCCAATCTTGCAGCCTCCTAACTGGACTCTTCCCTTTGAGATAATGACCGATGCGTCAGATTTTGCAGTCGGAGCTGTTCTTGGGCAGAGAAAAGACAAGGCGCCCTATGCCATTCACTATGCCAGCAGAACATTAGACGAAGCACAAAGGAATTATACAGTGACAGAGAAAGAATTGCTGGCTGTGGTCTTCGCCTTAGAGAAGTTCAGATCCTATCTGTTGGGATCAAAAGTCACAATTTTCACGGACCACTCTGCTATCCGATACCTACAGCAGAAGAAGGATGCCAAGCCGAAACTGATTCGTTGGATCCTTCTCCTCCAGGAATTCGATCTGGAAATCAAGGACAAGCCTGGAGTTCAGAATGTGGTAGCAGATCATCTCTCCAGAATAGAGCAGCATGAGTCTCATCTGAGCAATGCACCTATCACAGAAACCTTCCCTGACGAAGCCATCTTAGCTGTGGATTCTCTCCCTTGGTATGCTGATATAGTCAATTACCTCGCCTCTGGGGTAATACCTTCGGATTGGACGAAGAACCAAAAGAACAAATTCATGTCGACCATCCGCTTCTACCAATGGGAAGATCCACTTTTATTCAGAGAAGGAGCAGATTGTATTTGGCGCAGGTGCATTCCTCAGACGGAGCAATCTAGTGTCCTCGAGCATTGTCATTCGCTCGAATCTGGTGGACATCACTCTGGAGATCGGACGGCAGCCAAAGTACTTCAGTGTGGCTTTTGGTGGCCCACTTTATTTAAGGATGCTGCTGAGTTACGCCGAACAGAAAAGACTGGTCTCAACTCTTGGACTCAGCTCTATGGGCTTACCGAACAGCCTACAAGTCTCCCTTGGGCATGTCGCCCTACCGTCTTGTATATGGGAAACCATGCCATCTGCCCATGGAATTGATCCACAAATCTCTTTGGGCAATCAACAGTTGTAATTTGGACTCACGCAGAAGTGGTCAGAAGAGAAAAGACGATCTGAACAAGCTCTTGGAATTCCAAGATTGTGCATACGATAACACCTTGATGTACAAGGAGAAGGTGAAACGCTGGCATGACCGGCACATCAGATGAAAGACCTTCGACATTGGATAGAAAGTGTGGCTATTTGATGCAAAGTTGCGGATATTCCCAGGCAAATTAAAGAGTAAGTGGACATGGCCATTTCGAGTATGTGAAGTGCGTGACAATGGAAGCATCGCTATATCAGAATTGTCCCCTGACGCACAACCCTTTGTCGTCAACAGCCAACTACTGAAACCTTACCTCGAACAAGATGCATTCTTGGCCGTTGTTGACTCTATTCAATTAGTGCACCACGATGACATCTTCACAGCACCTGCGGCATCAAAAGATTCAGACGATGTACTCCAGCCTCTGTTTATCTGATTTTCTTCTTTTATTCTTTTCCTTTTCTATTTTCTTTTTCTATCTAAAAGGTGCCGCCCTTGTAAATAGTTTCTACACTTAGGACGTACTTGGTCCTAAGTATGGGGGGATGTGCACCCCGAGTTTTTTTTCATTTCATTCTGATCCTCTCCATTGTCTCCTCTTCTTGTCTATACTTAGGAGTATCTTACCCTAAGTATAGGAGGAGACAATCTGAGTACGATCTGTGTATTCCCACCCTTGACCCTCCCTGCTTTTTGTACAGTCTGCTATACTTAGGATTATTTGATCCTAAGTATAGGGGGGCGGTTAACTTCTCATTCATTCATTTTCATTCCTATTTATTCTTTAGATCTGTCTATACTCAGTACGAGTTATGTCTTTGCTTTTCCTTTCGATCTATGAGGACATAGCTCAAGCTAAGTATAGGGGGGTCGTATATACCATGTATATACCATGTATATACTAAAAGCCATAACTCATACTGAAATATAAAAGATCACCTCAACATAAAATAAAATGTAAAAAGTAGCTCTATAATAATGAAAAATGATTGTGAGTTCCTCAGACTCTTTATACGTGGATTACTGAGTCAGAAAAGTGTTTTGTGCAAAACATTCTCTTTTGAAAAATCTTGTGAAAAATGTTTGAAAAATAGCATTCAACGTTTGAAAAATTAGTTTTGTGTGAAAAATTTATCTTCTTTGAGTGAAAGCAAAATGTGTGAAAACTAGTGTGCAAATGATTGTGAAAATTTGATTATCAAAATTGTTTTGAAAAATCTATCTATGCTATGTAAACCTTTGTAAAAGGATTTTCAAAGACGTGAACATGTTTGCAAAATTATCTTGGACTATAGTTTTCAAAATCCTTGTGAAAATGATTCTCGAATCAGTCTGAGGAGTCCGCACAAAAATCTCTCATTTGTAAATAATAGATAAGCTCAAACAAAGCCTATAAGAACTAAAACCATATTGTACATCAAATACAATTTTTCTTCTTTTGTACATACTGATTAATAAATCAGATACCTATACAGTGTGATTTGAAAAATAGTGTGACCAGTTTTGAAAAATTTGATGTGAAATGATTTCAAATGTGTGAAAATATTTTGATTGCAAAACTTTTCTTTGTGTGAAAGAAAGGATTTGAAAAATCTATGTGCAAATGTTTGAGAAATGCTTGTCAAAACTATTGTGAAAATTGTATATATAGTGTGAAAAATCTTTGCAAAAATAGTTTTCAAATGTGTGTAAATGATTGCGAAAATTATTGTGTACTATAGTTTACAAAATTATTTTCAAAAACTAATAAGAACACCATTACAAATACTTGTAAATCCTGAATAAGACACATACAAGTCTTGCAATAAAATTCTAAATAAAACACTTCATTCAAACCTATAAAGTCTTTAGAAATTCAAACTTTTTGTAAAGAAAGCAACACGCCCGTGTAAATAATTGTATATACTTTTTGTATATGTCCAGTTCTTAGTTTATTTGCAAAAATTCTTTGTGTAAAAACATTCTTTGATTCTTTTAAACTTTTTGTGAAAAATTTGCATCGTTCATTGTGCATAGCATAAGCATACCATTCATATTCTTTTTGAGTGAGCTTGATGATTGAATCAGTCTAATAAAGTCTCAAATTGGAGCTTGGTTGGACCTTACCGCACCTAACTGCACTATAACCTTATGGGAACTAGGTTTAAGGTACTTAAGGTCTACTCACACTTAATTCTTTGAGAAATCAGGGCTGGGTTCAAGTCACCTCAGTGGACTAACTAGAACTTTTCGAGACACACGTATGACTCTTGCCGACCGTGACCTAACTTGGACATTTGCACCTTTCACTTGGCTCAACTCAGTTGGAGTGGTGAGGGGGTTGGATTTGCCAGTCTGAGACGCACACGGGTGGAAACATTCGTCCTCGTCTAGGGAGGGAAGTGCACCCCAACCTGGTCCAATAGCCATGAGGTCTAAAGACGGGAGATTGTGGGTTGCGATAAAGCTTCAAAAGGGGGATAGTCTACTGGCTCAAGAGGAAAAACTCCTTATGTAAATGCTGCTGTGAATAGTGTTGAAAAAAAAATGGTCAGGCCTGTACAAAAATAAAATGCCTGCGAAGTATGTACATATGTTGTAAAGACAATAAGCAAGCTTGAGCTCCAAAGTCAAATATGTGATCCTGCAGCTGGATGACTTGACTACACTGGTCTTGCATCCCGGGATAGGTAGCTACACTGGATACCGTCCATTCTTCTCTTCACCCCCTCCTCTTGAGCTGGTTGCCACTTGAACTTACAAGGGAATACCCTGCTCCTCGAGGAAAGAGCTGTTGGATTGGGGAATAATTGGGTTGTCATTCTGGAGAAGTCAGTTCTCTTATCATTTCAGTTGGGGAGAGCCACTATCACTTACACCGTACAAGTCAGCTTCATAGTTATAAGGGTTTGCATATGATGTAGACTAGTTCTGACCCGGCTATTGCGGTGGGTTGAACCGAGTCCTGTGACTATCGAAGGCTGTTGTACTTTAGAGCTGGTTCACGACTAGGTTCCACACACATTTACACCCAAGGTCTGACAGGAGCTCCAAATTCAGATTTTGTAAAGACATGCATTGCACTGAAAGCACCCCTATTCACGCTATCTTTCTTCATTCTCCTTTTTCTTTTCTTTATTCTTTTTGTACTTATTGCATAAGTGTTTGCTAGGGACTAGCAAAGGCAAGTATAGGGGGGTGATGAATCTCCATTTCATCACCTTTATTCTATCATTTTGGCCTTAAAAACTCCAGCAAATGCATGTAAATAGCATCAAAATGTACATAATAGCATTCATGATTTATTGTATTTATTGCACATTAATAAGGTTTTAATGCCAAAATTATAGAATAAAGAAAAGAAAAGAAAAAGGAATAAAATATTGGAGATATTTTATGACCCAAACCCCGAGACCAAGTCCATCATGGTATTGGTCGACAAGGAATAAAGTAGGGGGAGATAAGGGCCAGTGTACAATAAATACCTCATTTATTAATTCATTTATTTATGCATTTTGACACCTATTTTGTACATAATTATGCATTCATCAAATAAAGAAACTTTGTACAGGAAATTGTAGACAATAATGCAAATAAATATACAAAATTGAGTTTGTGTAAAAATAATACTCAATGTACATTTTATACACAGAATAAAAAGCCAAAATCTCAACTTCACAGACCCATATCTTGCAAATAAAAACTCCAAATCACCCAAACTCACTTTAGTTGTATATAGCATTCCAAGAACCATTTTATAAAATTGGTTTCATAATTTTTGGAGTCCATATGCAGAAGTTAGGTTTTTGGCCCTCCTTGTATATAGGACTGATTAAAATATTCATTTTATTCAATATTCATTATTTGTATAAATTCATATTTTTAGAATTTTGCAAATAATGTATATAATGCATACATATATTAAAAGTAAAAGAAAACCAAAAATAATTTGTAAAATAAAATAAGTCTACAAATTCATAGACAAAATACCTATGCTATATACCTATATATAAATAAAAAGGATTTTATTCCTTGGTTCTTTTACTCTTTTATATTTTTATAATAATGTACACATTATATATAACTCATTAGAAAAGTAAATTCAAAATAAAAATCAAGAAAATACAATAAATAAATTAAGTGTACAAAATACATAGATAAAACACCTATAATTATACCTACATACACCTATACCTATTTATTTAAAAATATAATAAAACTCCTAAAAATTAAATAAAAATACCTTTATACTCACAAAAATAAATTATAAATTTATAAAATAAGCCAAAAAAATAATAAAAGAAAATAAACAAACTAAAAATAAAATACACAAAAAAATACATGTAAATACATACATATACACATTATTCAAATAAAACTATAATAAAACACCTCGAAAAATTCAATAAAAATCATAAATAAATACTAGACTAAATAATACACATTTTTTATTTTATACGAAAATTTTAATAAAATCATTTAGGGTGTCAAATAAATCAATCTCTAATCAGGTCTCCTATTTTGGCGGCTAGCGGCCGACGTGGACCAATCGCAAGCCGGCCTTCGTTGACCTCTGGTCAACTGTCCCATCCAAAGCCCTGCGCCTCTGGACTGTCCATTCCCCCGATTTCATGCATTTTTCCCGGGCACACCATCCATCAATCGAAGATGCTTCCTTCACAAGAATTGATCTCTAATCTTCCATGATGCCCGCCAAAATCTTAGATCAATTAGATATTCATTGGATCAGCCAATAATCGCCGATCAATAAGGCTACTCACCAATGTCTATAAATAAGTAGCTCCGCCTCCTTCCTTGAATTTGGCCATTTTGATTCCACCCAAACGCCTTGATCTTGCTCCTGGACCATTCCTCGTGACAGGGGGAGTCGCCCAGCACCTCGACTTGGCCGGAGGACGGAGAATTTTGACGCGACGGAGCTCCGGCGTCCGCCCTGCTCCCTGGAGGCCCCCAGGTATAAGAGCCGCCTTTTTATGCATTTTTAGTTAGCTTTTAATGTTAGCTTTCCATTCCAGTCAGTAGATTAGGTTTTAGTTAATTCCCTTAGCTTAAAAATCAAAATTCGAAGTTCGCCGGAGCTCCGCTCCGGCGACTTCTCCACCATCGTCTCGACTGTCTCCGACCGCCCCGAGCATCCCATTTCAAACCTCAACGCCTTCTCCATCTATCGCACCCATTTGTTCAACCCAGGACCATAGGTCTTGGCGAATCGGGGCTCCTCCTCCGCCGTTCGCCGGAGCCCCTCCGCCCACCTCCATCTTGCATCGCAGCTTCAAAACCCTGGGTCGAGGAGATATCTCTCTCGCCCGTAGTTCTTCCTGTGCAGGTACATCGAGGAATAGAGCCCATCTGGGCTTGCATTGAACCAGGAAGAGGTTCCTGGGGGTACCCTTCTTCATCAAGCTCGTCCCAGCAACTCGGACCTCCAGGAGCCTTGAGAGAACCGTCAGACGACGCGGAAGCTTCCCAGCTACGTTCAGAGTGCTTCAGATACGCGGGAGGTTCCCGGAGGAGCCCGAGCTGCCCGATCGAAGCTCGCCGGGGGCGAGCTTCTTCCCTGTTCTTCCAGACGCCTCCAGCACCGTCGGATCGAGAGGGGAGGCCCAGATTGAACGACGACCGTTCGATGAAGACGTACGTCCACCGTCAGATCAGCCAGGAGATTCTAATATAGGCCCTTCATCGCCGAACCGACATCCGCCGTCCGATGCTTGACACGTGGTTAAGTGGCACCTCCAGCACCGTTTGATGACACGCCTTATTTGGGGGTAAATTTCACATCTCACCCCCCCCCCCCCCGCTTTTTGTATTTAGAGTTTAATCCCAAAAATAAAAGTTTTAGTTGTCAATAAGTTGTACAAATTGCAGAACACCCCCTTATGTTTGGTTATTTACTTTTTAGTCCTTCCGCACCTCACGTGCAGTAACCACGTGAGGCGCGTGAAAATTGCATGTAAACCCTGCCGGTTTTTGTTAATTGTAATATGGTCCTGAAAATAAAAGTTAACGTGTATTTTTATTGTGATTTTTGCATGTGTGCCCCTGTGAACTATTTTATTTGTAAAAATACCCCTGCCAGGCCATCTATTTTTGAATGCTTTGTCTATTTATTTTGTGCTCCATATTAAATCGAAAAATCTTGCAAAAATAGACTTAAGTTATTGTAACGCTATATTTTTAGTTTTGCATTTTGTTGCATTTTTGCATTTAGTAAAAATCAAAAATATGTCTTTTATTCACTGTATAACTTATAAAATCCCAAAAAATATGAAAATGCCTTGAAAAAATCCAAAAAAATTCCCTTTGGTGTATTTTGACTTATTTTAGTGTCAGACCAAAAATCCCTAAAAATCTCAAAAGGAAAACCTTAAAAATTCAAAAATACCCAAAAACTTCAAAAAAATATAAAAACTCAAAGAAAAATCAGAAAAATATGAACTCAGTCCCTAATTCTGCTATATTTTATTATCTTTATTAAAAAAATGGTGTGGAAAATTTTTGAGGCTGTCAGCTATTTTTAATGTCTATTTTTATTACAGCCAGACCCTATTCCACTGTTTGCTTTTCTTTTGCTATTTAAAAATACTAAAAGTATTTGCAAAAATGCCCAAAAATCACAAAAACAGTAAAAAACCCTTAAAATCCCAAAATGACTTTATTCCTGAATTTTTGACCATTTTTTAGTATTTTTGTAAATAATATAGTACCCCTTTATGTATATATATGTATTTCCAAATAAAGGAAAATATATATATATATATCTAATTATTTATATGTATTCTTATATCTATTTATTAACCTTAATATAAAAAAAATATATTTTTTATTATATTTATATATACCTATATATATTGTATGTATTATAAGCTACATACTAACCCTCTATGGGTATACATATCTTTATATTTATATTATATATATATTACCTAATTATATTATTATAAAAAGATATATAAAAAATATATATAATAAATAAATACATAAAAAATATAATAATAAATAAAAAATTCTAAAAATAAAAAACCCACACAAAGATGACTATGAGATACATGTAGGCTATTGCATTTTTGTATTGCTCTCTGTGGTTCGACCTCTACGTGCTTGTTCCCTATAAATTTTATGGTAGAGTAAATAAAGATTAATTCACATTTCTTTTTGAGCTTAATTGTTGTATTCTTTTATTGTGGGTTAATTGCTGATTAACACCGGGTGTTTTGTGAGCGGTCGCCTCAGCGACACTTTTCATATTATTTATGGTGACCCTCGCAATATATCCGTGTTATCAATTGCATAGCCCAAATGGCATGCATCGGAAGGCATATGTACCGAAGGGACAGGTAAAGGTGGTCTTCTCCTGATCCTCAGGAGCGATGGCCACTTGGTTGTAGCCCGAGTACCCATCCAGGAAACAGTAATGGCTCTTCCGTGCCAGTCTCTCAATGATCTGGTCAATAAAGGGCAGGGGGAAATGGTCCTTCTTGGTGGCCTGGTTGAGTCTCTTGTAGTCAACACAGACCCTCCAAGAGGTGGGTACTCGTGTAGCAATCTCCTCTCCCGACTCACTGATCACAGTCGTGATGCCCGTCTTCTTGGGCACCACATGCAAGGGGCTGACCCACTTGGAGTCGGAAATGGGATAAATAAAATCTGCACTCCACCATTTGGAAATCTCCTTCATGACGACCTCTCTCAAGTTGGGTTCAGCCGCCGCTGGAACTTACGCGACGGCTTTGCCCCCTCCTCGAGATAAATATGGTGAGAGCACAACGATGGACTGATCCCATGGAGATCTGCTACACTCCATCCGATTGCCTTGCGGTTCTTTTCAAGAACCCCCATCAAACGGGATTCTTGCTCTCCAGTCAGATCGGCGGAGATGATGACTGGGTACATCTCAGACTCGCCCGCAAGGAATCTATACTTCAGCGAAGTAGGGAGCGGCTTCGGCTCTGGACAGCTGGGTGCTGGCAAATCTGGCTTCGGAAGAAGATGAGTGAATGCTGCCAAGTCTGCCTGGGGGAATGAAAATGAACTCTCGCAAACTGGATCTGGAGAAGGGTGCTCAACTGAACTGTCTCTGATCTGCTCTGCATCTACCTCCTCCTCGGCTGTAGGCTCTGTAGGACTCAGGTCTGGCATCTGATTGTCGCAGTCTGCCCAATCAGACTCTGAATCTGAGGGATCTGCATCAAACAAGGTGGCATCAGTACCACCATCACACAAGGTGGCCTCAGTACCACCATCACTAGAAATCGTGTCGCGGTCGAGAACCAGCTCTGCTGCCACTGAAATATCCTGGACCAGGGCTGTGCTCTCCAAGCTCTCCTCTGTTGTCATCTCGGCATCAGCGGTGTCTGGAAATGAGAGGATGGCCTGTGTTGAAGGGTCTGCCCATGCTGCCTCATCATCTGTGATCACAAAATCACAGTCCTAGTGGATGTCTTACCTGGCATCTGTCAGCTGCTCTGTATCTGTGCTGGTCTCGGAGCATGCTCTGTCTCTGGCTCTGTAGTCCTCGACCGTCTCTATTTGTACACTCTCGCCCTCGACGCGAAAGTATACCTTCCCGCTATCATGGTCAGTCACCGCCTTGGCTGTGGCCAAGAACGGACGACCGAGGATGATGGGGGTATCGACCACTGAATCGGGGATCTCCATGTCCAACACTACGAAGTCCACGGGGAATTGCAGGCCCTGAATAGTGACGATAACGTCTTGCAACAACCCCTTCGGCCTCTTGACAAATCGATCAGCAAACTGAAGGACTGTCCTGGTCTGTCTAAGAGTGCCCAATTCGAAGCGGTCGAGAAGGGGCTGCCGGAAGGAGGTTGATAGACGATCCGCTATCCAATAGAGTCTGGTCGAACCCTCTGCTCTCTAATATGAAATCTGACATATGGGGCTCCTGAATCTGGCCTCTTGGCCGGTAGACGTTCTGGATCGTGAAGCACATGGCTTTCGTCAGCACATGTATCTCTGAATGATGGTTCCTCCTCCTCCTCCTCACTGTAGTCCTGTCTCTCAACGATCGCTGAAGAAGGGGGATGTGCTGCAAAGCCTCCTGAAGGGTCAGCTGGATATGGAAACGATAAATCATGCTCTGGATAAACTCCTCCTGCTCTATCTTTTTTGGATCTTTTTCTTTTTTCTTCCCCTTCCCCATCTGAAGGGCTCTAGGGAAGGGGATCACAGGGTCCTTCTCAGATGAAGGACTAGGAATAGGTCTAGACGGCTCGACGGCCGGATCCGCACATACATCAATCACCACAGTGGGACCAGAAGAAACTAAACCTTTTCCTTTATTCAAAACAGTGTTATGAGATACATCAGAATGAGGAAAAACAACATCTCTCTCTATATGAACACCGGTGGCCTCAGTACCACCACGGGCTGGCTCTACTGGACGTCTCGCGGCCTCAGTACCGCGTGCTGGCTCGGAAACTCGAGTGGCGTCAGTACCACCTCCTCAAACTGGTGAAGCGGCAGCCTCAGTACCGCCGGTGGGATCAACATCCTTGGTGGCATCAGTACCATCGTCATCATCATGAGCGGCCTCAGTACCGCTGTCCTCCTCCTCATCTGGCACCCCGGATGTATCCTCGTGGTGTGGCTCAGACGAGGCGCCGCCGCCTGCTGGTGTCCTACCGCTCCTAAGCGTAACAAAATCAACATCAAATAGATCCGAAGACATATCATCAAATGGATCACTAGGAGTGGCATGCTCAGTGTACACTACCTGCTCAGACTTCCGCTTCAAGCTGTTGGGATTCAGCTCGATCTGGGCAGGAATGGCGGCCTTCCCTCTCACAATGTCCCGCATCTCCTGGCGGAACTCGTCCATCTCCCGTCTGAAGGTAGCCTGCTGGTCCGAGAGGAGGCGGGCTATGTCATCCAAAGCGGGGCTCTCGTAAGGTGGAACATGAGAGCCCGACGGGTAGCCTCTCTGGTGATGAGGCTGCTGGAACTGGTGCTGCTGCTGCTGAGAGGGGTAAGAGGAAGGGTGTTGCTGCTGATATGGCTGGTGAGGCTGCTCTCGCCTCCAAGACTGTCCCTGCTGCTGATAGGAACGAGGAACGAAGGATGACTGTTGCTGTGACTGATAGGCTGGGGGCTGCTGTTGCTGGTGATCTCTCTGCTGGCTATACTGCCCTCCCTGGCCGGATGGCTGTTGCTGGGACTGGGTACCTCCACTCCCCCACCTGAATCCGGGATGGTCTCGTCGGATCCCAGGCTAAGGACGGTCATACCAAATTCCGTTGACATCCATCAACGGCTCTAGGTCGTACTGGGCTGGCGGGAGTACTGCCAGAGGCTGATCTGGCTGGTATACCACCATCTGCAAGTCTGGAGATGGTGGTGCCTGGTAGGTGGGTTGCGGCTGCTGGTACGGCTCCGCATGTACAAGGTGAACCTGTCTAGGCTGCTGGTGTGAGCTGGAGCGCTGGAACGAGCTGCTACTGCTGCCGGTATCGCCTCGCGACTGAAGACGAGGCTTTGAAGCCGTCTGTGCCTCCTGGAGACACATGAGCTGGGTCTTCATGTCGCTTAGAGTCTGTGCCATCTGCTCCATCTGAGTTATGCCCTGGCACTGCTTCTTCTCTATCAGCTCCATCCGATCCAACTTCTCACTGATGATACCCATATCCGCAGCGGATGACTCTGCATGTGCTGCTGCTACTGCGGATGAACTGGATGGACCGGCATCGACCTGTGCTATCCTCTGGTACTGCACGGGTCCTGGCAGCTGCTGGGGTCTGCCCTGAGTGTATAACCTGGTCTGGGACATCACCATATAGTTCTCGGCCATCTCCTCGTAGATGGCCCAGACCTGGTCGTGATCCTTGGTGAATTAAGACCTGCCACAAGAAACATTCACCAAGCCCTGGAGCTTTGGTGTCAGCCCGCTGAAGAAGCTCTGCACAAGGTTTGGCTTCGAAATATCATGGTACGTTCATCGGTCAGTCAGCTCACGAAACCTCTCCCATGGCTCATAGAATTGCTCGTTGGGGAGCATGGAGAAGTTTCTCATGAGGGCTCTCGCTGCATTGGTCCGTCCGAGTGGATAGTACTTGTTCAAGTACTCTGTGCGGAGCTGCTCCCAGGTGTAAACGAACTTCCCCAAGTGCTTCAGCCAGGTGGCTGCTCTGTCTGCTAGGGAAAAGGGGAAGGCGATCATCCGGATCGTATCCTGGTCCACCTGACGGTCGTGGACAGTACTGCAAATCATCAGGAACTCCTGGAGGTGAAGATGGGGCTCCTCAGTAGCGAGTCCGTGGAAGCGGGGGAGTAACTGCAAGGTGTTCTGGGGGAACTTGAAGTCCCCCACGATGGCTGGAAGTACGACCCAGTGGTGCGTCAGCGTCGATCCAGGGTTGTGTAACTCCCGCATCGGTCTCGGTGGTCCTCCTGTTGCGGCTGCGGCGGCTGCTGCTGCTGCGGTTGCTGCATCTGCATCCTCTGGGATCCTCGGTCCCTCTCTCCTCTGCTCTTGCCCTGCTCTCTCTGCTCGCATCAGCTCCATCTCTCTCCTCATGTCGAGCATGAATGCTCCCTGATCCCTCAACTGCTGCTGAACTGTCTCTAACGAGGCGATCAGGGTGGAGTTGATCGCGCCCTGGTCCAACACAAAGTGCTCAGGCTGTGGACCTCGGGAACGATCCTCGGAACTGCCGGCCATGGTGTCTGCAAAATCAAATGAGCCAAACTCAGGTGCAGTCAAATCAGCTAGTCTCTCCTCTGGCTCATATCTCTCAGAACCGAAAGAAAGGGGGTCGAGGGGGAACAGGGCGGAGTCATACTCAGGCTCGGAGAACTGGTCTTGGCTCTCGCGGGCCAACCTAGATGAATGGGTAGACGTGCCCGAAAGCGGTGCAGCCAGAGGCTGCCTAAGAGAGAGTCTACCCATCATCGTGATCTGACGAGTAGGGCGGATGAGATCTGGAAAAACTATGATCGGCAACCAAACCCTCTGTTCACCAACACAACACGAGCTGAAGACCGTAAAGGCTCGGTCAAATTATCTTGTCAAATTTTATTAGGTGAACAAACAATCTATCAGAGCGCTTACGTGACCTGTTGGGATACCCGATGCTACCCCAACCGACTGGCCCGCACGGAAGAGTCGGTAGTCAGCTGGAAATAGCACCGGAGGGCTCTACCTAGGGTGCGAGTCACTCTCTCGCGCAATCAAACCAAACAATGAGGGGGTTGCTCTCCCCAAGACAAATTTTTAAGTCGGGCGTCTTTTAGGGTCAATAGTTTTAGCCAGTCCCAATTTTATGGTTTTTCTTTTTAATCTTTTTCAATAAAAACAAAGGTCTAATGATTTTTTCGGTTCTCCTGGTTATTTAGTCCAAAACAAGGGGGAGAAGACGAAAAAGCCGATGCGCGATGAAATCAATGATGCATGCAGAGATAGAAATGCGTACCTTTCCTTCAGTACTCTATATACAAGTGATCCGCGCAGAAATGTAGAGACAGAAAATAAACTACTCTATATGATGCAGCGGTGAAAACCGAGTCCTAGATGAGCAAGTATACTCGAAGAACCATCTAACTGGTCACCGATCCTCCAAGCCAAAGGTCCGGTCTCGGTCTACCCCTCCTCTGCCCGACACATCGGGGGTAGGAAAAAGCGCTTTCAGGGGCAGACTACGGCACGTAGGCTACGAAGGAGATGAGTCAGTTATTTTTATTAATCAATTATTAGTAGGTCCAATTAGTCGCACTATAGGAACATGCAAGCAATTAGGTGTGGGGACCCTACTAATTACGGCACAATCAAGTAGAAAATCCTAAGTCTAGGGGCTCGATGAAAAACCACTGAAAACTGTCAAAGGCAGTAAAAAGAAAACCAAAACCGCGAGAAAAACCGCGAAGAACCTAAGGGTCCCCCGAGCACACCGGTGCTCGGTGAAACAAACCCGTTAGTCAACCAAGCAAAGTCCAAGAGTCTCTGAGTCCCTGTATTATTACAATAATCAAATAAAATAAAAAAATAAAAACTATGCTAATCCTCTCCCACTCAGTCTCTCCCTCATGCTCTCCTGCGGCTCCGTACAGAAGGGAGCCGCCTCCGAGTCTCGCGGGTGCGTCGGCTTCTCGAAATCGGCCGCCTCAGTCCTCAGGCCCTCGCAAGAAAGAAATAGAGTGGTCAGACCAATAAAAATAATCAAATAATAATAAGAAAATAAATGAAAACAAAATGAGGGTATATATGCAAAAATGCAAAATAAAATAAACACTCAAAATCAAACAAAAGAAAAAATAAAAGAAAACAAAATCAAACAAAATAAAGCAAAAATAAAATAAAAACAAAAAGCCGCGAAAAGCCGCGGGCTCTGAAAGAGCCGCGAAAAGCCGCGAAAAAGAAAAGAAGACAAAAATAAAAACTACTAAGCCGTGCTCCCCGGCAACGGCGCCATTCTGATGACCAAAAAATCCCATGTGACTAAGGTAAAGGTATCTAGATGGTTGTCGCGACCTCAATCACTCGGACTCGATCAATCAAGAAAAATAGACCACCAATCAAAAGTAAAAATCAAATCAAACAAGGTAGCGGTCTTGCTATTAGTTTAACCTGGTATAGCGACTAGGGTCGAACACAAGGAGCACGGATTGGCCTTGCGGCCTACGAAGTAGTCAAAAAGAAAGAAAAAGAAATAAAGAAGGTATTTTTGGTGGTTTTTAAGACTTTTTATATTTTTTTGGATTTTTAAGGAATTAAGAAAATAATAAAAACAAGAAAACAAGGCACTTCAACAATTTATTAAATGTACTAAAAATCAACCAAAAATTCAAATAAAAATATTTTTGTGTGTTTTATGATTTTTACTATTTTTAGTGAATTTTTGGGATTTTTCTGATGTTTATTTAATTTTCTAAAAATAAACAAAGTCAAAAACTGTAGGTACTGTCCAGCCGAGCTTAAGGGGCTTAGATAAAATATCTAAGAGCCCCCAATAAGACTGGAGGTATTTTTCCTGTAAAGATAAGAAAACAAGGAAAAAGGGGGCACCTAAATTATTATTTTTGGATTTTTAATTTATTTACTAGAATTTTTATGAGATTTTAAGTGTTTTTCAATTTTTAGGTGTTGTAGATAATGAAAAATAGCCAAAATTGCCTAGAAAATCAAGCAAGCAAAGACAAACAGTAAGTAAATTTTTTGTAATTTTTAAATGAGTTTTAATATTTTTTGTAGTTTTTCAACTTAGACAGTAACAAAAATAGATGTTTTTGAATTTTTACAAATATCAAAACAAAACAAAAATGTCTCCAAAAATCCTCGAAAATTTTACACTATGGCAGGAGCCATGTGTCCAATTTTCGTTGGATTTGGAGTGAATTTGCTATTTTATTCAAAAATAGAAAGATGGTACTGTGCATAGGGACCTATGTGCAAATACCAGAAGTTCTGGGGGTCCTGGTGTAAAATTCCCAGGCAAACACATGCGTGGCACGTGCCTGGGGCACTCAGGGACCCAAATGTAATAAAAACTACTTCCGAGGACTATTTGGTAACAGGTACCAAAAGTCCAGGGGGTAGTCTGCAAATAACCCACGAATATACGCACATGCAAATATAATTCACGCACAGGGGTATAAATGCAATATCCAAAAAGTATTCATTCAATCCATAACATCCAGAACTACAGGGTATCAAATGCAAATTCACCAGAAAACCACGTGTCGAAGCACGTGCTACATAACACACAGGGGCATATATGCGAAGAAAGTAAAGTGCAGGGTCCTCTATGCAATTTTACCAAAAACTAAACAACTACACTAAATATTTACACGACTGATTGCTAAATAAAATAAAAGAGGGGGCCTAAGGGTAAATTACCCTTTATTAATGCGGGTCGCTGGATGGACACCACGTAGCAGATGAACGGTCCGGATGCGGGTGGCTCTCCAAGGCTCAGCTACTCGCGATGATCGAACGGTGACGGCGTAGCCACGTAGAAGATCTGGCGGTGGCGGTGCGTCGCTGCTACGCCTCTCTGGATCGACGGCTGGGATCAGTCCTCACTGATCGGACGCTAGCTGCAGCTCCGTGAATGAACGGTCAGGATGTGATCTGGAGCTCTGAGGCTGATCAGACGGTCGCTGAAGGTCTTCGAAGAACAGGCGGCCGGCGAACTTCGCCGGCCCAGTACGCTCGCTCCAAGCCTCCTCGCGGGGCGCTGATGATCGGAGAATGGTCGGCGTGGGCCTCCGCGTCAGATGGGGGTCTCCGATGACCCGACCGAGCCCTGGAGGGCTCCGGCGAGGTCGGCGGAGGAACGTATCCTGGCTCGAACGGGAGAACCTCAGATGGTCCTCGTGATACCTGCAAAATAGGTCCAGAAGACTCGTGGGTCGAGGGCAAACTGCCTCGACCCGGTTAGGCGAGATGAAGGTGGTCGGTGGTGCGATATGGGCGAGCTCCGGTGAAGGTGTGGACGGAGGAGCTCGAGCCCCAGCTCCTGTGCGAGCTGGGTTGGATGGAGGTATGGAGAAGGTGCGCAGGAGGAAGGCGGAGGCTATGGCAAAGCCTGATGGTCGAACGGTGGTCGGACATGATCGGAATTGGCGGAGAACGGCGGCGGAGCGAAATGGGGGAAATCGGAAATTAGAGAAAAAGAAAGAACTACCTGTCTACCTGGGTGAAGGAATGGGCTGTGGTTGAGCTTGCGCAGCTCTAGGTCTTCGCCTCAAGGAACACCGACGTCCGAGGCTCGAGCTCCGGCTGTGGGCGGAGCACGGCGGCGCTTGCTCGCCGGATCAATGGACTCGCACTCCCTCCTCGCTGCAACACCACGGGGGACGAGCTGTCACTCTCGTAGATGCGATGGAGCTCACTGGGGGGTGGAACGAATGGCCAAAGATGAGAATGGAGGTGGCAGAGCTGGGAATATATATGGTGGAGGGTCCGGGAAGACGAGCGCGGGTAGGGCACTGGAGCGCTCGGATCCCGAGATGGTGGCTCCGGCGAGGGTCTCGGATGCATCAGGAAGGAATCGGACCCTGGGTTTAGGCGAGGGTGAATCGGGTTTAGGCGCTAAAATAGGGGGAAGTAGGGTCGGGCGCCTAACCCGTGGGAAGTGGTCCTGGGGGGGCAGTTGACCTGGCTGTCAACAATCCCCAGGGCCAATGGGTGAAGGCCACGTGTAAAAGATTTAGAAATTCAATAAAAAATAACAAATGGCCGAATTAGGGAAAAATCAAAACATGAAATATTTTTCTTTTAATTTTTTCTATTTTTTAGTGATTTTTAATTAATTTTTCAAAGTAAAAATAAGGTATGTACATAGTAGGTTCATATATAGGTATATATACAATATATAGGTTTTTAATTTTGATTTTTAATTTGTTATTTTTATACAATTTTATTCCCATTTTATATTTTATTTATTTATATCATAAAATTAGGAATAAAAGGATATTTTTATTTTATTTTTATTATTTATATACATAGGTGAAATAAATACATATGTACATTTATATACATGGTATATTCACTAAGTATTTTTAGGTTTTTAATTTTGTTATTTTAATTTTGTTTTAATTTATTTTATTTATTTGCACCATATAATATAGAATATTTACAAAACTTTTTGGAAATTAATTTTATTTATTTAGAAGGCTAAATAAATATATATATGAGTGGACTATATACATGGTGAAAATATGCATGAGTGATGTTTTTGTTTTCTTTTTAATTTTTATATTTTTATCTTGATTTTATATTTAGAAATATATACAAGTATTTACAAGCCAATTTGAGTCTATTTTTGTGAGGAAAATACTTTTATTTTATTTACATAAATATTCACACACATGAGCCCCTATCTCCCTCTACTTTGGCTTTTATGCGGTCAGGCCCATGCTGAGCCCTCCCTTGGGTTAGGTTGCTCAATATTTATTCTATATATTTCCCTCTTTTTCTTTTTAATCTTTATTCTTTTATTTTTACACAAAAACATGCTAATTATATGTTTTTACACAATGCATGCTTTTGGTAATTATTTCTATTTACAACTATATACATGCATTTGCAAAGGTTTTTGTAGCTAAAATATAAGAATAAAGAGTGATGAATGAGTATTCATCAGGCCCCAGCAGAGGGATTCCTCTGAGATTGTGCCGGTTAATCCGGTCTTGGCCTGTCTTGAACAATTGATGAAGAACATGGTTGAGATGAACCAGAAGATCGACGACTTGACGGCTGTAAAAACAACCTTCCCTGCTCATGTCAAGGCAAATCTGAACAACTTCCGATGCAAGGAGCAGGTAGCGGCAGTGTCCAACCCGATTCATGTGAATTAAATTGTTTTTTTATCTAATACCGTTACTATTAGGAGCGGTAGGACACTCCAGCCATCAACGACTGCGAAGGGAAAGCATCTTGCATCTAACGGGGAATCGTCATCCAGGCCAATGCCAGGGCCACAAAGCATTTTTGGAGCAGCACCACCAACCAGAAAATCACAAAAAAATGAAGAAAACAACAAAACACAAAAAGATAGCAGCAACCTCGGTGGAGATAGGCCAGCATTGGAGACGTCTGCACCTGCTACAGAGTCAGCCACGGACAGAAGGAATTTTGCACCTGCAACGAGTCCAACGCCATCACCTGAAGCCGAGCCTGCCATTTTTGGTCCACATCTTGTAGATGATTCTATTCCTTTTTGACATCTACCTATAAACAACAATATGGACAATACTTTGAATGACATTGTTGAAGATTTTTAAATATTTCTTTCCCAGAAGCAATGAAAAAACACAAAAAAATGAAAAATTTGAAAAATGCTTTGTCTGATCCTGCTGTCATAGAAATTATTTAGAGTTTGGTATTAAACATGCCCTTGATGAAAGCACGTAAGTACATGCCAGCTGTAAAGAAAGGATCGAAAGATGCATGCACAACCAAGCGCATGCCTCACCGTCATAACTCCAGAAACAAAGGTGGCGAGTCTGAAAAGCATATCCTCACCATGGACACAGTTAATGCCATCAACAATCTCCCAGATAAAAAGCCAGATATGGGAGCACCTCTTGTGAGTTGTTAGAAGTTTAATCAGGAATTTAAACGAACACTTCTCGACAGCAGGTCTTCTGTCAACTTGATGCCAGCGTCACTGCTTAGAGAAATCAGGCTTGGACTGCTCAATCCTACAAAGATGATTCTACAGTTCACAGACAAGTCAGTTAAGCGGCCTAGGGGCCTGTTGGAGGACGTGATAGTCACGGTTCAGGGAAAGTAGTTCTTGGCCGATTTTGTGGTACTAGATATGGATGTCCCCACTCTATTGCTCCTTACCCCAATCATACTTGGACGACCATTCCTGCAGATGTCGAACGTAGTGGTGAATTATGGGACTGGAGAAATCACTTTTGGCGCTGGCAACAAAACCATCAAGGTAGAGACCTTGCCCGAGGGAGCACCAGTAGAACAAACATCTGCATCATGCGCAAGGGTGATTGCGTATTCTGATGACTGTGACTTTCTGGCAGAAATTCAAGATACCAACTTATTTTTGGATGACAATGACATCCATGAGCTCCTCTGCCCCGAGGAAGGATTGGAGACCGCAGTCGAATTGCCCCTTGTAGATCAAGATGAGGCACTCGCTGACGCGCTGGATGAGACTTTTGTGGGGGTGATGTGCCTTCAAAATCAAGAGCAAATTGTTGAAAAGTCTTGTGATGAAGAGGAAATTATCGAGACATTCTGTCAAGATCTGAGTGAAGAGGCAGAATAGAGTATGGTGGACAGCGAACAGATGAAAGAATCTCCACCAGAACTAATAGCTGAAGTCACTACTGAAGCAGCTCCAACCACACCAGAGTTGAAACCCTTGCCCTCCAACATGAAATATACCTTTCTTGCAGGAGAACCGAACATGTACCCGGTCATTATCAATGCACACCTGACCGAAGATCAAGAATCTCGTCTAATGGAGGTTCTTGAACGCAACTGCAAGGCGATAGGCTGGCGAACTTCGGATCTCTATGGGATCAATCCATCACTATGCTCGCATCGCATTTTTCTGGAAGAAGATTGCAAACCCTCTCGATAACTTCAAAGAAGATTAAATCCTAATCTGCAAGAGGTTGTTATGAAAGATATTCAGAAATGGTGTGATGCGAGATTAATTTATCCCATCTCCGACAGCAAATGGGTGAGCCCTCTGCATGTTGTGCCAAAGAAATCAGGGATCACCATCGTGAAGAATGACAAAGTAGAGGAGATCGCAACTAGAGTACTCACTTCTTGGCGAGTATGTGTGGACTACAGAAGCTTAACCTCGCTACCAAGAAGAACCACTTTCCTTTACCCTTCATCGACCGATCTTGGAGAGATTGGCTGCGAAGGAATACTTCTGCTTCTTGGATGGATACTCGGGATACAACCAAGTTTCTATAGCTCCTGAAGACCAAGAGAAGACTACGTTCACCTATCCTTTTGGTACATATGCCTTCAAACGGATGCCTTTCGGGCTTTGCAATGCCCCAGCCACATTTCAGAGGTGTATGCTTGCAGTTTTTACCGATATGGTGGGCAACTTTCTCGAGGTCTTTATGGATAATTTTTCGGTCTTTGAGGATTCATTCGACCATTGTCTGGATTATCTAGACTGAGTCTTACGGAGGTGTTGCGAAGTAAATCTTGTGCTCTCGTGGGAGAAGAGCAACTTCATGGTGACCGAAGGAATCGTGTTGGGTCACGTTGTTTCTAAACATGGCATGGAGGTTGACCCAGCCAAGGTGGAGGTAATTTCCAAACTTCAGCCACCTACAACAATTAAACAAGTCAGGTCATTCTTCGGCCATGTCGATTTTCACTGATGATTCATCAAAGATTTCAGCAAACTGGCCAGACTGTTGACTGAGTTGCTCGACAAAGAGAATGAATTCATTGTGGATGACCTCGTACTCCTTGCCTTTAATCAGCTGAAAGAGCTCATTGATGAATCCCCGATTTATCACCTTTATTCTTTTATTTTAGCCTCTTTTCCTTTGTCAAATACCTGTAAATACCCATTAATTTCATAAAATTACCATTTTGCATGCATTTGTTAATTATGCATTTTTAACACTTTTTGTACATAAATAAAAGAATAAAGAAGAAAAGAAAAAGAAAAGGAGGTATTTATGCAATAAATACAGACTGACCCAAACCCTGAGAGAAGGTCAAGACTTGACCTGATTGACCAGGAATAAAGTAGGGGGAGATAGGGTCTTCTGTCAGAAAACTCAAAAATATCTTGTAAATATTTTTCATGTATATTTGTACAAAACTTACATTATTTTATTTATACATAATTTGACCTCAAACTAATTATTTTTGTAAATAAAAGTTGTAAATAAAGATATGTTGTAAATAATAAAAATATTTGTAAAATAAAATATTGTATATATTGCAAATAATTACACCCAGAAAAAGCCGCAAAGTGATAATTGAAACATCAATTCCGGCTCCATACAAGCTCAAATTGAACCAAGCTCACTTCCATCGTACTATAAATTAAATTATCTTTCAAATGGCCGTGGTTTCGTATTTTTTGGAGTTACAGTTAAAAATTCGGTTTTCTAGGGTGTTTTGTGCAGTTTAACCAATATTTGTTGTACATAATTATTAATATTTATTTTTACATAATGTAAATATTTGTAAATAATTTTTTTCAATAAAAATAAAAATTAAAAAATTAAAAATTAAAAAAAATCTTTTATAAAAAATATTTCCTTATTTGAACTTATGTACATTGTATTATATGTATATAATATATGTAACTAACTAACTTCCTTTTATAAAAAAACCACCAAAAAATTTTAATTATCTAACATTAATTAATTAATTTAATTTAATTCCGAATTTTGTATTTAATTATTTGATTTTATTTAATTTATTTGATTTTATAGCATGCCATATATATTAGATTTGATTTCATGCCTTTAATGGCCACCATTAAGGTGGCTAATTAATTTCCAATTAATTAATTTATTTATTTAATTTATTTATTCCGAATTTCGTAATTAATTATTTAATTTATTAATTTAATTATTTTATTAATTCAACCAATAAAAACTTTCCACATTTGTCCATACCTTCCTTTTTCATTTTTTTCTCTCTTTTTAATGGTCTCCTCCTCCCTCATTCACACTTGATCGATCTTTGGCGAAGAGGAGCCCGATTTCCGAGAGGTTTCTTGTTGAAGAGGGTCCTAGCCTCCGATCTGGTCAGTGACAGCAATTTGAGCTTCGTCGAGGCCATCATGGCGTGTCCGAA
The DNA here is from genome assembly GCA_037367405.1 of Ottelia alismoides. Classification (NCBI taxonomy): domain Eukaryota; kingdom Viridiplantae; phylum Streptophyta; class Magnoliopsida; order Alismatales; family Hydrocharitaceae; genus Ottelia; species Ottelia alismoides. The sequence continues at coordinate 121,738 of JAZKJV010001679.1, read as the reverse complement.
CCCCAAGGTGAGATCCATTTTATTCCCTATCTTCTCTTAGGTAAATTGTAGGTTTAATTTTGCGTAGGTGTAGTGAGTAGTTTTTAGATTAAAAATCCCAAAATTTCACCGCACTTTAACCCACGCCCGACATCGATCTCTCATCTCACATCTCGATCCTCGCATTTCTTTTTCTACCTCACGCGATCTTACACCTCCGGTCACGCACAGTGACCGGAGCGACGGATCTCTCTCCCACATCGCCGAGATCCAAAGCCATTTAAGCTTCCCTCTTTGTTTATAAATAATTTTTTTAAAAAAATGTATCCTGTTTTCTAATCTTTGTTTTTGCAGGATATAAAAAAACATATATTTGTCTTATTTCTAACCTTTGTTTTGCAGGTAAATAAAAAATAAAACCTATAAAAAAAAGTAAAAAAATCTTTTCTTCTCTATTTACATCTTCTGTTTAAAAAAAATATATAAAAAGGATACATTTCTTTTATCTCTAACCATTTTCCTGCAAGTTAAAAACAAATAAAAAAAATAAAAAATTCTGCAGCAGTTCCGCCCACGGGCCGCACCAGCCCCCCAGCCGTAGGGGCCCCCTCCCGCGTCTCCAGCCGCGCCGATGCGTGGTGCCCGCCTTCAGCCCTCCGCCGCCTTCACGGGCGGCGCCTCCCCCAGACCCCCGCGCAAGTCTGCCAACCGTCCAGATACCGCGCCATCGCCATCTTCAGCCCCATTCACGCCCCGTCGCGCGGCCCCCGGCCAACGGCCTGGCGACCCGCACATCCGCCGCTGGCCCGTGCGAGCGCCTGCCCCCCATCGCCACCGCGGCATCCCCTCGCGCACGCGTGGCGCGCGGCCCCGCCCCGCGCCTCCTGTCCTCCAACGTACCGTCGTGCGCGCTCTTCGCCTCCAGGCCCGCCAATGCCCACCGCCACCGTCGCTCCAAGCTCCTCCAGCGGGCGGCCCAACGCGCTATCCCCCCCCAGGTCTTCCCGCCGTGCCCGCCTTTCCTCCCCACGGGCCGCTCTTGCCGCGCGCCTCCTTGAGCCCCACGCCGCCCTCGGCCTGCTTGTGGTGGCGGCGGCTTGCCTCTCTCGCTCTTTGTTGTTGAGAAACAGGACGTCCAGGAGAGAAAGCCCTAGTTGGGATTTAAAAAATATATATATATTGGGAAAATTATAGGGAAAGCTCTAGGAAGTTTTTAAACTTGCGAAAAGACCCCTGCTTCAGAAGGTCATGTGCTGGGAACATGCTTATTGGGTAACTTGCACGATTTTCCCTCTCATTTTATCTTTGTTGTTTATCTAGTGCAAAAATTTTGTATATTTGCAACTAAGTCCATGTGTTTATAGAACTTAACTTGCTCGATCTTTGTGATGAAATAAATGCTTGCATTGCTCTAAAAATTTGGAGAAAATTATTACATACTCATGCTGTAGTGTACTCCATTGTATAAAATTTTCATTATTTTTTTATTGTTGTTCGATATTTTTTAAAAAATCAAAACATTGCCTTTTTGCATGTCTGAACTTTGAAAATTCATAAAAACTAGAAAAATTGCTTAAGAATTCAAAAAGAAAATTTACTTTAGGTGCATTTTGATCTCTTTTATTTTCTGACAATTTTTTGTACATTTTTCATTTATAAAACTTCAAAAAATTGCAAAATACTCCTGGCTGTGAATAGTTTGTTTATATTCCACTATTTTATTTTTAGAAAATCACAAAAACATCAGAAAATTTTGAAAAAATTATCAAAAATATTTCAAAATATATAAAACATAAAAATATTTTCCTTTTAATTTTCTGAGTATTTTTGACCTTTGTGAAAAAAAATATAAAAAGAGTGTGGTGACGAGTGTTTCCTTTATTTCTCTGTGCTTTGTTTTGAAAATTAAAAAAAAATAGAAATTCAAAAACCACTAAAAATTAACTTGGAAATTTGACTACTTAGTTTTTCAAACGTGCTCCTTGTGTTCGACCCTGGTCGCTATACCAGGTAAAAAGAATAGCGAAAGACTGCTTACATTATTTTTTTGATGTATCTTATTTTAAGTGGTTTCATTTTCTTCTCGTTGACCGATTCCCGTGGTTGAGAACGATGACATCTCATTTTTGCATATTATTTTTACACATCTCGACCGCGTACGGATTTCGTGTCATCAGAATGGCACCATTGCCGGGGAGCATGGCTTTGTAGTCATTTTTCTATTTGTCTCTCTATCTTATAATTGTTTTCTGACATTCTCTCTCTGATTTTGTGCGAGGTACTGCTTGGACTACTTGGAGTTTACTTTTTGAGGATCAGCACAGGAGGAAGAGAAGAGAATTGAAGAAGAATTTTTTTATTTGAGAGAACAATATTTGTTTTGTAATAATTTAGGACCTTTGAACATTGTGGACACTTGAACTTTATTTGGGGTCTGTTTCGCCGAGCACCGGTGTGCTCGGGGGACCCCTCGATTTTACGCGGTTTTCTTCGCGGTTTTTCTTTATTTTCTGCCTATTCAGTTTCTCGCAGTTTTGAGCCCCTAGTCTTAGGAGTTTTGCTTGACTGTGACGTAATAAGTAGGGTCCCCATACCTTAATAATTCTGCCTGTACCTATAGATCGGTAATTGGACCAAGAATAAAAAGCTAATAAAATAGTCGATCCACTACCTTCGAGCCTACGCGCCACAGCCCACCCTGCCAAGCGCTTCTCCTGAACTCGATGTGTCGAGAGGAGGAGGGGTGAGCCTAGACCGGACCTTTGGATCGGAGGCTGGTGGTCGACTAGACGTTCTTTCGAGTATAACTGTTGCTTAATTAAAGGATTTCCGCTTGCATCATTTAGGTAGTTTTATTTCAGTCTTTAAATTCTGCGCGGATCATATTGCATGTAGAGTGCTGGAGTAAGGTACGCATTTTCTATCTCTGCATGCATCATCATTTTTGACGGTGCATTGGCTTTTTCGACTTCCTCCCCCTGTTTTCTTGGACTCAAATTAATCAAAGAGGAAATCAAAAAGCTCATTAGGAGTTATCATTGAAAATATCCAAAAAAATCAAAAAAAGCAAAAATTAAAAATTGGGACTGCTAATTGAACTTGACTTTAAAATCAAACGTAATTGATTCATATCATTGTATTGGGAGAGTAATCCCCTCATTTTCTGCGTTTTTAATTGCTCACGTACACACTAAGGAGAAGTGCCCAAATCCTACTTAAGCCTCCTAAGTGTTTGTACAACTTTGTCTTCTCACTAAACTCTAAAATTGAAAAGATAAAAGACCAAATCTCACGGTCTTCACATTTGTGTTGAGTTGGTGAAATGGGGGTTTGCTTTGTGTTTTGTATGTCTTTGGTGTGAGTCGGTTACGATCATTCTCTGAGATCAATAGCAGTCACCTTCTGTTTCTACCCCACCCTCCCTCCCTTCATTTTCCTCGCTTCATGATGGGTTGCCTTCCATTCCAGCCGAATTTTGCGGCTTCTACATTTTATACCCATCATGCCCGTCCACTCTCTTGGGAGGTCGGAACCCCATACGATTTCTCATCTTCTCCCCACCCACCCTCTTTCTTGGGACATGCTGTGAGTGACACTAGCAGAGACCAGATTGACCAAACACGAGACACGGGTGTTCACCTTGCTGAGATGAGAGTGCATCCCATAGGCAATCAAATGGTGCAGTTGCGAGCTTTAGAGAACTTTTATCCTGGGACATTGGATGAGTACACACATCATGAAGTCCGGTCCTCTTCTACCTTGAGACCCTTTGTTCTGGATTTAGAGTTAATTGATCTCCTGCCCAAATTTTTAGGGGAAGTGCACGAGGAACCTTATTTGCATATCGATGAATTTAAGGATATTTGTAGATCACGATCATATTCTGATATAACTTCTGAGGACATGATGTTGATCACCTTCCCATTTACACTTCAGAGTAGAGCCAAGAGTTGGCACAGACGATCGGGAAGGAAGATTACTACATGGGGAGATTTACGATCATTATTTTTGAAGAAATTTTACCCCCAGTGTAGAGCAGAGATGATGCGGTCGTGTATTCTTGATTTTTTAGTTAACTCCCAGAAGCCATTTATAGATTCATGGTTGAGGTTACGAGAACTTGTGAGGCGATTTCCGGAACATGGATTTTCGATGACTGACCTTATCCATATTGCCATGAGGGGGAGGACCGTAGAGCAGATTACATATGTCGTTACCTCGTATGGTGGTTCACACCATAGTCCTGACCTGGATTTAATTGAGATCATCTTGAATTCAATCTCAGACATTCGACATTCACAAGATGATTTATTTGGGACAACACATGAGGGAGTGATGACAACAGTTGAGTGTGTGACGCATCATTCTGATTCAAACATCACACACCAAGCCGAGGATATGGATGCTACTACTTCTCATTTGATGGATGCATTGACTACTACTGTGAGTTCCGAGAGCCGGACATTGATTGAGTTTTCATTGGATTTATAATCAGATTTTGAGCCATTCCCGCTCCTCCACATTGATGATTCTTCGATTCTAGATCTGCTAGGATCCCACGAGATAGAGGAGGAGCCCGCATTTCAGCCATCCTTAGAGTCATTTCAGTGTCCATACACTGTTGATTCAGTGTCTTGTCTTCAGGAGATCTTCTCAAACTCAGAGATACATTCTGATCCATCTTAGCGTAGAGAGCTTGATGAGGGACCGATTTTGGATTTTACAGACCTTGATAGTCCTGTATTTGAACCTTGTGTCCTCCCATTTGATGAGGTCGATATATTTTTGGAGGACCTGACATTTGACAGCATAGATCCCAAATTTCATGATGATTCGACATTACTCCCCGAGGTTTATCTGCGGGAGGATGCCATGGACCATGTGTACTCGGTCTCACTTTCTGAGAGTGCATCCGATCTGATGGATCACGAGACCGAGTCTTCTGATATTTGTGATAATGAGTTTGATGTTTCTCTCCTCGATGACCCTCGCGAGGATGACCTGATCTTTGAGGTATTCGATGATTTCACTGATTTGTCTACATTCCATACATTGGATATCAGCCTTTATAGTGAGTCTCCTGATCTTGATCTTCCATATCTATTCGAGACGGTGATTGACGTGGAGGATTCACTGCTAGATCCTTCATTCTCCGCGTTCGACTTCTTCAGGTCTGCTCATTCACTCCATACAGATCTTGAGCCGACAATTTCTTTTGTGCTACTGGAGCCCGACTTCATCTGCCCATATCTTGATCAGGTAGCAGACACCCGCCTGATTGATTATCTGGGTGTTATCATCTACTCTGTTGACCTCGTCGTTATTTTCCAGCCGAGAGTGCGACGACAGTACGGTATTCGCCTGACAGATGCCGTCGTGAACCTCGATACTGCGTTGTCCTAGCATTTGCGCCCAGCTAGGGGCGTAAACTCTAGCGCTTGTTGAGAGGCACCTCAACATTGATCGACTCACATCTGTCTAGACCATCTGTCCATATCATACATTATTTCTGTCTTACACCCCATCTCCATCGCATGATCATTCCATACTTGGGGTGTACTTTACCCTAAGTATAGGGGGGTGTCCGACTTGGGATTATTCGTTTCATTCTTTTTACCTCTGTTTTGCTGCCTATACTTAGGGATATTTTGCCCTAAGTATAGGGGAGGTAAACTCTGTACATTCTACTTATCGGTCTTCCCTTTGTGTACAGTCTGCTATACTTAGGATTACTTGATCCTAGGTATAGGGGGATCACCGACTTCTATTGATTATATTCTTTTATTCGTCATTGTAGTATATTATTCTTGTCACTTTTCTATACAAAGCACGAGTTATGTCTTTCTTTTCAGCTCTTTGATCACTATGAGGACATAGTTCGAGCTAAGTATAGGGGGGTGTCGTATATATTATATATATACTTTAGCCATAACTCGTACTTTCGTATTTTTTTAATATGGCTATAATATTGTGTAAATACTAAAAAAAATTCTTAAAAAAAACTTGTAAAAATGAATAAAATAAAAAAATTAAAAAACCCACTCTGTATATACTTGTATAAATGACTCAATTTGTAAATTCTTGCATCTCATTCTTGTGAAATAATCAACTCACTCTTGTGTAAATATGTATCTTTAAAAAAATCTCTTGTATATACTTGTATATAGTACTAACGTTTTGCAAAAAAAACTTTTTGCATGTGCATCATCTTTCAAAAATCCATAAAAATTTTAAAATTTTGAAAATTGTTTCACAAAATAATTCTTTTCCTTGCATGTACATACTTTCTTGCATTTGCATGAGCATTTTTCAGGGTGATTTTGACATTTAGACTAAATCTGGAATAAATTTGAAGAATGGAGCTTAGTTGGATCTTAATGCACTTAATTTCAGAGGAACCTTATAAGATTTGGAGTTAAGACTTTTCAGGTCCTAGCGACTTAATCCTTTGAGTCCATAAGACTATGTTCACATGTCATCTTGATGAGTTTAAGTAGAATATTTAACAACACACACATGATTCTTTCAGACCGTGGCTTACCTTGGACAATGCACTTTACTTGTAGCTCTTCATGGATGAGGTAGTGAGGAGACAGAATCTTTTGGCTTGGGGTAGCATACGAGGGTAGTACATCTAGGCGGAACCTCTCGTCCTCCTCTAGGGAGGGAAGTGCGTCTCAACCTGGTTTGGTGATGTTGAGGTCTAAAGACAGGAGCTGTGGGGTTGCAATAATGCTTCAAAAGAGGGATAGTCTACTGGCTCAAGAGGAAAAACTCCTTATGTACATGCTGCACCTTCTATATATTCAAAAAAAAGAAAAAAAATGCAAAATCTCCAAAAGTGGACATGCTTGAAAGAAAAATAAAATGCTTGTAAAAAAAGAAAAGAATAAGAGCTTCAAAGTCATATATTTGTGAGCTTGCAGCGGGTGACATGGCTACACTGGTCATGCATCCAAGGATAGGTAACTACACTGGTTACCGTCCATTCTCTTCTCCACCCCCTCTTCTTGAGCTGGTTGTACTTGAACTTAGAAGGGAATATCCCCGCTCTTCGAGGAAAGAGTTTCCAGACCGGGTTATTTGAGTTACCTTGTTGAGAGAGGCTGAATCTTTGATACTTTTGAGATGAAGAGCTAAATTTCACTTACACGTACAAGTAAGAATTCATAGTCATAAGAATTTGTGTCTGTAGACTTGTTTTGATCTGACTGTTGAGGAGAACTGAATAGGAGTCTTATGGAACTTAGAGGCTATTAGGTTTTAATTCCATATCCCATTAAGGTTCCGACAAACTAATAATCCAAAGGTCCGATAGAGCTCCAGACTACATTTTTATGAAGATAATTTTAAAAGTCAATGTTATTCTAACTTCTTTCCTTTTTCTTTTCTTTATTTTTGTTTTCACTTATTTTCCAAATAAGTGTTTGCTAAGGGACTAGCAAAGGTAAAGTATAGGGGAATGATGAATCCACGATTCATCGCCTTTATTCTTTTATTTTAGCCTCTTTTCCTTAGTCAAATACATGTAAATACCCATTAATTTCATAAAATTACCATTTTGCATGTATTTGTTAATTATGCATTTTTAACACTTTTTGTACATAAATAAAAGAATAAAGAAAAAAAGAAAAAGAAAAGGACGTATTTATGCAATAAATAAAGACTGACCCAAACCCCGAGAGAAGGTCAAGACTTGACCTGATCGACCAGGAATAAAGTAGGGGGAGATAGGGTCTTCTGTCAGAAAACTCAAAAATATCTTGTAAATATTTTTCATGTATATTTGTACAAAACTTACATTATTTTATTTATACATAATTTGACCTCAAACTAATTATTTTTGTAAATAAAAGTTGTAAATAAAGATGTGTTGTAAATAATAAAAATATTTGTAAAATAAAATATTGTATATATTGCAAATAATTACACCCAGAAAAAGCCGCAAAGTGATAATTGAAACATCAATTCTGGCTCCATACAAGCTCAAATTGAACCAAACTCACTTCCATCGTACTATAAATTAAATTATCTTTCAAATGGTTGTGGTTTCGTATTTTTTGGAGTTACGGTTAAAAATTCGGTTTTTTGGGGTGTTTTGTGCAGTTTAACCAATATTCGTTGTACATAATTATTAATATTTATTTTTACATAATGTATATATTTGTAAATATTTTTTTCAATAAAAATAAAAATTAAAAAATTAAAAATTAAAAAAATCTTTTATAAAAATTATTTCCTTATTTGAACTTATGTACAATGTATTATATGTATATAATATATGTAACTAACTAACTTCCTTTTATAAAAAACCACCAAAAAATTTAATTATCTAACATTAATTAATTAATTTAGTTTATTTCCGAATTTTATATTTAATTATTTGATTTTATTTAATTTATTTGATTTTATAACATGCCATATATATTAGATTTGATTTCATGCCTTTAATTGCCACCATTAATGTGGCTAATTAATTTCCAATTAATTAATTAATTTCCAATTAATTAATTAATTTATTTAGTTTATTTATTCCGAATTTCGTAATTAATTATTTAATTAATTTATTAATTTAATTATTTTATTAATTCAACCAATAAAAACTTTTCACATTTGTCCATACCTTCCTTTTTCATTTTTTTCTCTCTTTTTAATGGGCTCCTCCTCCCTCATTCACACTTGATCGATCTTTGGCAGAGAGGAGCCCGATTTCTGAGAGGTTTCTTATTGAAGAGGGTCCTAGCCTCCGATCCGGTCGGTGACAGCGATTTGAGCTTCGTCGAGGCCATCATGGCGTGTCCGAACCCAAGGTGAGATCCATTTTATTCCCTGTCTTTTCTTAGGTAAATCGTAGGTTTAATTTTGCGTAGGTGTAGTGAGTAGTTTTTAGATTAAAAATCCCAAAATTTCACCGCACTTTAATCCACGCCCGACACCGGCTCTCATCTCACATCTCGATCCTCGCATTTCTTTTTCTACCTCACGCGATCTTACACCTCCGGTCACACACAGTGACCGGAGCGACGGATCTCTCTCCCACATTGCCGAGACCCAAAGCCATTCACACTTCCCTCTTTGTTTATAAATAAATTAAAAAAATGTATCCTGTTGTCTAATCTTTTTTTTTGCAGGATATAAAAAACATATATTTGTCTTATTTCTAACCTTTCTTTTGCAGGTAAATAAAAAATAAAACATATAAAAAAAAGTAAAAAAAAATCTTTTCTTCTCTATTTACATCTTTTGTTTAAAAATATACATAAAAAAAGATACATTTCCTTTATCTCTAACCATTTTCCTGTAGGTTAAAAACAAATAAAAAATAAAAAAAATAAAAAAAATAAAAAATTCTGCAGCAGTTCCGCCCACAGGTCGCACCAGCCCCCCAGCCGCAGGGGCCCCCTCCCGCATCTCCAGCCGCGCCGACGCGCGGTGCTCGTCTTCAGCCCTCTGCCGCCTTCACGGGCGGCGCTGCCCCCAGACCCCCGCGCAGGTCTGCTAACTGCCCAGATACTGCGCCACCGCCATCTTCAGCCCCATCCGCGCCCCGTCGCGCGGCCCCCGGCCAACCGCCTGGCGACCCGTACATCCGTCGCTGGCCCGTGCAAGCGCCGCCCTCGCCTGCCCCCCATCGCCATCGCGGCGTCCCCTCACGCGTGCGTGGCGCGCGTCCCCGCCCCGCGCCTCCTATCCTCCAACGCGCCGGCGTGCGCGCTCTTCGCCTCCAGGCCCGCCAACGCCCACCGCCACCGCCGCTCCAAGCTCCTCCAGCAGGAAGCCCAACGCGCCAGCCCCCCCCCCCCCCAGGTCTTCCCGCCGTGCCCCCTTTCCTCCCCGCGGGCCGCTCTTGCCGCACGCCTCCTTGAGCCCCACGCCGCCCTCGGCCTGCTCGTGGCGGCGGCGGCTTGCCTCGCTCGCTCTTTGCTATTGAGAAACAAGGCGTCCAGGAGAGAAAGCCCTAGTTGGGATTTAAAAAAAAAATATATATTGGGAAAATTACAGGGAAAGCTCCATGAAGTTTTTAAACTTGCAAAAAGACCCCTGCTTCAGAAGGTCATGTGCTGGGCACATGCTTATTGGGTAACTTGCACGATTTTCCCTCTCATTTTATCTTTGTTATTTATCTAGTGCAAAAACTTTGTATATTTGCAACTAAGTCCATGTGTTTCTAGAACTTAACTTGCTCGATCTTTGTGCTGAAATAAATGCTTGCATTGCTCTAAAATTTTGTAGGAAATTATTACGTACTCATGATGTAGTGTACTCCATTGTGTAAAATTTTCATTATTTTTTATTGTTGTTTGATATTTAAAAAAAATCAAAACAACGCCTTTTTGCATGTCTGAACTTTAAAAATTCATAAAAAATAGAAAAATTGCTTAAAAGTTCAAAAAGAAAATTTACTTTAGGTGCATTTTGATCTCTTTTATTTTTTGACAATTTTTTTGTACATTTTTCATTTATAAAACTTCAAAAAATTGCAAAATACTCCTGGCTGTGAATAGTTTGTTTATATTCCACTATTTTATTTTTAGAAAATCACAAAAACATCAGAAAATTACGAAAAAATTATCAAAAATATTTCAAATTATATAAAATACAAAAATATTTTCCTTTTAATTTTCTGAGTATTTTTTACCTTTGTGAAAAAAATATAAAAAGAGTGTGGTGACGAGTGTTTCCTTTATTTCTCTGTGCTTTGTTTTGAAAATTAAAAAAAATAAAAATTCAAAAACCACTAAAAATTAACTTGGAAATTTGACTACTTAGTTTTTCAAACGTGCTCCTTGTGTTCGACCCTCGTCGCTATACCAGGTAAAAAGAATAGCGAAAGACCGCTTACATTATTTTTCTTGATATATCTTATTTTGAGTGGTTTCATTTTTTTTCTCGTTGACCGATTCCCGTGGTTGAGAACGACGACATCTCATTTTTGCATATTATTTTTACACATCTCGACCGCGTACAGATTTTGTGTCATCACTTATCACACTGGCCCCTGTCTTGCAGCCACCGATTTGGACTCAACGTTTTGAGATAATGACCGACACGTCAGATTATGCCATTGGTGTTGTACTTTGACATAAGAAAGATAATATACCATTTGCGATTCACTACACTAGCCAGACGCTCGATGAAGCTCAGGGAAACTACACTGTCATCAAAAAGGAGCTGCTAGCGGTAGTTTTTGCCTTGGAAAAGTTCAGATCCTACCTCCTTGGATCCAAAGTGATCGTTTACACTGATCATTCGGCCATTCGGTACTTACAATAGAAGAAGGATGCCAGACCACGTCTTATCCGGTGGATCCTTCTCCTCCAGGAATTTGACATGGAAATTAAAGATAAACCTGGGGTAAAGAATGTGGTGGCCGATCATCTATCGAGGCTTCTTGAGCCGGAATCTCCTAAGCTGAGCCTGTAACAAATCACAGAGACCTTTCCAGACGAGGTAATTCTTTCAGTCACCTCGTTTCTATGGTATGCAGACATCGTGAATTATTTGGTGACCAAGAAAATCCCACAGGATTGGTCGAAGTTGAAAATAGACAGATTCTTGTCTAAAATCCATTTCTACCAGTGGGAGGATCCATACTTATTTCGTGAGGGGGCAGACTGTATCTGGAGAAGGTGTATACCTCAGGAGGAAGTTCCAAGTGTCCTTGCCTTATTCCATGACCAAGATTCTGGAGGACATCATTCAGGAAAACGAACGACAGCAAAAGTTCTTCAGAGCGGCCTCTGGTTGCCTTCACTATTCAAAGATGCAGATGATTACGTCAAATGTTGTACAGATTGTCAGAAGATGGGTGGAACCATAGGAATGAGAGACACGATGCGTCTAAAATTCATTCAGATATCAGACGTCTTCGACGCATGGGGCATCGTCTTTATGGGCCCATTTCCCAACAGCCAGGGCTATGAGTATATTCTGCTTGTTGTCGACTATGTAAGTCGCTGGTGGAGGCTATCCCCACCCGAACCGTCGACAGTAAGACTGTCTGTCGATTCTTGAGAGATCACATCATAGCACCGTTCGGGATTCCCAAGATTCTCATATCTGACGAGGTAGTTATTTCATAAACAGAGAGGTGAAGAAGCTGACTCAGGAATTTTGTATTGAACATTGCGTTGCTTCACCTTACCACCTGCAGTCTAATGGCTTAGCTGAATGTTCAAACAGGGAGATCAAGATGATTCTACAGAAGCTTGTGCGTCTAGATTGCAAGAACTGGTCTCAGCTGCTTGATTCCGTTATTTGGGCTTACAGAATAGCGTACAAGTCACCCTAGGGAATGTCTCACTACCGCCTGGTGTATGGCAAACCATGTCATCTTCCCGTTAAATTAATTCACAAATCTTTATGGGCCATCAACATATGTAATTTGGATTCCGAGTAAGCAGGGAAGAACAAAAAATTGGATCTGAACAGATTATTGGAATTCAGAGATTATGCATACGATAACAGCCTGATGTACAAGGAGAAAGTCAAAACGTGGCATGACAGGTATATCTGCCGCAAGTCCTTCGAGCCAGGTCAGAAGGTGTGGTTTTTTGATGCGAAATTAAAGACCTTTCTAGACAAATTGAAGAGTAAATGGACTGGGCCATTTATGGTTAAGCATGTGCATGACAATGGAAGTGTATTGATATCTAGATTGTCAGTTGACGCACAGCCATTTGTAGTCAATGGACAACTTCTGAAGCCTTACCTTGAACATGATACATTCATATCTGTCGTTGACTCTATTCAAGTAATCTATAGGGATGAGCCATATATTTCCAAAACGGCAGAGGAAGGCGAAGTAGAGCAAAATATTTTTGAATGACTTTTCTTCTTTTCTTCTTTTCCTTCTCTTCTATCTTATTCTACCCACATGATGTCATCCCTTTCATCACTGCTACACTTAGGATGTACTTTATCCTAAGTGTAGGGGGGATGCACATCCCGAGTTGTTCATATCCACTTTCATCTCTTTCCTTCGTTTCTGCTTTTCTTCTTTTCCCTTTCTATCTTCTTTATCTATCAAAAAGATGTCGCCCCTTGTAGACAGTCTTCTATACTTAGGACGTACTTTGTCCTAAGTATAGGGGGGTGCACCCTGAGTTCTTCTATTCTTTTCGATCCTCTCCATTGTCTCCTCTTCTTGTCTATACTTAGGGATATCTTACCCTAAGTATAGGGGGAGACAATCTGAGTACGATCTGTTCATTCCCACCCTTAACCCTTCCTGCTTTGTACAGTCTTCTATACTTAGAATTATTTGATCCTAAGTATAGGGGGGGCGGTCAACTTCTCATTCGTTCATTTGTTTCTTCGTCCTTATTCTTTAGATTTTCCTATACTCAGTACGAGTTATGTCTTCTCTTTCTCTCTCTAATCTATGGGGACATAGCTCAAGCTAAGTATAGGGGGTCGTATATACTGTGTATATACTTTAGCCATAACTCGTACTTTCGTATTTTCCTAATAATTATGGCTAAAAATTCATTATAAACCTTAATAAGAAGATGCTATTATTCCTCAAATTCTTTTTGTATATACTGATTAATAAATCAGGTGAAAATGCTTTTTGCAAAATGCTTGAAAAATAGTTTGAAAATCTTTGTGAAAATCTTTTGAAAAATATTTGGAAAACGTTTTGTTACATGTTTTCAACCTTCGTAAAATATTTTGTTGAAAAAATCAATTCTTTGTGAAATAAAATTATTTGGAAAATGATTTCCCAATGGTATGAAAAATGGTTGCAAAATATTTGAAAAATCTATCTATACTGTTTGGAAAACTGATGCAAAATGATTTTCAAATGTGTGTACATGTTTGTAAAAATGTTTGTAAAAATTTTTTTGGACTATTTTTTTCAAAATTGTTTGTAAAATGATTTTCAAATAAGTTTAAGGAATACAGACATCACACCAAAATCCTTTATATATGTATGTATAAAACTGACCACTTACCCTTGTAAATTCTTAAAATCTACTTCTTGTAAATATAAGATGCATCCCCGTGTAAATATTTTAACCTAGTTTTTATCCAAAATTATTGTTTTCAAAAATCCTAAAAACATTTGCAAAATTAAAATATCAAAAAATCTGAAATAGCTTTTTGGAAAATACAAAAAAATGCATATGCATCATCTTTTCAAAAATCCATTAAAAGTCCAAAATCTTGAAAATTGCATCATAAAAATATTTTCTGCATTTTGCATATCATTTGCATAGCATGAGCATTTTTCGGATTGAGTTTGATTGTTGAACAAGTCTAAGTAAAATTCAGAGATTGGAGCTTGATTGGACCTTAAAATCTACCTAATAATAGGAACCTTATAGGAACTGGAATTGAGGTACTTCAGGTCAAGTTGACTTAATTCTTTGAGGACCACGAGACTTAGTTCAATGGATTCTTGACTGCCTAAGTAGAGTATTTCGGAGCACACGCACGACTCTTGTTGATAATGACCTAACTTGGACACATGCACCTTTCACATAGCTCGACTCAGTTGGAGTGGTGAGGGGATTGGATTTACCGGTATGAGATGCACACAAGCGGAAACATTTGTCCTTCTCTAGGGAGGGAACTGCACCCCAACTCGTCCAGTGATGAGGAATTCTAAAGACAGGAGAGTGTGGGTTGCAATAAAGCTTCAAAAGAGGGATAGTCTACTGGCTCAAGAGGAAAAACTCCTTATGTAAATGTTGTTGTATATAGTATTTCAAGAAAAATGGATAGGCTTGTACAAAACAAATGCCTGCAAAGTCTGTGAATATGTTGTTTATCAAATAAGCAAGCTTGAGTTCCAAAGTCATATCATGTGAGCCTGCAGCTGGATGACTTGACTACACTAGTCTTGCATCCTAGGATAGGTAGCTACACTGGCTACCGTCCATTCTTCTCGTCACCCCCTCCGCTTGAGCCGGTTGCCACTTGAACTTAGAAGGGAATACCCCGCTCCTCAAGGAAGGAGTTGTTGGACTGGGGAATCATTGGGTTGTCATGTTGGAGAAGTCAGTCTTTTTGTCATTCTAGTTGGGGAGAGCCACCATCACTTACACTATACTAGTCAGATTCATAGTTTTAAGGGTTTGCGTATGAGTTGAGATATTTTTGACCTGGCTATTGAGGATACTTGAGAAGAGTTTTGAGATTCTCAGAGGCTGTTGGATTTCAAATCTAATTCTCATTAAGATTCCGACCGCACTAAAATTCCAAAGGTCTAACTTATGCTCCAAACTTTGATTTTGTGAAGACAAGTTTGGCGGTCGGAAACTTAAGGTGGTTTCGCATTTGGCGGGGCTACAGTTTGAAAGTTGAGTTTTGGATCCCATTGTATACTTGCACATATTAAAATATTCATTTTATTATTTATTCATTATTTTCATAATTTTGTATTTTTATAATTTTGTAATTATTATTTATAATATATATGTACATTAAAATTAGAATAAAAACCTAAATAAAATACAAAATAAAATACTTGTATATAACATACCTAGGTATAATACCTATAAACATACATATATAATTACTACTTATATTTTATAAGTGTATAAAATACAATAAACATATATTTAAGTGTATAAAATTATCTATAAATTTATAAAATAATACACAAAATAAACAAAATTAAATATACAAAATAAAAATAAATTATTAAAATATATAGATTTGTATTCCTATATAAGCCTAAAAAGGTAACTTGTATTTTAATACATCAAAAAATTAAAAAATGTCCTCATAAAATAATTCATAAAATAACAAACATTTTTTATTTTATGGAAAAAAATAATTAAATCATTTATTATTTTTAATCCAATTTATAAAACTTTTTCCCAGAGATTTTTCTGGTTCGTCCACGTGGACCAACCAGGTTCTTTCCCTGGTTGACCTCGGTTAACTCTTTGACCGAGGTCTGGCCTGGTGTCAGAATGGGTTTTGACCTACGTTCGCGGATTTTTCGAGTATTAATCTTGCATCCTTTTGCTATGATTTCTTCTACACTTTTTTGCCTCGATAATCCCTCTTACACGCCCTTGTGTTTTTTCGGGCTTGGGAACATGGCAGCACACGTGATCCTCCCTTGATCATCGCTCCTCGTCAACCCTTTAAAAATTCCCCCCGACTTCCCTTCCTCCTTTGGTCACTCTTCCACCACCTAAACCCAAGCCAAAGCCCTTGACCTTATTCTTGGTGATAGCAGGATCACGTTGGGCCTTTCGTGGGTCAAGGAGGCGTAGAATAGAGGTCGATCCACCTCGCCGGAGCTAGCCAGTCAACCTCGCCGTTGGTGCACTTCGGTGAGCGTTTCTTCTTATTTTCTTTCGTTTCTTTTTGCTCTGTAGAACCACAGTAGCTAGGGTTGGCTTTCGAAGCCATTGATTTAATCTGAGTTCTCGCGAATTGCCTCAACCACGTACGACTGGAGCTTGAGTACCTTCTAGCCGTGGCTGAGCATCTCTCATCTTCAAGTACTCCTTCCACCCCGCACGAAGTCGAGGCATTTTGCCCTCGACTTCTTGATCGTTTTTCTGCAGGTACCTGGAGTGCACACGAGCACCTGGGCTGATTTTGACAGTCGTCGGAGGTGCCTGGAGCCCCCTTCTCTTCCCCGACGTCATGGAGGTTCTCTAGTCACCGCCGTGACCTTTTGATGCCCCCAGTACTTAAAGGAGACTTGCAGGAACCTCAGGCACCATTTTGGAGTTTCAGCGGGCAGTAGATGGGGGAGATCGGCACTGGGGAAACTCGCAACCCCGCGAGTTCTTCCATGTTCGTCAAAAGCCCCTCATCGCCGTTGTATCTTGAAGGTGTCCCCAGAAGAAGCAGCTGTCGTTGGATTCCAAGCCCTCTCGCGCCGTCCGATCGTCATCTAGGATTTAATCCCAGCCGTCTGAAGCGAAGGGGTATCGCACGATCAGATCGTGACGCGTGGCATAAGTGAATGATCACAGCCGTCTAATTCGCCCAACGAGAGGTATTTTGCGTCCAACACCCCCCCACCTTTTTGCATTTGTTTTATAGTCTAAAACATTCCTCTGCAGTTTGAAATATTTTGTAAACTTTTCACTTTAGCCCCACAACCTTCTGCCAATTACGACTTGGTCCCCATGCGTGACTCACGTGCTTATACACGTGAGCTGTGCAATTTTGCACGGAGGCCCTTAGGGCTTTGCATATTTTGCTTTGGTATTCGAACTTTCAGTTTGCATTGTAATATTTTAGTTAAATTTGCACATTGCCCCTCCAGTTTTTAGAATATTGCTATTTAGTCCTGCCTGGTCACGTGCCTTGTGCACGTGGAGTTAGAAATTTTGCAGCAAAAACCTTGCGATTTTGGCTATTTCTAATTAGTCCTGAAAGTTCTTTATTGCACTATAATTTTTGTAGGAAATTTATAGTTTGGCCCCTGGACTTTTCACATATTACAAAAATGCCCCTTTTAGGTTATCTTTTCTTTATGTTTCTAGTAATTATTTCATGCCTCTATGAATTGCTAAAAAATCCACAAAAGTTACCATAGCTGTCTGTTGCATTGTTCTTCAATGTAATATTTTTAATTTGCACTTTTCTTGTATTTTATTATTTATAAAAATAAAAAACAAGCATTTTCAGCCCTATTTGCATTATAAAATCCATAAAAACTATAAATTCTTCTTGAAAAATTCCCAAAAAAATATATTTTGTGTATTTTAGTGTCTTTTAACTTCAGTCCAAAAATCATTAAAAAATACAAAAGAAAACCAACAAAATATAAAAACTATTAAAATCTTCATAAAATCTTAAAATTTCCTAAAATCCTAAAAATACAATTTTTGTCTCTAAATTTTCTCTATTCTATTAGCTTTATTTTAAAATTAATTTGAGGAATTTTGGATACTATTTGATGTTTTTCATCCTCAGTTTAATTTTGACCAGCAATTTGTTTCACTATTTACTAGTATTCTTGATTTTAAAAATACCAAAAAAATTGGAAAAATATAGAAAAATCACAAAAGTAGTAGAAAATTATAAAAACTACAAAAATAGTTTATTTCTTGTATTTTGAGTATTTTCCCCTATTTTTACCTCTCTCTTACCTCTAGTGTATCTATATATTCCTTATATATATTATATATTTATTAAAGGAAAAAGAAAATACAAAAATACAAAATATAAAAAGAAAATAGAAAATCAGTAAATTAAAAATCAAAAAAATATAAATTAAAAATAAAATAAAAAAATAAAAAAATAAAAAACCCACAAAAAGTCCCAATTGGCTATGTAATACATAAGACATAGGCATTTGACTTTCACTTATTCTGCTTTACTCCTTTGCTTCATGTGTTCGACCCCTACTTGCTTGTCATTATACATTCTTAAGTAGGGTATAATAAATTTTGATCCTTGCTCTTGATTGCTTGATTGATTGTGTGGGTTAATTGTGAAGGATATGGAAAAATCCTCAAGCGCATCATGGAAGCATGAGCATCGTATCGAATACGATGAGGAACGACTAGTCGCACTAGTTGTTCTATGTAGCGGAAATTAAAAAAATTTTCATGCGACGAAAATACATGAACCAAGAACACTTCTCGAATTGTTTGGTCTAAACCACAAGCAAGTAATAGGATTACCTCTTGAAGCGTGGTTGCGATCAAGTCTCTAAACGAATAGAAATCCTGTCTCAAGTCCGATCCGACGGAGGAGACGCTTGCGAGCGCAGGGATGAATCGCGTGCTTCTCGCAATCCATGTTGATGATCCAAGCGGTGGATCTCCTGATCTCGACACACGAGATCCGATGGCTTCTTCACGAGTGAGGCGCATCGAAGGAGATGGAGATCCACGAGCAGACGATCGGACAGCATAACGACGACGCTGCGGCGATGGAGACTCCCTCTAGGGCATCCGTTGTGGACGGTCATATAAGAGGGATAGAGAGTAGGCGTGTAGAGAGAAAGAGAGAGAGAGAGTGAGAGAGAGAGAGACATATGTTCTCTTGTGTGTAGAGAAGAGCAAAGGGGTGCCCTTCTATTTATAATATTTTGGATCCATGGATTTCAATCTATGGGAAACACAAATCCAATGGCTCACATTGATTTGTGTTTTTTTTTATGGTCAAGATTTGTGTTGGTAAAAATCAACAACAAACAATTTAATAAAATCATTTATATATTGAATATAATTTGATTTATATCAAATCAATCTTCATTAGAGAAATAGGAAGGAGGCAAGCCTCCTTCCATAAGGAGGGTGGACGGCCACCACATTCCTTATGGGAATTGTGGCCGTACACTCTTCCTATATGGAAGGTGGATGCCTCTCTCCTATTACATGAGATTACATTATCTCATGATTCTCTCTAATATTTGCAATAACTTTTATTACAAATTAATTTACAAAAATAAATCCAATCTATTTTGTGAACATTGCAATCTTGCCATTAAAAATTTGTGAATCAAATTCACAATCCAAAATAAAATGTAAATTACATTTTCAATTTAATGTTCAATGTGAATCCAATTCACATTAACATTTAATTAACAAAAGTAAATTACAAACAGCTCTCACTTATATATTATAAATCACATTTATAATATATATGATTAATGTGGATAGTACTATCCACATTATTCATATCCCTGATAATTAAATCACATTTAATCATCTTGGATCTCTATTCTCATGTTCCCAAATAATATGAATCACATTCACATTATTCACATCTTTGATAATCAAATCACATTTAAATATCTTATATAACTCTCCTTATAATATGATTCAAATTCATATTATCATGATAATTAAATCACATTTAATTATCCATTTTCTCAATGCTCGGATACATAATCAACGATAGAATTATCCATGAACTCTTTTAAGGATAATGCGCTTTCTCCAAGAATACTTGGAGATAAGGACAGGGCGATTGTATTGTTCCATGTATAGTGACTTGGATATTGAGATCACATCTCAAATCCAGATCTCGAGCCTCCCATAGATGCTTGATTAAATCAAGACTGCAAATCTAATCTTCTCATTGAATCTGAATAGCATTCATATCAATGTCCAATATTTAGACTAAGAATAGATTACTTCTCTACTAAGAGGAGTCACTAAAATCCAGACCCGTTTCATCACTCCCTAGGAATGGAAGCGTAATGGTTATACAATCGTTTATGATCACATCACCCTCAGGTATTCCTAATACCTGTACATCCCGCATATTGGAAGACCCAGAATAAACCTGAAGTATAAGATCAATTTTACATTGTCTACTTCAGAGTTTTATCATTAAGTTTCTCATTCGATCATTGGGAGTCGGTATCGATAATATACTTTCCAAAAGCATATATCATACCAAGGTCTTGATCATATACTTTCCAAAAGTATATCAAACCTACAAATTCAGTCAATCTTCCAAAGTGAGACGACCGTGCAGGGAATTTGATTCCTCCCAATATCTCATGAGCGAGCTCATGTCTTCCGGTTCAGTAATTGAAACTGTATGATCCCTTTGAGAGATCGTATTACTCATATACCCTTGCATGCACACCAGCGCGTCGGTGTATAGACCTTGATTAGGTCATCAACCTATTGGTCTACCAAATGTACATACTCAGACATATAGTAACACATCTGTCTCTGGTCGGAGGATGTGTGCCTATATCATGACAACATACAATATAGGACTTTGGTTATCTCGATCTCGTTAAGTCAACTCTTTAACCTAACTTATCTAACACCTCCGAATCTCTATTCATATGCAGAGAAACTGCATCAAGAGGTCAGTTAGATATCAACCTTTAGAGAAAGGATTGTCATCTCCTTCTCAGGCTTGAGATCATCTCTTAATAATTATTTGACGGTGCTCGATGAGTCCTCAATCTAACTCTTTAGATATTCATCCAAGCACCAGCCTCTATGATTCAATACTTGAATCAACAGCTGTATGATCATCAAGATGACCATGGTACATAATCCTAATTGTAGTAAGGGACCTATTATGCAAATTATGTACTCTTCATTTCAGATTAAGGAGTGAATTGCAATAACATTTATTGCATAATGGCTCGCCGTGGGCTCGCAGGTCCAAAAATCTCCCACTAGCCCAAAGAGCCATTAATGGGATAATCATTTAAACCCACACTCATGTGACAATCGTAGGCTATTTAGAAAATAGCTAGGTAAGCTGATCAATCACTCTGTTCCCAAGAGAGTATGCCAAGTCCTTTTACGGCACTTGCATATCTCATAGTAACAGTGTTTGCATCTAATGCGAATGTTGCATCTTATGCAACCAATACTCAATCATATCAGTCATAGTGTCCTTGACACTACACCTCAATAATTATTATAACCAGTATTACCATAATCCTTATCAGAATATCCTTATTCCTGGAGATCTCTATCTCCTAAGGTATCCATAGTTAAGACCTTTTAGATCACTATCTATACAGTCTTAATTTCTTGAAGATAAGACTTTGAGATCACTATTTCAAAAGTTTTGCCTTCTATGAAGATATCGTTATTATTGCAATCAAGTGTTTTATCACCATAGTAGGATCAGTAACAGTTTACTACTCCCACTGCATTGTAGACATCTGGCTTTTGTACACATCTAGCATACACCGGTTTCTTGGAACTAATGCACAAGGGCAAGTAGTTTGCATTCACATCCTCAACTCTTTGAGGTGCTATCCCTTTAGATAGGTCAGTACCATATCTTTGTGGAAAAGAAGCCTTTCTTGGAATTTTTTAGAAAATGGAAATGTCCAAGGTGTACTATTAGTGTCACTATTCCAATACCCTCTTCTCTTTGCTTTTGAACAACTTCAGAACTAAGATCTAAGAGGTATCCTTGAGATCATATCTCGAGGTATTGAACAACCATATTATAAAACACTTATTATCATCATCCTTAGATCATTCCAAATGATTAGGATATCTACATTTAGCACGATGAACACAATGGCACTCCCACTAAGCTTCATATAGTTTACCAAGATTTTATCTGAAATCATAACATTTATAATTTCATCAAATCTTATGTTCAAACTACTAGAAGCTTATTTGAGTCCAAAGATGGAGTTCTTTGGCTTGCACACCTTGCTTTCCTCAACCATGAAGCCTTAGGGCTACTTCATATGAATATCCTCAGAGAGGTATTCATAGAGGAATGCAATATTGACTCACATCATGAAGATGTCATAGTCAAGTTGTGTAGCTATAGTTAGCAATATACTGATGGGTTAAAGCAAGGTCACTGGAGAGAAGTCTCACCGCAAGCGATGTCTTCTCTTCGGTGTGTAGCTTATGGCTACGAACCGTGCTTCTGAAGGTCTCTACCTTCTCATCAGGTTCCCTCTTTCTCTTAAAGATCAATTTACACCTTAATGGGTCTAACCCTTATAGGTGGATCATCGAGGGTCCATATACAACACTTGTATATGAAGTCAACTTCACACTTTATTGCTAACATCCATCTTTCCATGCTATGATCTTCGGAAGCTTCATCACATGAAGTCAGATCATTGTCAGATTCAACTGACACATGGAATCCATCTTCAAACTTATTTGAAGATGTATTAGTGTTTAATATTTAATTGTTTATTTAGTTTCCGATTTCAGGAGCCTCATTATCATCTCAAGATTAAACGAGTTCCTTTACTTCATTTTCCTTTACTTCATTTTCATCTTGATTCTCAAGAGAGTCATCCTCTAAGAATCACATTCTCAGAGATGAGGTCCTTTAAGAATCTCAAGGTCATAAAGTAGGTATCCAATACCATCCTTTATTTTCCTAATGAAGTAGCACTCTCTAGTGCTAGATTCTAGCTTACTAGCATAGAACCTTGTTAGGATATATAATGTAGTCTCTACCACATATATGTACCTGGAAACTAGGAGATAATTTTGCTAAGATTAATCATTGATCAAATCATGTCACATATGATCAATTGTATCTCCCTACAACTCTATTGAGTTAAGGTTCATTAGGAGGATTGAGACAGGAATGATATTCACATCTCCATAAGGTATTCCTTGAATTCATCTAATAGGTACAAGCTACCTTGGTTAGATCAAATTCATTTCATCTTCCTTCAAACTTTGGTTCTAAACCAAAATTGTGAAATCTTTGAGCATTTCAAAGGTTTCTTAGTGAAGAGAAGAAATCTCATGTCACAAATAATCATCAATAGATATCACATATACATAATGTTTATTATGATATAGATGATTCACATACATCAATATGTATGAGATCTTGAATACGTTGACATCTTTCACCATTCCAAGGAATGGTGTATTGGACATTTCTACTTTTGAATACAATATTCACAAGTATGTAATATTTGAACATTTAGACAATCTAAAGTTTCATCTCTTATCAGTTTATTGATCACATCAACAGACAAATATCCAAGGATTGATGCCAGATCATTGTCAAATGATCTTTATCCTCCTATTGATCTTTAAAGGTTTAATTTTCAGTATTAGAAATCTTAATGAACCATTCATTAATTTTCTAATTTAGCAGCGTCCTCCAGATGGTAGATTACTATCTGAAATATATCCATCATAACTCTTATGATAGGTCTATTACAGGATTCATTATATTTCCAACATTAAGAAATAATCAATGAATGTAATCTAATATCTAGGTTATAGAGACATTCTCTAAGACTAAGGGCTCCCACTTAAAATATGAAGTCTATTGATCCAATAGAAATTATTGCAATAATTGCATCAATTCCAACATGGATGACCTTTAAACCTTAAGATCAAATTTCTAATTTTGTAATATATATGCAACCAATTACAAGTGTCATTAGAAGATTGAGATACAATTATTAGACTTTATCTTATCAAATAAGTAAGTCAATATCAATGATTATATGTAGATTATTCTGATGCTCTATCTGAGTCCTTCACTAAGGATTCTAGATAGACTTGATAGTCATACTATCAACACATCAACTTATTGTAGTACTGGCATTAATCCAACTCTTTAGATGTCATATGGAAGTCACAGAAGCACAGTCAACTTTTTGACTATACTTCTTACTTGGGTCCAACCCATGCTTCCACTGCGCTCCCTTTATCTATAAGCAATCATTGCTCAAGACAAAGCATCTCTTATGTCGAAATCAAAAATTTCTTTATAAGAGTCTTTCAACATTTATACATGCTTCATTCAATTCATACAATATGAATATTCTGAAGCTTCATGAATGACTATAGTACAGATAGTAGAATGATGACACTCATCATATCTACATCCATCTAAACTCTTAAAACTTAGGTTCAGGTAGGTAGTCAAACAATTTGAATACATCATATCCTATAGAGCCACCATTCTGCATAATGCAGAGAACCATGTCATTCATGATTATATGTCGAGAGCACATATGTATGCCAGAACATCTTCTTAGATTTTATAAGGATTATTTGATAATTACGATCATTATCGACATGTCACTTCATTCGATGAGATCAAGACTTATAGAGTCATACAAACCCTAGGGTTTTAGTCCTATTGTCTATTTAATTATCATTCCTCATAATATGAGGAAACTTGCACATTGCAACCACATACATTATGTGTCCAACTGTAAGTACAATATCTGGATCATAGGTCCAATCCATGATATTCTACTAGTTATTATTAGGTATAACATTGAGTGGGATTAAAGAAAGATTATCTGAAATAAGAAATTTGCATAAACATACAATTTACTTTGATTTAGGATTTTTTTATCAAAGTTGTCTTGCCTTGTCAACACTGAAAGTTCATTCCCTTAATCACTTTCAATGTAAGAAATATACTTACCATTATATCTCAGCAAGATCTGGGATCTCCTTCCTTATCTTTGTTACATCCCAATAATATGAGAATCTACAACTCGGATAAAAAGAAGCGGGAACACATTCCACCTTGCAAGTCCAACTTGCATCTCTCAGTTCGGTCTTTAACACCCGGGCCCACCACCCCTAAGGTGATGTTAACCCGTCGTTAATTGAACCAACTGTCAACAGGAATAGAACTCACGATGCGCAATCCAATATCGCACCAATAATATGAGGATCCGATATTGGGGTCACTACGCATACGGTCTTACTCTTTCGAGAAGTAAAGAGCCCGATCCAGATGCGCTTGCATATAGGAGCTGTCACTTCGGACAGGCGTCTCCTACATACAATCCCTGGTGACGGAACCCTTCGCCTTGACGGGAGACCATGGATGTCACTTATATGATCCTCCATATCATATTCAAATTCTAATTAATTATCATGAATCATATTCACATAATTAATTCTTCCAAGAGAAATAACACATCTATTATAATAGAGTGTTTTTAATTAGATATAATTAACTTAATCATATTAAATTAACTTTCAATCCAATTCAATCAACAAACTTAATTTTACTTGAATATATGGTATTATCTTAAAATACGTATTAATTCGAATTTTAAAAATTAGAAAAATACATCATGATCTCTCAGGCATCATTCGTTCCCTACCCGTTGTCATGGCCAGTACCGACGGGAGTGGGACGGACCGCATCTGGTGCAACCCGCTACCCTAGCGATCCCCGACTAGACACAATATCCACCTCAGGAAAAAATAATGCCGAGTCAATCACTTTGTGCTTGAGATGATCATCGGTTCTTCAACTGAAATTATACCATATAGTACTAATCAAAACATTTTTTATTATAAGAAAATTTGTTAGACAAATTCCCAATCCTATTCAAGCAAGTTGTTTGTTTATTGTGTTTCCAATTTTATCTAGATCAAATCTAATCAATTATTGGTTGAGGTCAAGTCAATTAAGGAAATAATCATCATTAAATATTCTCAAATATTTTCCATAATTATTTCATGAAATTATTAATTTCACTAATTGACAATCACATGATTCTTGATTAGGATTGTAATTTCAGCAGTGACCCTTACTTAATAAAATTAACATATCTCAATCAATTTAAATCCAAATTAGACAAAATCAATTTTCAAAGATTGCTAATTTGCTTTAGGACAGAAACTAAGTGATATTTTGCGCATTTTGAGGCGGATCAAAACAATAATTAACTCATTAATCATGTTAAGATTCGCAGTTCCCGCAACAGTGAATACATGTTCATTAAAACAACCATATCTCGAGCAAACAGAATCCAAATTATGTAAACTCAGATCCTATGGTTTCCGTATTTAATGGGGAACAAAATCCATTTTTATTTTTATGTTTAAACAATTTTAACAGGGTTGAAAATAATCACTAAACAGAGATGCGAAAATGAAATGCGATAAAGCTTTCGCATCCCTAACGAACCCAAGTCGCCTTCGGTTTTATGGATCGTATCCAAAACCTTCGACCTAAGGCTCTAATACCACTTGAAGGATATGGGGAAATCATCAGGCGCATCACGGAAGCGTGAGCGTCGTATCGAATACGACGAGGAACGACTAGTCGCACTAGTTATTCTATGCAGCTGAAATTAAAAAATTTTTATGCGACGAAACCACATGATCCAAGAACACTTCTCGAATCATTTCGTCTAAACCACAAACAAGTAATAAGATTACCTCTTGAAGCGTGGCTGTGATTGATTCTCTAAACAAAGAGACCTCCTGTCTCAAGTCCGATTCGACGGAGGAGACGCTTGCGAGCGCAGGGATGAATCGTGTGCTTCTCGCAATCTATGTTGATGATCCAAGCGGCGGATCTCCTGATCTCGAAACACGAGATACGATGTCTTCTACACGAGCGAGGCGCACCGAAGGAGATGGAGATCCACGAGCAGACGATCGGGCAGCATAACGACGACGCTGCGACGATGGAGACTCCCTCTAGGGTATCCATGGTGGACAACCATATGAGAGAAAGATTAGGCGTGTAGAGAGAAAGAGAGAGAGAGAGAGACTTATGTTCATTTGTGTGTAGAGAAGAGCAAAGGGATGCCCTTCTATTTATAATATTTTCGGATCCATGGATCTCAATCCATGGGCAACACAAATCCAATGGCTCACATTGATTTGTGTTTCTTTTAATGATCAAGATTTGTGTTGGTAAAAACCAACAACAATTAATTTAATAAAATGAAATATATATTGAATATAATTTGATTTATATCAAATCAATCTTCATTAGAGAAATAGGAAGGAGGCAAGCCTCCTTCCATAAGGAGGGTGGACGGCCACCACATTCCTTATGGGAATTGTGGCCGTCCACTCTTCCTATATGGAAGGTGGATGCCTCTCTCCTATTACATGAGATTAAATTATCTCATGATTCTCTCTAATATTTGCAACAACTTTTATTGCAAATTATTTCACAAAAATAAATCCAATCTATTTTGTGAACATTGCAATCTTGCCAATAAAATTTGTGAATCACATTCACAACCCAAAATAAAATGTAAATTACATTTTCAATTTAATGTTCAATGTGAATCCAATTCACATAACATTTAATAAACAAATGTAAATTACAAATAGCTCTCTTTTATAAATTATAAATAACATTTATAATATATATGATTAATGTGGATAGTACTATCCACATTATTCATATCCATGATAATTAAATCACATTTAATCATCTTAGATCTCTATTCTCCTGTTCCCAAATAATATGAATCACATTCACATTATTCACATCTTTGAGAATCAAATCACATTTAATTATCTTAGATAACTCTCCTTATAATATGAATCAAATTCATATTATCATGATAATTAAATCACATTTAATTATCCATTTTCTCAATGCTCGGATACATATATCAACGATAGAATTATCCATGAACTCTTTCAAGTATAATGCGCTTTCTCCGCGAATACTTGGAGATAAGGACATGGCGATTGTATTGTTCCACGTATAGTGACTTGGATATTCAGATCACATTTCAAATCCAGATCTCATGCCTCCCATAGATGCTTGATTAAATCAAGACCGCAAATCTAATCTTCTCATTGAATCTGAATCGCATTCAGATCAATGTCCAATATTTGGACTAAAGATCAAATTACTTCTCTACTGAGAGGAGTCACTAAAATCCAGACCCATTTCATCACTCCCTAGGAATGGAAGCGTCATGGTTATACAATCGTTTATGATCACATCACCCTCAGGTATTCCCTATACCTGTACATCCTGCATACTGGAAGACTCAGAATAAACCTGAAGTACAAGATCAATTTTACACTGTCTACTTCATAGTTTTATCATTAAGTTTCTCATTCGATCATTGGGAGTCGGTATCGATAATATACTTTCCAAAAGCATATATCATACCTAGGTCTTGATCATATACTTTCCAAAAGTATATATCAAACCTACAAATTCAGTCAAGCTTCCAAAGCGAGATGACCATGCATGGAATTTGATTCTTCCCAATATCTCATTAGCGAGCTCATGTCTTCCGGTTTAGTAATTGAACCTATATGATCCCTTTGAGAGATCCTATTACTCATATGCCCTTGCATGCACACCAGCATGACGGTGTATAGACCTTGATTAGGTCATCAACCTATTGGTCTGCCAAATGTACATACTCAAACATATAGTAACACATCAGTCTCCGGTCAGAGGATGCGTGCCTATATCATGACAGCATATGATATAGGACTTTGATTATCTCGATCTCGTTAAGTCAACTCTTTGACCTAACTTGGCTAACACCTCCGAATCTCTATTACTATGCAGAGGACCTGCATCAAGAGGTCAGTTAGATATCACCCTTTAAAGAAAGGATTGCCATCTCCTTCTAAGGCTTGAGATCATCTCTTAATAATCATTTGACGGTGCTCGATGAGTCCTCAATCTAACTCTTTAGATATTCATCCAAGCACCAGCCTCTATGATTCAATACTTGAATCAACAGCTGTATGGTCATCAATATGACCATGGTACATAACCCTAATTGTACTAAGGGACCTATTATGCAAATTATGTACTCTTCATTTCAGATTAAGGAGTGAATTGCAATAACATTTATTGCATAATGGATCGTCGTGGGCTCGCAGGTCCAACAATTTGTTGATAAACGTGAAGGCCTGAGTAGTCGCCTCAGCGACAATGAGTCTGAACTGTTAGACCATTACTTAGAGGCTCTCGCTTTTCCATTTTTCATCTGCCACCACATTCTTGACTCCAGGTTTATCCTTAATCTCAATTTCAAATTCCTGGAGTAGATGGATCCATCTAGTCAGTCTCGCTTTGGCATCCTTCTTCGCCATGAGGTACCTGATGGTGGTATGATCAGTAAAGATAGTCACTTTGGATCTAAGAATATATGATCTGAATTTGTCCAAGGTGAAAACTACGGCTAGCATCTCATTCTCTGTGGAAGTATAGTTCCGTTAAGCGGCATCCAATGTACGGCTAAAGTAGTGAATGGCAAATGGTACTCCACCCCTCCTCTATCCTAGCACAGCCCCTACGGCAAAATCGGAGGCATCCGTCATGATCTTGAATGGGAGAGACCAATCAAGCGGCTGAAGGACAAGATCCTCAACATCTAGGCTCTTGAGAGTCTCAAATGATGCAAGACACTTATCATCTACAATGAACGTGGTTTCTTTTGTCAACAAATCAATCAACGGTCGAGCAATCCTACTGAAGTCGTGGATAAAATGTCTGTAGAAACCGACATGCCCCAGAAAAGACCGTAACTGCCGCAGGTTGGACGGTAGATTGAGTTTCCTGATGATATCCACATTGGTCAGATCAACCTCCGTGCCCCTGTTGGAGATGATATGACCAAGAACCGTCCCCTGACTCACCATGAAGTGACTCTTCTCCCTAGACAAGACAAGATGAACCTCAATGCAGCGTTGAAGAACACGATCTAGGCAATCAAGACAAGCATCGAACCCATCGTCGTAGACGGAAAAGTCATCCATGAAGACCTCTAAACAATCACCCACCATGTCCGAGAAAATGGACAACATACACCTATGGAATGACGCCAGGGCTTTACCTAGACCAAAGGGCATCCGCCTGAAAGCATAAGTCCTAAACGGACAGGTGAATGTCGTTTTGTCCTGGTCTTCAGGCGCTATGGACACCTGATTGTAGTCGGAGTACCCGTCAAGAAAACATTAGTGACTTTTCCTAGCTTTCCTCTCTATAATCTGATCAATAAAAGGCAGCGGGAAATGATCCTTCTTGGTGGCCTGATTCAATCGTCTGTAGTCCACACGGACCCTTCAAGAAGTGGGTACCCGGGTAGCTATCTCCTCTCCAGATTCGCTCACAACTGTAGTGATGCCCATCTTCTTGGGAACCACATGTAATGTACTAACCCACTTGGAGTCAGAGATGGGGTAGATAAAATCAGTGCTCCACCATTTCGATATTTCCTTCATGACCACTTCTCGAAGATTCGGTTTCAGTCGACGTTGGAACTCATGCGATAGCTTTGCATCCTCCTCGAGATAGATATGGTGGGAGCACGTGGCCGGACTTATCTCTGGGAGATCAGCTATACTACATCCTTTTGCCCTATGGTTCTTTTCAAGAACCTCCATCAATCAAGATTCTTGATCTCTGGTCAAATTTGTTGAGATAATGACTGGGTACATCTCATGCTCGCCCGCAAGGAATCTATACTTCAACGATTGTGGTAAAGGATTCAGCTCAGGACAACTGGGAGCTGTAAATCTGGCCTCTCAAAATTCTGAGTGAATGCAACCAGATCTGAATGAGAGAACTCTCTCTAATTATGCAAAACTGGTGAAGACTACCCTACTGCTGTATCTGTACTCGGTGTTGGCACGGTCTCCACCTTAGTTGTTGGCTCTAGGGAAATCAGACAAGGTAATAAATCATCAAATTCTACCCAGTCTATATCTGAATCCGAGGGATCTGAATCAGAATCACAATATACATATTCTACCTCACTATTCTGAACATGATCGACAACCTCGAAAGTGTCCTCGGGCAAGAGTGTGCTCTCCAAACTCTCCTCTACTGGAAACTATGAATGTACAACATCTGAAGGTGAGAGAAAGGCTCGTGAAATGGGATCGTACCAAACGTCTTCATCATCAGTGATCACAAAGCCACACTCCTGGTGGACGTCTCACTCTGCCTCTATCGTCTGCTCTGCATCACTAAACTGCTCTGAGCAAGCTGTCTCACGCTCTAGTCTCATCGATCGTCTCTATTTGTATACTTTCGCCCTCGATGTGAAAGTATAGCTTCCCACTATTATGATCGGACACCGCCTAGGTTGTGGCCAAGAATGGACATCCTAGAATGATGGGGGTATCAATCACAGATTCAGGATCGCCATGTCCAACACCACGAAGTCCACGGGGAATTTCAGGCCTTGAATTGTGACGACCACGTCCTTCAACTACCCCTTCGGCCTCTTGACAGATCGATCTGCAAACTGAAGGATTGTCCTGCTCTGTCGGAGAGGGCCAAACTCGAATCGATCGAGTAAGGGTGTTGGAAGGAGGTTGATGGAAGAACCGCTGTCTAATAAAATACGATCGAATCTCTGCTCATGAATGTGGCATATGACATAGGGAGCTCCTGCATCTGGCCTCTTGGCTGGCATACAGTTCTGAATAGCGAAGCAGGTGGCACTGGTCAGCACATGGATTTCTGCCTGATGGTTCCTCTTCTTCCTACGGATAGTGGTCTTCTCTCTCAAGTTCTTCTAGAAGAGAGGGATGTGATCAAGTGCCTCTTGTAGAGTCAGCTAGATATGGAATCTATCAATCATTTGCTGGATGAACTCTAACTGCTGATCTTTTTTTGTATTTTCTTTTTTATTCATTTTGCCAAGCGGAGTGCTTGAGGAAAGGGGATGGTTGGGCCCTCCTCAGATAGACGGATATGAAGAGGTTCCTGCTGTTGAGAAGGCATAGAATCCATACAAGTATCATTAATCATCACATATGGACTCGGAGATGAAGAAACATTTCCTTTATTAATTTTTTAGTATTTTTCGTAATATCTCGAGATACAAAAACTGGAGGTGACACAGCTAAAATAGAAATGGTGGCATCTGTACCACCCACGACATCTGTCTTCACGGCATCAGCACTGCGCTCTAGCTCAACATCATGAAAAGTGGTGGCATCAGAACCACTAGCTGTATCTGGAGAAGCAACATCCTCAGTACCATCGACTGGATCAACATCGTCCTTGGTTGCATCAGCACCACGTCATCATCATCATCATTAGTGGTATCAACACCGCTATCCTCCTCGTCTGATGCTCTTAAATCCTCATGGTGTCATCGCTTAGACGAGGCACCACCAGCTGACATCCTACCGCTCCTAAGTGTAACAAGGTCATCATCAAATGTATATGAAGCAATGTCACCCAATAAATCACTAGGAGTGGTGGTCTCTGTGAACTGTACCTGCTCAGATTTTCTTTTTAGATTATTCGGGTTGGTCTCAATCTGAGCGGGTATGGCGACCTTTCCCTTGATGATCTCCCTCATCTCTTGGCGAAACTCATCCATCTCCTGCCTAAAGGATGTCTGCTGGTCTGAGAGTAGGCGGGCTAGATCATCAAGAGTTGGGTTCTCATAGGCTGGCCCATAAGAACCGAACGTGTTACCTCTCTGAAAATGAGTCTGCTGCTAGAACTAATGAGGGGGAAGCTACGATTACTACTGAGGCTGCTGCTGGTGCTGCCTTCACTGATGTCCCTACTGGTAGGGACGAGGCCCCAACTAGTACTGGTAGGATAGCTGCTGGGAGTAATGGGGTTGCTGCTGAGGCTGGCTGGACTGCCCACCCTGAGCTGGAGGCTGTTGTTGGGACGAGGCACCCCCGGTAGACCACCTGAATCTAATATGATCTCTACGGATCCCGGGCTACTGCCGATCATACCAAATCCTGTTGACTTCCATTAACGGATCCTACTTGTACGAGAATGGGGGAAGAACTACCAGTGTCTAATCCTGCTGGTACACCCCATATGGGTTTCCTGAGGATGGTGGTGGCTGAGAATACTGCTGTTGTAACTTCTGGACCGGCTCTGCCTGAATGTGGTAAACCTGACGGTACTGGGCGGAGTGCTGGGACGAGCCACTGCTACTAGGATCAGCATGTGACCTGGGACGAGACTGAGGAGTCGTCTGTGCCTCTTGGAGACACATGATCTGGGTCTTCAAGTCACTCAGGGTCTGTGCCAACTGATCAATCTGAGTCAAGCCTTGGCACTGCTTCTTCTCGATGATCTTGATACAGTACAGCTTTTTGCTGATAATGCCCATATCAGCGGTCGACGACTTTGCCTGTGTTGTGGCTACTGAAGAGGTGGATGGACCTACAGAAACACACATAAATTAAAGACAGAAATGTAAACTAATCTAAATGATGCAAGAATAAAACGACCTTAGACGAACAATTTCTAGGATCGCGAAGAACAACAACTAACTGGTCAGAGAGAGAGAGAGAGAGAGAGAGAGAGATCTGGGTCCAGTCTCTGATGCCGATCGGTGTCTGCCACAATGGATCCTGCACCTGTTGTATATGGCCTCTAGCGGCACGTGACCTCTCAGTTAATCAGGTTAACTTTTTTTATTACAATTTTTAACTAGGTCCAATTACGAACTATAGGTACAGACAAGATATTAGGGATTGGGCCTTAATTATTTACGTCGAAATCAAAGAAATTCCTAAATCTCAGGGCTAAATTCTTTGAGAATCAAAGGAAAGAATAATGTGAATAAAACAAAATCGGCGAAAAACTGCAGTGAGGTCCCCCAAGCATATTGGTGCTCAGCGAAACAGGCCCCGATATGCCAAGTCCAACGAAAGTCTGAGTGTCTAGAGTCTAAGTTATTACAACAATAATAAAATGCTAGAAATAAACTAAGCTAATCTACACTCTAAAAACTACAACTGTCTCCTACTGCTCTTGCTCCTCCTAGGATGCGGTTCTCCTCCTAGGTGTACTTGGGCGGTTCCTCGCACAAAAAGAGAAATAAAAAAGGGTCAGAACACAGTTATAAAAGATAGATATCAAAATAAATCAAAAGGTCGAAAATTGACTAATGAGTCGTGATCCCTGGCAACGACGTCATTCTGATGACGTGAAAATCCGATCGACTAAGATGGAAAAATAAGCAAGTGTCGTTGTTCCTAGACAATCAATTCGGTCAATCAAGAAAATAGAAACCACTCAAAAATAAATCAATCAAAACATGGGAATGTCAACAGTCTTCACTATTTATTTAACCTGGTATAACAAGCAGGGTCGAACACAAGGAGCATGGAAATGTATGAAGTAGTTAGAAATCAGAGGAATAAAAAAATATTTTTGTGATTTTTAATTTGTATTTTTTTATATTTTCAAAATGAGAAAACACATAAAAAGAATAAGGCAAAAACAAGTTTTAACAATTTTATTAAGACTAAAAATATTCAAAAATTAGAAATAAAAATGTTTTTATATCTTTCAAATATTCAGATGTTTTTGGTGATTTAATGTTTTTGTTTGATTTTTATATGATTTTATAAAAAATGGAAGAAGAACAAAACAATGAAATAATGTACAACCTGGACTAAATGGCAAGCTTAAAATATAAAAAATGCCTTGACATCCAGATGGTGAATTTTATGAAAAGGTAAATAAAAATAATTAACTACATCAACTGAAAACCCTTTTTTCTAGAATTTTTAATGATTTTTATAGGATTTTTAGGGTTTTAGCTTTTTTAGGGTTTTTATAAATGATAATGCAACAAAAATGGTACTTGAATTAAAACACACATAAACAAGCACCTACTAATAATTTTTTATAATTTTTAAAGCTATGTTTATAATTTTTATGTAATTTAGAAAATAGACAGAATAGTTTTTGGTTATTTTTATTTCAAAAGTATCAAATAAAACTAAATTAATTCACAAAAATTACCATAAATATTACGAGTTAGCAGAAGTAATTGTAATTTTTATGAAATTTTTGGAGTTGATTTAGTAATTATTTGATTAAAAACAACATGCACAACACATAGGGACCTATACGTAATCATTCAAAAGTTTCAGGCCAAATATTAACACACTTAAAAGCTAAGGGCTTAATCTGCAAATTAGCCTAGCAAACACGCGCAATCCACGTGACACGGGCTCAGAGGGGCATAAATGCAAATATTAAAAGTTCCCATTTCAAACTTAACATCCAAGAAGTACATGGAATAAAATGCAAATGTACCAGAAGAGCGCGTGACACTACTCATGAGTCCATATATACAGGACTAAAGTGTAAATATTTAAGAGTTCAAGGTACAAATCGTAAAATATATGAACTACAAATTTATTTATGGGGCTAGATAATAAAAAGTAAAAACTGCAAGGTAGATAATGCTATATACCCTTAGCAGGCCGGGTGCAGAATGTGTGAGGGAACGTGGAGGGCTCTGAAGACGGCTCTGGCGTACAGTCCTGATCACTGGTGGAGTAGATTTAATGGTTTAGGGTATGTCCCCCTGTATGCGGTCATATGCATCAGGAAGCGTCAGCTCTGATGGCTGAAAAGCTGCGACGGTCGATGATTGGGATATAATCCGGTGGAGGAAGGCCAATCCAACGGTGGACGAGGATGCTGGAAGAACAACTACTAGGAGAGCTTCAATCGGGTGCGGGCACGATCCACCGGTCTGATGAGCGCCCAAAGAGGTCTGTAGTGTCGTGGAGATGCTCCGCGTCTGATGGCATGCTCCGATGGATGTGGCGATGGCTAGATGGTCATGGAGGTCTATGGCCACCTGGAGCTGCTCCGCCTGAGCAATAAGGGGTCCAGGTGATTCTCCTCTCGCGCTCGGTGGCCTGCAAAGAGTAAAGGGACTCGGGGCGAAGCTCTAGTCCACGTTATTGAAGCTGGAAACGAAAGAAGCATAGGGGGTGAAGATTGATCTATGGTGAAGGGATAGAGGGAGATCCTCGCCCTAATCTCGACCTGAAGGTCGAGGCTAAGGATGATCAGGATGCGGTTCAAGATGGAAGGCATAGCTGCAGGTCGATCTGAATAGCTGGATGTGGATATCGAGGCTTCGACCAAGGTGGTCGGAGTAAGTGAATGTGTGGCGGAGGTTAGATGCATGATTGAATCGAACAAGACAATGGAAGTGAACTGGGTAATACCTTGTTGGACATGCGAGCCCACGACAAGCCATTATGCAATAATTGTTATTGCAAATATCATTCCCTGATCTAAAATGAAGAATAATCAATTTGCATAATAGGTCCTCTGTACAATAAGGGTTATGTACCATGTCCAACTTGATAATCATACAACTATGATTCATTGATTGGATCATAGAAGCTGGTGCTTGGATGAATATCTAATGAGTTAGATAGAGGACTCATCAAGCACCATCAAATGATTATTAAGTGATGATCTCCAGCCTGAGTAGGAGATGGAAATTCCTTTCTCATTTAGGCGGATATCTGACTGACCTCTTGATGTAGGTCATCTGCATGGGAATAGAGATTCGCAGGTGTTAGATTAGTTGAGTCAAAGGGTTGACTTAACGAGATCAAGATAACCAAAGACCTATGATTGAAAGTTGTCACAGCATAGGCATGCATCCTATGACCAGAGACAGATGTGTTACTATATGTTTAAGTGTGTGTTGAACACGAAAATCGAGAGGTCATGTCGGTTCACAAGGCGAACCAACAGTCGCTGAGTTGACGTCCAGCGAATCCGCAGTTCAAACAACAATTAACCCACAATAGAAATCAAGCAATGAAAAGTGGTGCGGAGTTAAAATTTATTATACCTCAGTGAATAAAATCACTTTTTATTCACCTCTAATGTTTTTGTGATTTTTCTAGATTTTTCCTAATTTTTTTGGTATTTTTAAAGTAAAAAATACAAGAAAATAGCGAATACAATAAAGGGATGGAATTAAAATGAGGATTAAAAATAAAAATCAGTGTCCAAAATTCCTCAAATTAATTTTCAATAAAATATAATACAATAAGGAAAATTCAATAACCAACAATATATTTTTAAGATTTTTTGTAGAATTTTTAGGATTTTTATGAGGGTTTTTGGGGTTTTCTAATTTTTAGGAGTTTTCTTTTATATTTTTATGATTTTTGTACTGGAGTTAAAACACATAAAATAGATCTAAGGTAATTTTTTGGAATTTTTCAAGGAGTTTCGGTATTTTTTGGTATTTTCTAATGCAAGCAGTAGCAAAAATGCATGTTTTTTATTTTTAATAAATATCAAAATGAAATAAAAATGCAATGCAAAAATATGGCGTGAATGAGCAAGCAAACATGAGCTTAAAATGATTTTTGTGGATTTTTAGGTATTTAGAGATGCATGAAATAATTCAAATCAACAAAAAGAAAATATATTTCTGGCAGGGGTGTTTTTGTAATATGAGAAAAGTTCAAGGGCACAAATGCAATTTCCCCACAAAATATATAATGAATATTAGAAACCCAAGAGCAATACGAAATAATCAAAGCCACAGAGGTACAAATGCAAAAATCCCAGCCTCACGTGCGCAATCACATGCGCCAGGGAAGGACTAAAAAGAAAAATTTCAAAAACTCAGGGGCTATGTTGCAAAATGGCCAAAAACTTATAACTGCATGTGGAAATTGTAGGAATAAAATTAAATACGATAAACGCTTGGGGCCCCTCTGCAAAATCACCAAGATCACGTGTGAGGAAGCACGTGACCTGGCGGGGACTCAGATGTAATATCACAAAACCTGGGGCGTCACAGTGCAAAAATGCCAGAAATAATTATATACCGATGAATGTTTCAGTCTTATTATGCAAATACAAAAACACCTTGGGCTGAAGAACAAAATACCCAAAGTAAGGGGCCGATCGCACGGTTGATTAGAAGTCACTTATCCACGTGTTAGCGATCCAATGGCCGGTACCCCTTCGACGCCAACGGACGAGATTGGATGGCAGATGATGATCGGATGGCCCTGGTGCATTTGATCAGATGGCTCCTGCTATGCCTGGGTGCCTTGATAATCCGACGGTGGAGAGCGTAGATGGACGAACAGGGAGGAGCTCCGGTTGGGCGAGACTCCTCCAGCAAGCGAACCCTCCTTCGTCGTGTGATGATGCTCCAAACTGCCCCGATCGGCTCCTGCGAGGTCCCTTTATGAGCTGGCGACTCCAAAAATCCCCGGCGGTGGCCGAAGGGCTCGTGCGAGGTCGTCGGAGCTAAGAAGCTCCAAATACCTCTGTCGCCCCCAAGATGAGTCTCGGATGTGAGTGGGAGTCCAAGACCTGCACAGAAAAATTAAAAGGGTCGCAGGCAAATTGCCGCGACCTTCCAATGGGTGGAAGGTGTGGAGAACGGCGGGGACAGGTGCTCACCGGAGTAAACTCCGGCGAGGTGATGGCGGCGGCGATCGGTAGGGAGTTGAGTGAAATGGAAAGTGGCTCGAGGTTTCTACTGCTAAAGATAAGATAAAAATGCAAGAAAAAGCAAATAAAAAGGACCTCAGGGCAGGAGATGCCTGAGATAGGTACCTCAACGGCGGATGCTGGAGATGGGGGTGGTGGAGACGCTTCCGCCTTCGCCTAGTCGTGCTCGGAGCGGTTGGAGAGACCCCTGTCACCGGTCTCGATCCTGAGCATCTAGAGGGAACCAAAGCTAGGGCAAGAAAGGTTCAAAGGCAAGAAGGAAGTGGCGGGTTTGGTTTTGAACGAGAGGCGCAGGGGCTCGAAAAACGATGAATATCTAGCAAATCTTGGGTCCAAAGGCCTAGATAAGCCATGGGCTTGTATGCCCAATCCTCGAGGAAGCAAAGTCGTGAAGAATGCAATATGAAATGGTGAAAGGTGTGGCCTC
Organism: Ottelia alismoides; assembly: GCA_037367405.1. Classification (NCBI taxonomy): domain Eukaryota; kingdom Viridiplantae; phylum Streptophyta; class Magnoliopsida; order Alismatales; family Hydrocharitaceae; genus Ottelia; species Ottelia alismoides. Next base: position 82,956 of record JAZKJV010001679.1, on the reverse strand, counting down.
GAAAAAAGGTTAAAGATGACAAAACAACATAGTTCTGACACGCGCAGGCAGGGGTCAGAGAGTTGACCCGAGGTCAACTCTCGAGCCCACTTGGTTGGTCCACGTAGACCAATCAGGAAAAAGCCTAGAAATATATTTTGTAAAATCATTTTAATTATTAAACGATTTATTTAATTTTAGATTATTTAACAAAAAATGTTTATTACTTTATATATTATTTTATGATAATTTTTATTTTTTTAGAGGTATTAATTACAAGTTTCCTTTTATACCCTTTATAGGTATACATATCTGTGTATTTTGATATTTTATTTTTATTTTGTGTTTTTAATTTATTTATTTTTATTTATTATTTTATAAATTTATAAAATACTTTTATACACTTAAATATATTTTTATTTTATTTTTCTGATATATTTCGTACACTTAATAAAATAAAAGTATAGTTTATGTAGGTATATTTATAGGTATAATACCAATGTATTTTATATACAAGTATTTTATTTTGCATTTTCTTTAGGATTTTATTCTGATTTTAATACACATATTTATTATAAATAATATTTACAAAATTATAAAAATATAAAATTATAAAAATAAAGAATAATAAATAAAATGAATATTTTAATATGTGCAAGTATACAATAGGGTTGCAAACATTTTTTATTTTATAAACATTTTTTATTTTATAACCTAATTATAATAATGTCATTTAGTATTTTTAAACCATTTTTAAAATCTTTTTCCAGGGGGTTTTTCTGGTTGGTCCACGTGGACCAACCAGAGGGCCTGGACAGTTGACCCCGGTCAACTGTCTGACCCACCCCTGTGCCTATTGTCATAAGCGTTTTGTCTCTTCTTCTCGCCATTTTCTAGGTTTGACCTTGCACCAGATCATGTCGATGCCTTCTGAGTTTTTGCTCCATGATTAGTGGTGATTCACGCCCAAGGGATTTCTGGGGTTGTGGATCACTGATCGAGGCGTTTGACCCTCGTCTTTCACGCCACCCGACCACCATTCAAAACCAAACCCCCTGACTCCCTTGCACTTTTGATCCTTCTTCCGCCAAATCCACACGAAAACCCCTAGCCCTTCGTCTTCCTGGTGACAGCAGGAGTCGAATCGAGCCTGGGTTTGAGTCATCTGGCGTCGAATTGAAGTAGATCCAGCCCTCGCCGGAGCTCCACCGCGGCCTCCATCCCGACGTCTCTGGTGAGCCTCTCCCCCTTCTCTTTTCCTTTTCTTGTAGCTCTAGCATAGCATAGATTATCCTAGGAGTAGTTTAGATCTCCCTCGTGTTATTCGCCGTGAACCCTCGATCAAAGCTCACGGCGGAGCTTAGCTCCGCCTCCACTTTCCGGCCACCTCCATCTTCGATAGCCGCCAAGATCACCCCCATCTTCTTCCTCGTCGCTCTGTCATCACGCTCCACCCCTCCATTTCCCTCGATCTCGCCCAGATCGAGCCACCAAGCTCCACTCTCTGCCGCTCGCCGGAGCTCCTCGCTTGAGCCACCTTCCGCCTCCATCGCATCATCAGAACCCCCCTATTTGGCTCGCCTGGTTTTTGCGCTTCTCACCTGCAGGTAAGAGCCCAAGTCGAGGCTCTATCGAACCTCGACCATTCGGAGAAGCAACGCCCAGGTCGCCACCGCCGTCTGCCATCGTCTCGCCATCTCAGGCACGCCTGAGACCACCTTTAGACGCGGAGAGGCCCCGGGATCGTTTTGCCCTTGATCCTAGGGCCGGAGAGGCCGTGTGTCGGCCGGATTCGCCCGCCAAAGCTCGTCGGAGGTAGTGTTCTTCGTGAACATCTCCATACCTTCGGATCAGAAGCCCACCTCTAGGCGCACAGGAGCCGTCCGATTGCCAAGTGTCCCCCACCGTCTGATCAACCGTCCACGATCTAATCCCAGCCGTCGAATCGAAGGGGTACGGGCTGTCCGATGTACGCCACGTGTCAAGTGACGCTCCCTCGGTCGCACGATCATCACTGTGGGTATTTTGCATCTTAAACCCATGTGTTTTGTATTTACGTTTTAGCCCTAAAACTTTCATTTCCAGTTTAAAAGTTTTTGTAATAATTGCACTAAGGCCCCCGAACTTATTTTATTTGCACTTTGGTCCTCGCCACGTCACCTCACGTGACTGGGGCGCGTGCCTTTTGGGTATTTTGCTTTTTTGAACCCAAACTTTCATGTATTTGTATTTCTACCCCTATGCATAGTGATTTAAATATATTTCTGGGATAATTGCACTTTTGCCCTGCCGGTTTTCAATATTTGCAAATATGACCCTGTGAACGACAGAACACATGCTTTGCACGTGTATTTTGGTGAAATTTGCACCTAAGCCCCTGGATGTTTTTATAATTGCATATATACCCCTGCTAGGCTTAGGATTTTATGTGTTTGATCTATTTATTTCACGCATCATTTAAGTGCCAAAAATTCCATAAAAATTAACTTAAGCTCCTATTAACTTGCACTCGCACGTTATAATTTTAGTTTTATTTTTGATGCATTTTTATATTTATTAAAAATCAAAAACATGCCATTTTAGTATTGTCTAGCTTGGAAAATACCAAAAAAATATTAAAATACCTCTAAAAATTCCAAAAAAAATTACCTATCGTGTATTTTAATCTATTTTAGTGTCAGTCCAAAAATCACTAAAAATCTCAAAAAGAAAAACCTTAAAATTTTGAAAATACACAAAAACTTCGAAAAAATATATAAAATCATAGAAAACTCAGAAAAATGGAAACTCAAGTTCTGTAGGTTCTACATTTTATTATCTTTATTTTAAAATTAGTTTGGATATTTTTGGTGGCTGTTTGATATTTTTAATTCTCATTTTACCCCCAGCCAGTAGCTAATTCCATGCTTCCCTTTATTTTGCTATTTAAAAAATACCAAAAACATTCTAAAAAATACCCAAAAATAACAAAAACAGTAAAAAAATATAAAAATACCAAAAAGATTTTATTTTTGATTTTTTGAATATTTTTGCATATTTTTATAAATATTTTGTCACCTCTTTTATTACCTTGTTTATATATTCCAATATTAAAAAAATATAAAATATAAAATATAAAAATCAAAAAAATTAAAAATCAAAATACAAAATTCAAAAAAATAAAAAATAAAAAATAGTAAAAAATATATTAAAAATTAAAAACCCACAAAAAAAAATAGATTGGCTAAGTAGCTTATTAGACCTAGGGCTTTGACTTTTGTCTATACTCTGCACCTTTGTTTCCTGTGTTTGACCCTACTTGCTTGTCATTGTACATTTTTAGTTGGATATAATAAATTTTAATCCTTGCTATTGATTGCCTGATTGATTGTTTGGGTTAATTGTTGACGAACGGGGAGGCTTGAGTAGTCGCATAAGCGACGGTGAGTCTGATTTGTCAGACCACTGTTTAGCGGCTCTCGCATTCTCGTTTTTCAAATGGCGCCATTGCCGGGGAGCATCGACTTGTAGAGTACTTTTTGTGTCTTTTATCTACTTACCATTTTTGATTACTTGTTTTTCGTGCATAATTTGTTTTGAACTGTCTGACACCTCTCTTGTTTTCTTACGAGGGATCGCTGACCGAGGAGGATCGCCTAGGGGATCCTGTGCATCCTTGGGAGGAGGAGCCGGCTATTCTACCCTAGCTGGCAGGAGAGAGCAGGAGAGCTTGAGAGAGAGAGACAGTTAGACTTTTTCTTATTTTTGTGAGAGAGAGCAATTTGATTAATTTGTAATAATACAGGACTTGGACTCTCAGACACTTCGGGCCTAATTTCCGGGTGTTTGTTCACCCGGGGGCTCACCGCGGTTTTCTTCGTGTTTTCTGCTTGTCATTTTCCGGTTTTGTTTTCATTTTCATTTCTTTTGTGGATTGAGCCCTTAACCTTCTTGTTCGATTAGATTAGGTCCAAACACACTAATAATCTTTGCATGCACCTATAGATCGTATTTTGGACTTAGTTTAATTAAACAGTTAGCCATTAGTCTTCGATCCGCGCGTCGTGAGCTCATCCCACCAAGCGCTTCTCCTAAACTCGATGTGTCAAGAGAAGGAGGTGAGCCTAGACCGGACCTTAGGATTGGAGATTAGTGGTAGCTTGTGGTTCTTCACGCTAGCAGTTGCCTATTGATGAATCTACATTTCATCATCTTTAATTCTATCATTTTGGCCTTAAAAACCCTAGTAAATGCGTGTAAATAGCATTAATTTATGCATTTTAGCATTCATGTATATGTGTGTAAATATTGTATAAAATGCGTTTTTAGTGCCAAAATTATAGAATAAAGAAAAGAAAAGAAAAAGAATAAAATATTGTAAATATTTTATGACCCGAAACCCTGAGACCTAGGCATCTCGATGACTCGGTCGACAAGGAATAAAGTAGGGGGAGATAATGGCCAATAATACAGATAAAATACCCATACCTTTAATTCATTCTTTATTCATTTTTGGGACCTATTTTGGTTCCACTTTTTATACATCAAATAAAGAAACTTTGTACATGAAAGTTGTAGATAATTTTATAAATAAAAATACAAAATTGATTTCACAGAAAAATAATGTACAGATAAAAAGTTATGGTCTGAATAAAATCCAGAATGCCAACTTTCCAGACCCGTATCTCACAAATGAAAACTCCAAATGCATCATACTCACCTTTAATTGTATATAGAAGAAAATAAGCTATTCAATGGCGGTGGTTTCGCATTTGGCGGAGCTACGGTTTGAAAGTTGAGTTTTGGACCCTCATTGTATACTTGTACATATTAAAATATTCAATTTATTATTTATTCATTATTTTGTATTTTTATATTTTTATAATTTTGTAAATATTACCTATAATAATTATGTGCATTAAAATCAGAATAAAAATGCAAAGAAAACTCAAAATAAAAATACTTGTATGTACAAAACCTAGGTATAATACATATATACATAATTGTATAATTACTAATTCTATTTTATTAAATATACAAACACATCAATAAAATAAAATGAAAAATATAATTATGGGTATAAAAGTATGTTATAATTATATAAATTAATAATACAAAATAAATAAATTAGATTCATACAATAAAATAAAAGAACACATGTATAGAAGAATATACCTATAAAGGGTATAATAGGCAACTTGTAAAAATATACCTCTAAAAAATAAATAAAAATCATAATAAAATAATTTCTAAAATAATAAACATTTTTTATTTTGTAACCATAATTTAATAAATTGATTTGCTATTTTAATTGAATTTACAAATGTTTTTTCCAGGGATTTTTTCTGGTTGGTCTACGTGGACCAACCAGGTGGAAGTTGACCCGCTGGTCAACTCCTGGTCTGCACCTGCAGCCTGTCAGCTGTGTTTTTAGCCAATTTCTCCTATTTTTCTAGTCCGCATCGTTCCCATTTTGACTCGGGCCCTTCTTCACTTTTTATCCCCATAAAATCACCATACACGCCCACTACTTACATTGGTCTTTGGATTGAAGATTCGCTCGATAAACCTCGATCTTCATGCCATCTCGGCCACTCTCTGCCCAATGTTCTGAAGCTTGTCAGACTGCGTTTTTTGGCGTTTTCTCCGAATTTTGGAGAGCGCGTCTTTCACCATTTGGCATTGCTTCCTTCTTGACTTTTGTTCACCATATATTGAGGATACACGCCCATGGTTATTTTGGGGAGTGCATCACTGGTGTGCTCCAGAAGCACCGTTCCTTTGTGCCCCATCGACCACTCTTTAAAAAAGACCTCCATTCCTCCATTTCAATTTTGAACTCCTTTTGCCCCTTCCTTCTCCCTTCTTTCATGTGCTGAGGTTAGGAGGGAGGTGACAGCAACTTCACCTCGCCATTAGGGAGCGGAGGAGCGGCACGGAGGCGTATCCACCCCCATCTCCGGCCCTTGGCCGTGAGGTTTATCTCTTGGTTCTTCCAAGCCAATCGAGGTCGTCTTTGCTTGTTTTCCTTTTTTTCTTTGCTGTAGACTAGTTGTAGTGTAACCTTTTATTTCCTATATTTGTTGGCTTGATTTGTGCTCCATTCATCATCACTTCCCCTCGCCAGAGCTAGCTCCGGCGAGTCCATTTCCGCCACCTACTCCATTCGATCACCCACATTTGCCCTAGGACCGTCTACTGTTGTATTTGTGTTTTATTGGCAGGTCCCAGGGGTCAAGAGACTCCATCTGGAGTCGGATTTGCCAAGGAACGAGGTAGCTGGAGCCATAACTCATCCTCGACGTCGTGGTGGCCCTCCGGTGGTCTTTCCACCATTTTGACGCCGCCGACAGCTCGGGGCTCTCAGGAGGAAGCGCGGTGTTTTGGGACTTCACTGCACGTCGGAGAGGAGCGGATAGGCCGATGAAAGTTCGTCTTGGTCGGTGAGCCTTCCTTGTCTTCCATCGCCCTCCGCAGTCGTTCGATCGCCTCGGGCATGGGTATTTTGCTCCATTTCCCCCGCCATTTTGTGTACTATTTATTTAGGACTCAAAGCATTCATATGCAGTTGTGTACTCTGTATAATTTGCATATTGGCCCTTGAACTTTGCTCGATTTACATTCATACCCTTGTTAGGCCTTGTATTTTTTGTGTGCTTTCCCTATTTTATTTCATGCATCTAGAAAATTCGAAAAAATCTCAAAAAATAGATTTAAGCTCCTGCTGCATTGTTCTTTTCACGCCAATATTTTTATTTTGAATTTTGAGTCTTTTTAATATTTATAAAAAATCAAAAACATCTATTTTCAACACTATTTGCATCATAAAATCCCTAAAAATTATAAAAACTACCCAGAAAATTCCCAAAAAAATATATTTTGTGTACTTTAGTATCATTTAGCTCCAATCCAAAAATCATTAAAAAATACAAAACAAAACGCCTAAAAATTATAAAACTCTAAAAACCTTCATAAAAATCTTAAAAATTCTATAAAAATCCAAAAAATACAATTTCTATTTCTATATCTTCTTTGATTTATTATCTTTCAATTAAAATTAATTTGAGGAATTTTGGACACCACTTGATATTTTTCATCCTCAATTTAAATTCGGCCAGCAACTTCTATTCACTGTTTATTAGTATTTTTTTAAAAAAAACCAAAAAAATAGGAAAAAGCTAGAAAAATCACAAAAACATTAGAAAAATATAAAAAGACCAAAAATACTTCATTTCCTGGTTTTTGCTTATTTTTACTTATTTTTTTATAAATACATTATCCTCCTCTTTCTTACTTGGTATAAATATAGTCTATTTAAAATAAAAAAGAAAATATAAAAAAATACAAAATATAAAAAGAAAATATAAAATCAGAAAATTAAAAATCAAAATACAAAAGTATAAAATTAAAATATATATATAATAAAAAAACCCACAAAAAATAGCATTAGTAGACAACTTGATCACATTCACACACATTTTGAGCAATTTTGCCCCGTTCTACCTGTCTGCTCCCTGTGTTCGACCTCTACACATACTTGCACCTATACACATCTTGTTGTAGAGTTATAATAAATTTTAACTCCACACACTTTCACTGCTTTACTTGATCGTCGTGGGTTAATTGTTGTTTCAATCGGGATTTTCGAGCGGTCACCGCATCGACTGCGGTTTCGCCTTGTGAAACCGTACGACCCTCTGATTTCTCGGTTCAACACCTATCTTAGGACGATTTCCTCAATGCATACCGGCACGTAGTTAGGTTTATAAATTTCTGCTTTGCATCCCGCATGGAGAGAGCTGGGATTCATTGTAAGTCTTCTTACTTTGCATCCATCATCTAGGCACAAAGGTGAGATTTCCATCTTGGTGCCGACTTGCATTGGCTTTTCCCGACTCTTTTCTCCCTCTGTTTTTGGACAAAGTAGGATCAAGAAAATACAAAATCGTTAGGCGCTTGTTTGAATCTACTCAAAAGAAGCGATAACACCAAAAAAATTAAAAAAAGGGACTGCTAAGAAAACTTTGACCTAAATAAAATTGGTAATTGGACTCATTGACTGGGGAGAGCAACACCCTCACTTGTATTCAGGTTGCATGGGAAGGTCTCCTTCCAAGTGAGTTGAGTGCTTCGTAAGGATTAGAGCCAAAAACCCAGCTTGTGGCTGCCTTGTGTATCGCCTGAATTTCCGAAGTATTGGCGCTACTATCGTACGTAGGCGAGTAGGGCTTGGTCGCTATTGGTGAATCACTATTGTGTGAGCATCGACCTTGTCCGAAGTACCGAGCATAGGCCACGCCTTCACGGGTCTGTCTGTCTCACTGTCTGCGTCCGAGTAGGATCTTGCACGCTTACGGGTGATTCCGTTGCGAGCGAGATCCGAAGTATCGATTTCGCCTATCAGCTTCCTCCCTCTTTTATTTGGCTGAGTAGGGATCCAGGAAGGGTTACAAGGACCTTAAAAAGTACAGGCTACAGGTTACACAGGAGGAGGACAAGTATGGGAATACTTTTCCGGCAGTACTCTCGCTCCTATAGGCGTAGCGCTCTAAGGACTCGTTGAAAGATAACTTCCTGAATTCAAGTTAAAAATTACAAAGATAAAAGCTGAACCTTCACGGCTTCACGTGTTGAGTTGGTGAACTCCCTTGTATTGTGTTTGATTGCTAGTTGCATTTAGGACAAGATCAAAAATATCGCGCCTTTGCGCAAATTTTGTTCTCCTTCTATTTGATCCTCGCTCATTGTGAGGCTTCTACTATTTTACAATCCTTCTATATCTTGTTTACCATCGTGCTCTTCATCCATCATCTTTTCCCTCTTGACCTTCTCAAGATGTCGTCACACGGATGGTTTAGTCGGGACCTCGCCGACGCCCACATCGATTCCGTGTCGGCAACGTCTTCAATAATGAGGAGTGATCTCCAGGAAGTCAGTTCGGATCTTGCGAATGTCTCCCTGGATTCCCCCATTCTATCTTCTTTCAACACTTGCCTTTCTCCAATAAATCCACTGTTCGGAATAGACTCGCAACTCGAATCAGCTCTTCCCCTTCCAATACACCGGGATTACTCTTGTCCCCGAAATAACCCCTTGTGGATGGAGATCAATTTCAGTCAATATCATATGCTCCATTCACAACATTCTGGGATTGACCTTAATTCTAGATTCATCTCAACAGCAGGTGCTCAGAAAGATACTGATCAGGGTTTACTCCGTCATACAGATTCTCCACCCGATCACGAGTTAGAAATTCCAGGGCAGTCTAAGATGGCAGGAGGAAGAGGAAAGGGACCACAGCCCCAACATGAACCTGAAATCAATACAGGGGAAGGGCAGTACACCACGCAAAACGAGGTTAACAGTCAGCTGCTGGCTTTCATCCAAGCTATTCAACATCAGTTGACTAATCAAGCCCTGGCCCAGACCGCCCTCTAGGATATGTTGAACGATCTGAGGAGGAGGGCCGACACAAGAGACGGCCGACAAGAGGATGATCCGAACTACGACCCTAATTTTCATGAAGTCAGAGATGAGTTTTCAGTGGGAGGACCCGAATTTGAAGCAGTAGAAGTAGATCCACCGCAGCCAAAGCCTACACTCAAGGAAACATACAACCCAGGAGCGGGATGCATCACTGAGTGGATTCAGGTTCCACGTATGCATGCCCACTTCGAGCTGAAGCTGCAATTTCTGTCGCTACTTCCTACTTTCCACGAGAACACCACTGAGGAACCGTACATTTTTCTCAAGACGTTTGGCCGCATCTGTGCCACTGCTCACTACCCCGGAATCCCTCTGGGGGTAGTCAAGATGATCGCGTTTCCTTTCAGCCTTCAAGACAAGGCCCTATATTGGGATGACCATCTTGGGAAGGTCGTCACGACCTGGGAGGAGCTGAAGTATGCATTTCTCCATAAATTCTATCCTCTCAAACGATTGAATCAGATGCGCGCCCAGATCTTCAGTTTCTGCCAGCAGCCCCACGAGACCATCCACGAAGCGTGGGAGAGATTCAAAGATCTTCAGGAGAAGTGCCCCCACCATGACATTCCAAAGACCAGTCTCGTACAACACTTCTTTGGGGGGCTATCATTTGAGAGCCAAAAGCTTGTAGATGCAGCTTGCTGCGGTTCGCATTTCAACAAGGACAAGGACGTGGTATGGAACGTCTTCGAAGAAATGGCTGAAGGAGAAGCAGCCCATTCCTCGTCCAGAATATACATGAAGCCACCAACCGCCATCAACAAGCCAGTGAACATGGCTTCTCACACCGAGGATAAGGATGAGAGCTCCAACCTGAGCATCATTGGGAGACACTTGTCCAAGGTGGATATCATTGAGAAGAGGTCACAAGACCTCGAAAAATTGGCAGTCATTGAGAAGAGGACCCAGGGTCTGGAAAAGCTCGACCAGATCTATCAACAGCTGGAGCAGCTCGTTCGTGCATTGAATGCAAACATGTGCAATGCTGTGTCTACCTCTGCTGAGCTGAATACTGAGAAGAAGGAGCCTACAGTGCAGCAAAACCCTCAGCCGACTCCATCGCAGCCCCAGCCTGTCCAGCACGTGTACTACGTGCAGGTTCCGGAGCAGCCCCCGCAGCCCCAGACACAGATGGTTGTATATCAGCCTGAGCCCCAGCCAGCATACTCCGAGCAGTTCTCTCCACCCCCTCCACTGATTCAGGAGATCAATGGCGTATGGAATAATGAAGCGCAGCTGACCCGTCCTCAGGGACACTCTCAGGGTCAGAACATGGGCAACCGGCCCTATCAGCAGCAGCCGCAGTGTGGGAGACCCTTCCAGCCCTACCAGTACCAGCCTCCACCACACGGAAACACTTGGAGGCAGAACTACCAGCACGGTCCTCAAAAGTCCGGGTATCGCGAACAGGGATATCATCAGCAGCCGGCTGCTCAATACAATCAACAGAATGCACAATATTCCTCCAACCCTCCTCCTCACCAATTCTCACAAGGCTATCAGTCGCAATCTCAGCCGCCATATCAACATTCTAGACCCCAGTAGGGGGACTCCTCTGAGATTGTGCCGGTCAATCCGGCCCTGGCCTGTTTAGAGCAGTTAATGAAGAATATGGCTGAGATGAACCAGAAGATCGACGACCTGACGGCAACCAAGACCGTCATACCAGCCTAGGTCGAAGCCAACCCAAACAACTTCTGACGCAAGGAGCAGGTAGCCGGCAGTGTCCAACTCGAATCAAGTGAATTAAATTGTTTTTATCTAATGCTGTTACTCTCAGGAGCGGTAGGACACTCCAGCCATCGACGACGGCAAAGGGAAAGCATCTTGCATCTGATGGGGAATCATCAGTCCAGCCAACACTAGGGCCAGCCAGCATTTTGGGAGCAGCACTAGCATTCAGAAAATCACAAAAAAATGAAGAAAATAGCAAAACACAAAAAGATAGCAGCAACCTCGGTGGAGATCAGCCAGCATTGGAGACGCCTGCACCTGCCTCACAACCAGTTCCTGACAGGAGAAGCATTGCACCTGCAGCAAGTCCAACGCCAGCACCAGAAGTCGAGCCTGTCATTTTTGGTCAACAAATTGTAGATGAATCCATTCATTTTTGCCATCTACCTGTACACAACAATAAGGACACTATTTTGAATGAAATTGGTGAAGATTTTGTAAATATTCCTTTTCCTGAAGCAATGAAAAAATACAAAAAAATGAAAAATGTGAAAAATGCTTTGTCTGATCCTGCCATCATAGAAATCATCCAGAATTTGGTGTTGAATATGCCATTGATGAAAGCTCTTGAGTACATGCCAGCCGTGAAGAAAGGATTAAAAGAGGCATGCACGACCAAGCGCAGGCCGCACCCCCACAATTCCAGAATTAAGGGTGGCAAGTCCGAAAAGCATATCCTCACAATGGCCACCGTTAACGCCATCAGCAACCTCCCAGATAAAAATCCAGATATGGGAGCACCTCTTGTACGTTGCCAGATGTTCAATCAAGAGTTCGAACGAACACTTCTCGACAGCAGGTCGTCTGTGAACTTGATGCCAGCTTCGCTACTCACGGAATTCAGGCTAGGACTGCTCAAGCCTACAAAGATGATTCTGCAGTTTGCAGACAAGTCAGTCAAGCGGCCTCGGGGCCTGTTGGAGGACGTGATCGTTACGGTTCAGGGAAAGTCATTCCCGGCCGATTTTGTGGTCTTAGACATGGACGTATCCTCTCCATTGCTCCTTACCCCGATCATACTTCGAAGACCATTTCTGCGGACATCAAACGCAGTAGTGGATTATGGTATGGGAGAAATCACTTTTGAAGCTGGCAACGAAACAATCAGAGTAGAGACCCTGTCTGAAGGAACACCCGCCGACCAGACATCTATATCATGTGCAAGGGTGATTGAGTGTGCTGACGACTGCGACTTTCTAGCAGAAATTCAAGATACCAATTTATTTTTGGATGACAATGAGATCCATGAACTCCTCTGTCCCGAGGAGGGAGTGGAGTCCGTAGTCGAATTTCCCCTTATCGATCAGGATGAGGAACTTGGTGATGTGCTACGAGAGACGGTAGTGGGGGTGATGTGCCTTCAAAAACAAGAGCCGAAGTTTGAAGAATTTTTTTATGAAGAGGACATCATTGAGGAATTCTGTCAGGATTTGAGAGAAGAACCAAGTATGGTGGACACCGAACAGCTGAAAGAATCACCACCTACACTAATAGCCGAGGTCACCGCTGAAGCAGCTCAGACCCCGCCAGAACTAAAACCCTTACCCTCCAACATGAAGTATGCCTTCCTTGCGGGAGAACCTAATATGTACCCGGTCATCATCAATGCCCATCTGACCGAAGACCAAGAATCTCGTCTGATGGAGGTTCTTGAACGCAACCGCAAGGCGATAGGCTGGCGAACTTCTGATCTCCATGGGATCAATCCGTCACTCTGCTCGCACCACATCTTTCTGGAAGAAGATTGCAGGCCCTCTCGAGAACTGCAGAGAAGATTAAATCCTAATCTACGGGAGGTCGTTATGAAAGAGATCCAGAAATGGTGTGATGCAGGATTTATCTATCCCATCTCCGACAGCAAATGGGTGAGCCCTCTGCATGTTGTGCCTAAGAAATCAGGGATCACCATTGTGAAGAATGACAAAGGAGAGGAGATCACAACCAGAGTACCCACTTCTTGGCGAGTATGTGTGGACTACAGAAGACTTAACCTCGCTACCAAGAAGGATCATTTTCCTCTACCCTTCATCGATCAGATCTTGGAGAGATTGGCCGCGAAGGAATATTTCTGCTTCTTGGATGGCTACTCTGAGTATAATCAAGTTGCTATTGCTCCTGAAGATCAAGAGAAGACAATGTTCACCTATCCTTTTGGCACATATGCCTTCCGACGGATGCAGTTGGGCTTTGCAACGCCCCAGCCACATTTCAGAGGTGTATGCTTGCAGCTTTTGCCGATATGGTGGGAAACTTTCTCGAGGTTCGGTCTACGGGGATTCATTTGACCAATGTCTGGATTATTTAGACCGAGTCCTACGGAGGTGCTGCAAAGTCAATCTTGTGCTCTCGTGGGAGAAGAGCAACTTCATGGTGACCGGAGGAATTGTGCTGGATCACGTTGTTTCTAAGCGCGGAATGGAAGTTGACCCAACCAAGGTGGATGTGATTTCCAAACTTGAGCCACCAACAAACATCAAGCAAGTCCGGTCATTCTTGGGCCATGTCGGTTTTTACCGACGATTCATCAAAGATTTCAGCAAACTGGCCAGACCGTTGACTGAGTTGCTCGGCAAGGACAATGAATTCATTGTAGATGACCGTGCGCTCCTTGCCTTTAATCAGTTGAAAGAACTCATCACGCACGCCCCTGTCTTACAGCCACCGATTTGGACTCAGCCTTTCGAGATCATGACCGATGCGTCAGATTATTCCATCGGAGCTGTGCTGGGACAGAGGAAAGATAATGTACCATTTGCGATTCACTACGCTAGCCGAACACTCGATGAAGCCCAGAGAAACTACAGTGTCACTGAAAAGGAGCTGCTAGCGGTAGTCTTTGCCTTGGAAAAGTTCAGATCCTACCTCCTTGGGTCTAAAGTAATCATTTACACTGATCATTCGACCATTCGGTATTTACAGCAGAAGAAGGATGCCAAACCACGCCTCATTCGGTGGATCCTTCTCCTCCAGGAATTTGACTTGGAAATTAAAGATAAACCTGGGGTAAAGAATGTGGTGGTCGATCATCTGTCAAGGCTTCCTGAGCCGGAATCTCCTGAGCTGAACCTGCAGCCGATCACAGAGACCTTTCCAGACGAGGCAATTCTGTCTGTCACCTCGCTTTCTTGGTATGCAGACATTGTGAATTATCTGGTGACCAAGAAAATCCCACAGGACTGGCCTAAGTTGAAAATAGACAGATTCTTGTCTAAAATCCATTTCTACCAGTGGGAAGACCTGTATTTGTTTCGTGAGGGAGCAGATTGTATCTGGAGAAGGTGCATTCCTCGGGAGGAAGTTCCAAGTGTCCTCGCTTTATGTCATGACCAAGATTCTGGAGGACATCATTCAGGCAAATGAACGGCAGCAAAAGTTCTTCAAAGTGGCCTCTGGTGGCCTTCATTATTCAAAGATGCAGATGAGTATGTCAAATGCTGCACTGATTGCCAGAAGATGGGCAGAACCATAGGAATGAGAGATACAATGCCTCTGAAATACATTCAGATCTCAGACGTCTTTGACGCATGTGGCATCGACTTCATGGGCCTGTTTCCCAACAGTCAGGTTATGAATATATTCTGCTCGCTGTCGATTATGTAAATCGATGGGTGGAGGCTATTCCTGCCCGAACCGCCGATAGTAGGACTGTCTGTCGATTCTTGAGAGATCACATCATAGCACGGTTCGGGATTCCCAAGATTCTCATATCCGACGGGGGTAGTCATTTCATAAACAGAGAGGTGAAGAAGTTGACTCAATAATTCGGCATTGAACATCGTGTTGCTTCACCCTACCACCCGCAGTCCAATGGCTTAGCTGAATGTTCAAACAGGGAGATCAAGACAATCTTACAGAAGCTTGTGCATCCGGATCGTAAGAACTGGTCTCAGCTGCTTGATTCCGTTCTTTGGGCTTATAGAACAACGTACAAGTCACCCTTGGGAATGTCTCCCTACCGCCTTGTGTATGGCAAGCCATGTCATTTGCCCGTCGAACTAATTCACAAATCCTTATGGGCCATTAACATCTGTAATTTGGACTCCAAGCAAGCAGGAAAGAACAGAAAACTGGATCTGAACAGATTACTGGAATTCAGAGATTATGCATATGACAACATCCTGATGTACAAGGAGAAGGTCAAAACATGGCATGACAAGCATATCCGCCGCAAGTCCTTTGATCCAGGTCAGAAGGCGTGGTTGTTTGATGCGAAATTGAAGATCTTTCCAGGTAAATTGAAGAGAAAATGGACTGGGCCGTTCATGGTTAGGCAGGTACGTGACAACGGAAGTGTATTGATATCCAATCTATCAGTTGACGCACAACCATTTGTGGTCAATGGACAGCTTCTGAAGCCATACCTTGAACATGATACATTCATGGCTGTCGTTGACTCGATCCAAGTAATCTATGAGGATGAGCTGAATATCGCCAAAGAGGCAGAGGAAGGCCAAGCACAGCAAAACATTTTTGAATAATTTTTCTTCTTTTCTTCTTTTCTTCTTTTCAATTTCTGTTATCCTCTTCTACTGAATTGATGCCATCCCTTTCATCATTGCTACACTTAAGATGTACTCTATCCTAAGTATAGGGGGGATGCGCATCCCGAGTTGTTCATACCCAAGTTCATCTCTTTTATTCTTTTCTTCTTTTCCTTTTCTATCTTCTTTTTGTATCAAAAAGGTGTCACCCCTTGTTGACAGTCTTCTATACTTAGGACGTACTTTGTCCTAAGTATAGGGGAGTGTGCACCCTGAGTCTTCAGTCTTTCCAATCTTCTCCATTGTCTCCTCTTCTTGTCTATATTTAGGGATATCTTACCCTAAGTATAGGGGGAGACAATCTGAGTACGATCTGTTCATTCCCGCCCTTGACCCTCCTAGCTTTGTGTACAGTCTGCTATACTTAAGATTATTTGATCCTAAGTATAGGGGGGATGGTCAACTTCTCATTGATTCAATCATTTCTTCTTTAGACTTGCCTATACTTAGTACGAGTTATGTCTTCTCTTTTCTCTCCGATCTATGAGGACATAGCTCAAGCTAAGTATAGGGGGTCGTATATACTATGTATATACTTTAGCCATAACTCGTACTTTCGTATTTTCCTAATAATATGGCTAATAATTCTTTAAAATTCCTTAAAAATCTTTAATAACAAGGTGTTCTGATCCTCAAATTCTTTTTTTTGTATATACTGATTGATAAATCAGGTGAAAATTTTTTTGCAAAATGTTTGAAAAATAGTTTGAAAATCTTTGTGAACATCCATTGAAAGCTATTTTGAAAATATTTTGTTACATGTTTTCAACCTTTGTAAAAATGTGTGGTTTGTAAAACTTCTTTTTCTTTGTGTGAAATAAAATGTTTGAAAAATGATTTGCAAATGGTTTGAAAAATGGTTGCAAAAATGTTTTGAAAATCTATATATACTGTTTTGAAAAACCTTTGCAAAATGATTTTCAAATGTGTGTACATGTTTGTAAAATGTTTGTAAAAACTATTTTGGACTATAGTTTTCAAAAATTTGTGTGAAAGGCTTTTCAAATAAGTTTGAGGAATACAAACATCTCACCAAAATCCACTATATGTATATATGTATAAAATTGATCACTTACCCTTGTAAATCCTTAAAATCCACTTCTTGTAAATATAAGAAGAACTCCTGTGTACATAGTTTTCACCTAGTTTTCAGCCAAAATCTTTTTATTTTCAAAAAGCCCAAAAACTTTCGCAAAATTAAAATCCAAAAACATGTGAAAAATCTTTTTGAAAAATACAAAAAAATGCATATGCATCATCATCATCATATTTTCAAAAATCCATAAAAAGTTCAAACTCTTTGAAAATTGCATCACAAAAATATTTTCTGCATTTTGCATTGCAAAGCATTAGCATTTTTCGGATTGAGTTTGATAGTTCAACAAGTCTAAATAAAATCTGGAGATTGGAGCTTGATTGGACCTTATAATCTACCTAATAACAGGAACCTTATAGGAACTGGGTTCGAGGTACTTCATGTCTAATTGACTTAATTCTTTGAGGATCACGGGACTTGGTTCTATGGATTCTTGACTGCCTAACTAGAGTATTTCGGAGCACATGCACGACTCTTGTTGATAATGATCTAACTTGGACACCTGCACCTTTCACATGGCTCAACTTAGTTGGAGTGGTGAGGGGATTGGATTTGCTGGTATGAGACGCACATAAGTGGAAACATTTGTCCTCCTCTAGGGAGGGAAGTGGCACCCCAACCCGTCCAGTAATTAGGAAGTCTAAAGACAGGAGGTTGTGGCTTGCGATAAAGCTTCAAAAGAGGGATAGTCTACTGGCTCAAGAGGAAAAACTCCTTATGTAAATGCTGTTGTATATAGTATTCAAAAAAAAGTTCAGGCATGTACAAAAATAAAAAGCCTACAAAGTATTAAGTCAATAAGCAAGCTTGAGTTCCAAAGTCAAATATGTGAGCCAGCAGCTGGATGACTTGACTACACTGGTCTTGCATCCCAGGATAGGTAGCTACACTGGCTACCGTCCATTCTTCTCTTCACCCCATGCTCTTGAGCTGGTTGCCACTTGAACTTAGAAGGGAATACCCCGCTCCTCTAGGATGGAGTCATTGGATTGGGGAATCATTGGGTTGTCATGCTGGAGAAGTCAGTTTCTTTGTCATTCTAGTTGGGGAGAGCCACCATCACTTACACTGTACGAGTCAGATTCATAGTCGTAAGGGTTTATGTATGAATTGAGATATTTCTGACTTGACTATTGAGGAGACTTGAACAAAGTTTCGGGATTCTCGAGGACTGTTGGATTTCAAATTCGGTTCTCATTAAGGTTTCGCCCGCACTAAAATTCCAAAGGACCGACTTAAGCTCCAAACTTTGATTTTGTGAAGACAAGTTTGATAATTAAACTAAATCCAAGTTCTTCTTTTTCTTTTCTTTCTTTCATTCTTGCACTTATTGCATAAGTGTTTGCTAGGGACTAGCAAAGGTAAAGTATAGGGGGATGATGAATCCACATTTCATCATCTTTATTCTATCATTTTGGCCTCAAAAACCCTAGCAAATGCTTGAAAATAGCATTAAATAGAGCAATTTAGCATTCATGCATATGTGTGTAAAAAGTGTATAAAATACTGTTTTAATGCCAAAATTATAGAATAAAGAAAAGAAAAGAAAAGAAAAGAAAAAGAATAAAATATCGTAAATATTTTATGACCCTAAACCCTTAGACCTAGGCATCTTAATGAATAGGTCGACAAGGAATAAAGTAGGGGGAGATAAGGGCCAAAATACAGCAAAAATACCCTTGTATTTCATGCATTCTTTATTCATTTTGGGACCTATTTTTGGTTCCACTTTTTATACATCAAATAAAGAAACTATGTACATAAAAGTTGTAGATAATTTTATATAGAAAAATACAAAATTTATTTCGCTAAAAAATAATGTACAGATAAAAAGTTATTGCCTGAATAAAAATCCAGAATCCCAACTTCCCAGACCCGTATCTCACAACTGAAAACTCCAAATGCAGCAAACTCACCTTTAATTGTATAAAGAATAAAATAATCTATTTAATGGCGGTGGTTTCGCATTTGGCGGAGCTACGGTTTGAAAGTTGAGTTTTGGACCCTCATTGTATACTGGTACATAATAAAATATTCAATTTGTTATTTATTCATTATTTCTGTATTTCTATATTTTTATAATTTTGTGAATATTATTTATAATAATTATGTACATTAAAACTGGAATAAAATCCAAAAAAAAACTCAAAATAAAAATATATGTGTATAAAATACACAGGTATTATACCTATATACATACTTATACAATACCTACTTATATTTTATTAAATATACAAAACATATCAGAAAAATAAAACAAAATTATATTTATGTGTATAAAAGTCTTTTATAATTTTATAAAATACTAAAAATAATAATAAAATTAAAATTAACAAAATAAAAATAAAAGAACAAAAAATGTAGATATTATACCTACATAGGCTATAATAAGTAACTTATAGAAATAAATCTCATAAAAATAATTAAAATTCATAATAAAATAATTTATAAATTTCTAAACATTTTTTATTTTATACCCTAATTATAATAATGTCATTTAGTATTTTTAAACCATTTTTAAAATCTTTTTCCAGGGAGTTTTTCTGGTTGGTCCACGTGGACCAACCAGAGGGCCTAGACAGTTGACCTCGGTCAACTGTCTGACCCACCCCCTGTGCCTATTGTCAGAAGCGTTTTGTCTCTTCTTCTCGCCATTTTCTAGGTTTGACCTTGCACCAGATCATGTCGATGCCTTCTGAGTTTTTGCTCCTCGATTAGTGGTGATTCACGCCCAAGGGATTTCTAGGGTTGTGGATCACTGATCGAGGCGTTTGACCCTCATCTTTCACGCCACCCGACCACCATTCAAAACCAAACCGCCCGACTCCCCTTGGACTTTTAATCCTTCTTCCTCCAAATCCGCCCAAAAACCCCTAGCCCTTCGTGTTCCTGGTGACAGCAGGAGTCGAATCGAGCCTGGGTTTGAGTCATCTGACGTCGAATTGAAGTAGATCTAGCCCTCACCGGAGCTCCTCCGCGACCTCCATCCTGACGTCTCTGGTGAGCCTCTCCCCCTTCTCTTTTCCTTTTCTTGTCGCTCTAGCGTAGCATAGCTTAGCCTAGGAGTAGTTTAGATCTCCCTCGTGTTATTCGCCGTGAACCCTCGATCTAAGCTAACGACGGAGCTTAGCTCCGCCTCCACTTTCCGGCCACCTCCATCTTCAATAGCCGCCAAGATCACCCCCATCTTCTTCCTCGTCGCTCTGTCATCACGCTCCATCCCTTCATTTCCCTCGATCTCGCCCAGATCGAGCCACCGAGCTCCACTCTCCGCCGCTCGCCGGAGCTCCTCGCCTGAGCCACCTCCATCGCATCATCAGAACCCCCCTATTTGCCTCGCCTGGTTTTTACGCTTCTCACCTGCAGGTCAGAGCCCAAGTCGAGGCTCTATCGAGCCCCGATCATTCGAAGAAGCAACGCCCAGGTCGCCGCCGCCGTCTGCCGTCGTCTCGCCATTTCAGGAACGCCTGAGACCACCTTCAAACGCGGAGAGGCCCCAGGATCGTTTTGCCCTTGATCCTAAGGCCGGAGAGGTCGTGTGTCGGCCGGATTCGCCCGCCAAAGCTCGCCGAAGGGAGTGTTCTTCGTGAACATCTACCTACCGTCGGATCAGGAGCCCACCTCCAGGCGCACAGGAGCCGTCCGATTGCCAAGTGTCCCCCGCCGTCCGATCAACCGTCCACGATCTAATCCCAGCCGTCGAATCGAAGGGGTACGGGCCGTCCGATGTACGCCACGTGTCAAGTGACGCTCCCTCGGCCGCACGATCAGCACCGTGGGTATTTTTCATCTTAAACCCACGTGTTTTTGTATTTACGTTTTAGCCCTAAAACTTTCATTTCCAGTTTAAAAGTTTTTGTAATAATTGCACTTAGGCCCCCGAACTTATTTTATTTGCACTTTGGTCCTCGCCACGTCACCTCACGTGACTGGGGCGCGTGCCTTTTGGGTATTTTGCATTTTTGAACCCAAACTTTCATGTATTTGCAGTTCTACCCCTGTGCGTAGTGATTTAAATATATTTCTGGGATAATTGCACTTTTACCCTGCTGGTTTTCAATATATGCAAATATGCCCCTGTGAATGACAGAACACGTGCTTCACGTGTGTATTTTGGTGAAATTTGCACCTAAGCCCCTGGATGTTTTTATAATTGCACATATACCCATGTCAGGCTTAGGATTTTTATGTGTTTGATCTATTTATTTCACGCATCATTTAAGTGCCAAAAATTCCATAAAAATTAACTTAAGCTCCTGTTAACTTGCATTTGCACGCTATAATTTTAGTTTTTATTTTTGATGCATTTTTATATTTATTAAAAATCAAAAACATGCCATTTCAGTAATGTCTAGCTTGGAAAATACCAAAAAAATATTAAAATACCTCTAAAAATTCCAAAAAATTTACTATCGTGTATTTTAATCTATTTTAGTGTCAGTCCAAAAATCACTAAAAATCTCAAAAGAAAATCCTTAAAATTTTGAAAATACACAAAAACTTCAAAAAAATATGTAAAATCATAGAAAACTCAGAAAAATGGAAACTCAAGTTCTGTAGGTACTACATTTTATTATCTTTATTTTAAAATTAGTTTGGAAAATTTTGGTGGCTGTTTGATATTTTTAATTTCCATTTTACCCCCATCCAGTAGCTAATTTCCTGTTTCCCTTTATTTTGCTATTTAAAAATACCAAAAACATTCTGAAAAATATCAAAAAATCACAAAAACAGTAAAAAATTATAAAAATGCCAAAAAGATTTTATTTCTGAATTTTTGACTATTTTTGCATATTTTTTATAAATATTTTGTCACCTCTTTTATTACCTTGTTTATATATTCCAATATTAAAAAAATATAAAATATAAAATATAAAAATCAAAAAAATCAAAAATCAAAATACAAAATTAAAAAAAATAAAAAAAATAAAAAAATATATTGAAAATTAAAAACCCACAAAAAATAGATTGGCCAAGTAGCTTATTAGACCTAGGGCTTTGACTTTTGTCTATACTCTGCACCTTTATTTCCTATGTTCGAATTACTTGCTTTCCATTGTACATTTTTAGTAGGGTATAATAAATTTTAATCCTTGCTATTGATTGCCTGATTGATTGTATGGGTTAATTGTTGACGAACAGGGAGGCTTGAGTAGTCGCATCAGCGATAGTGAGTCTGATTTGTCAGACCACTATTTAGCGGCTCTCGCATTTTCGTTTTTCACCTTGCCTCCAACACGCTACATGCAAAGATGCTCAGCAGAATTGAAACCTATCTATATGAAAATGCAAAGCCAATGAAATCGCCCTAAGTGTGAGAAGCTGCTATTAGCGTGAAGAACCACAAGTCGGTCATCGATCTTCAATCCAAAAGTTCGGTCTAGGCTCACCCCTCCTCCTCTCGACACATCGAGTTCAGGAGCAACGCTTGGCAGGGTGGGCTTGTGGCATTAAGGCTCGAAGATGATGAGGCGACTGTTTAAAGTTTGAAACTAAGTCCAAAGCGCACTATAGGTACATGCAAAGGTTGTTCGGTGTTTGGACCTAATTTACTATCGTTAAGCAGATCCTACAACTAAGGGCTCAATCACACAAAAGAAATAAAAATAAAACCGAGAAAACAAAATAAAAAAATGCGAAGGAAAACGCAAGAAAAGCCACGGTGAGCCCCCAAGTGAACAATCACTTGGAAATTAGGCCCGAAGTCCAATGTCCGATGTACCTGTATTATTACAAATATAGAGTCTCTCTCACTACAAATTACAAAAATAATTGCAAGGAAATAAATGTTACAACTAAAGTAGAGCTCGGTCTTCAAAATTTCATTTTCGTCTCCTCGGTGCTCGGAAGCAGATGCCGGCTTCACGTGGGTGTGTAGGCACCTAGGGTGGAACGCCTCCCTCGATCCGCAGTTCCTCGCACAAAGTCAACAAGAGAGGGGTGTTAGATAGCTCAAACAATTATATCAAAAATAAGGGAAATAAATAAAAGCCGTGAAATAGACAAGCAATCACAATCACAAGTAAAAAGCTGAACTACGCATTGTTGCTCCCCAGCAACGGCACCATTTGTTGATCGTGAAAATCGGTGATCTTGAGTTCCACATAAGGCGGGAACTCAGTCGCTGAATCGACCACAAGAAATCTGCGGTTCAAACAACAATTAACCCACAACAAGTAATTCAAGCAACGAAAGTAAATGTGCGGAGTTAAAATTTATTATAAGTCTACAACAAGGATGTGTATAGGTGCAAGTATGTGTAGAGGTCGAACATAGGGAGCAAACAGGTAGAACGGGGTAATTAAGCTCAAAATGCGTGACTATGATGATTTGTCTACAAATGCTATATTTTTGTAGGTTTTTAATTTTATATTTTTAATTTTATATTTTTAATTTTATTTTTTTAATTTTATAATTTTTTATTTTGATTTTTAATTTACTGATTTTATATTTTCGTTTTGTATTTTATATTTTATATTTTCTTTTTCAATAATAGAATATATATACAATATAAGAGAGAGGAATAGAGTATTTATAAAAAAAGGTAAAAATAAGGAAAATCAGAAAATAAAGTATTTTTTGTCTTTTTGTATTTTTCTAATGTTTTTGTGATTTTTCTAGATTTTTCCTAATTTTTTTGGTATTTTTAAAGTCAAAAATACTGAAAACAATGAATAAAAGTTGCTGTCCGAAATTAAAATGAGGATGAAAAATATAAATTAGAGTCCAAAATTCCTCACACTAATTTTAAATCAAAGATAATAAAATAGGAAAACTACATAAACTAAAAATCTATTTTTAGTTTTTTCTTGAATTTTTAATATTTTTAGGAAGGTTTTTGGGCTTTTCTAATTTTTAGGAGTTTTGTTTTGTATTTTTTAGTGATTTTTGGTCTGAAGTTAATACACACTGAGATAAGCAAAATATATTTTTTGGGAATTTTCTATGTTATTTTTATAATATTTAGGTATTTTCTAATGCAAACAGTGCACAATGGGAGTTTTTGAATTTTTATAAATATTAAAATGCAATAAAAATGCAAAATAAAAATATGCCATGAATCTATAATGCAACAGGAGCTTAAGATATTTTTTGTGGATTTTTTAGCAATTAAGAGATGCATGAATTAAATGGAGGAAGCAACAAGAAACTACAAGCTGGCAGGGGCTTTAATGTAATTATAACAAAGTTTGGGGGCCCACGAGTAATTTGCCCACAAAATAAACAACTAAATAAAAACTTTATAAGACCAATAATAAATACCCCAAAACACGGACCCTTCCCTACAAAAATTCCAAAATCACGCGCCTAATCACGTGGACCTGGGAGGGACGTTCTTGCAATAATCAAACACTACAGGGGTTGAACTACAAAATGTCCAAAATAATAGAACTGCATATAAAAGTTCTTACACTAAAGAGAAATAGGAAAAGTCCTCAGGGCCCCTATGCAAAATCGCCAAGTCACGTCCTTGAAAGCACGTGATTGGGCAGGGGGCAAAACGTAATATCGCGAAACAAGGGGGGTCTTACGTAAATTTTAAAGAAGTTTTAAAACGGCAAATGAATGTTTTAATGTTGACTCATAAATACAAAAAGGGTTCGGGTGAATCTGCAGATTACCCAAAACAAGGGCAGGCACGGACGGCGGATGAAGAGGCACTTAAACACGTGTCGACGCCGTAGGAGCCGATACCCCTTCGCCCTTGGACGGCCCTGATTAGATGGAGATTGAATGATCGAACGGCGGGCACGAGCAGAATCCAACGGCTGCTACGCGAACTGGGGGGCCTTGATGATCGAACGGCAGAGAACTGGTCAGGAAGAACAGCCCAAGAACTCGGAAAATCCGAGCTTCGAATCCGAGCTTCGAACCGCCCTCCTGACCGATTCCGACCACCTAGGGAGTACGGAGAGTGTCCCCTAGTTCGCGTAGCAGCCGTTGGATTCTGTTCGTGCCCGCCGTTCGATCATTCAATCTCCATCTAATCAGGGCCGTCCAAGGGCGAAGGGGTATCGGCTCCTACAGCGTCGACAAGTGTTTAAGTGCCTCTTCATCTGTCGTCCGTGCCTGCCCTTGTTTTGGGTAATCTGCAAGTTCGCCCGAACCCTTTTTGTATTTATGAGTCAACATTAAAACATTCATTTGCCGTTTTAAAACTTCTGTAAAATTTGCGTAAGACCCCCCCTTGTTTCGTGATATTACGTTTTGCCCCCTGCCCAGTCACGTGCTTTCAAGGACATGACTTGGCGATTTTGCATAGGGGCCCCGAGGACTTTTCCTATTTCTCTTTAGTGTAAGAACTTTTATATGCAGTTCTATTATTTTGGACATTTTGTAGTTCATCCCCTGTAGTGTTTGATTATTGCAAGAACGTCCCTACCAGGTCCACGTGATTAGGCGCGTGATTTTGGAATTTTTGCAGGGAAGGGTCCGTGTTTTGGGGTATTTGTTATTGGTCTTATAAAGTTTTAATTTAGTTGTTTATTTTGTGGGCAAATTACTTGTGGGCCCCCAAACTTTACTATAATTACATTAAAGCCCCTGTCAGCTTGTAGTTTCTTGTTACTTCCTCCATTTAATTCATGCATCTCTAAATTGCTAAAAAATCTACAAAAATTATCTTAAGCTCATGTTGCATTATAGATTCATGGCATATTTTTATTTTGTATTTTTATTGCATTTTAATATTTATAAAAATTCAAAAACTCCCATTTTATGCACTATTTGCATTAGAAAAATACCCAAAAATTATAAATACAACCCAGAAAATTCCGAAAAAAATATATTTTGCTTATCTCAGCGTGTTTTAATTTAGACCAAAAATCACTAAAAAATACAAAACAAAACTCCTAAAAATTAGAAAAGCCCAAAAACCTTCCTAAAAATATTAAAAATTCAAGAAAAATCCTAAAAATAGAATTTTAGTTTTTATAGTTTCCTTATTTTATTATCTTTGATTTAAAATTAATTTGAGGAATTTTGGACTCTGATTTATATTTTTCATCCTCATTTTAATTTCAGACAGCAACTTTTATTCACTGTTTTCAGTATTTTTGACTTTAAAAATCCCAAAAAATTAGGAAAAATCTAGAAAAATCACAGCAAGATTTTTCCTAATTTTTATTTACCTCTATTGATTTTTCAACTCAGTGAATAAAATCACTTTTTATTCACCTCTAATGTTTTTGTGATTTTTCTAGATTTTTCCTAATTTTTTTTGGTATTTTTAAAGTCAAAAATACAAGAAAATAATGAATACAATAAAGGGATGGAATTAGAATGAGGAATAAATATAGAAATCAGTGTCCAAAATTCCTCAAATTAATTTTAAATAAAAGATAATACAATAAGGAAAATTCAGGAACCAAAATTATATTTTTAGGATTTTTGTAGACTTTTTAGGATTTTTATGAGGGTTTTTGGGGTTTTCAAATTTTTAGGAGTTTTTTTTATATTTTTATGATTTTTGTACTGGAGTTAAAATACACCAAAATAGACCTAAGGTAATTTTTGGAATTTTTCAAGGAGTTTTGGTATTTTTTGGTTTTTTCTAATGCAAGCAATAGCAAAAATGCATGTTTTTTATTTTTAATAAATATCAAAATACAATAAAAATGCAATGCAAAAATATGGCATGAATGAGCAAGCAAACATGAGCTTAAAATGAATTTTGTGGATTTTTTAGGTATTTAGAGATGCATGAAATAATTAGAATCAACAAAAAGAAAATATATTTCTGACAGGGGCATTTTTGTAATATGAGAAAAGTCCGAGGGCACAAACGCAATTTCCCCACAAAATATATACTGAATATTAAAAATCCAGGAGCAATACGAAATAATCAAAGCCACAGAGGTACAAATGTAAAAATCCCAGCCTCACGTGCGCAATCACGTGCGCCAGGGAAGGACTAAAAAGCAAAATTTCAAAAACTCAGGGGCTATGTTGCAAAATGGCCAAAATCTTATAACTGCATGTAGAAATTATAGGACTAAAATTAATTACGATAAACGCCCGGGGCCCCTATGCAAAATCGCCAAGATCACGTGCGAGGAAGCACGTGACCTGGCGGGGACTCAGATGTAATATCACAAAACCTGTGGTGTCACAGTGCAAAAATTCTAGAAATAATCATATAGCCAATGAATGTTTCAGTATTATTATGCAAATACAAAAACACCTTGGGCTGAAGAATAAAATACCCAAAGTAAGGGGCTGATCGCACGGTTGATGAGAAGTCACTTATCCACGTGTCAGCGATCCAATGGCCGGTACCCCTTCGATGCCAACGGCCAAGATTAGATGGAAGATGATGATCAGATGGCCCTAGTGCGTTTGATCGAACGGCTCCTACTATGCCTGGGGCACCTTGATAATCCGACGGTGGAGAGCGTAGATGGGCGAACAGGGAGGAGCTCCGGTTAGACGAGACTCCTCCGGCAAGCGAACCCTCCTCCGTCGCATGATGATGCTCCAAAATGCCCTGATCGGCTCCTGCAAGGTCCCTTTACGAGCTGGCAACTCCAAAAATCCCGGCGGTGGCCAGAGGGCGCGCGCGAGGTTGCCGGAGCTAAGAAGCTCCAAATACCTCCGCTGCCCCCATGATGAGTCCCAGATGTGAGTGGGAGTCCAAGACCTGCACAGAAAAATTAAAAGGGTCGCGGGCAAATTGCCACGACCCTCCAATGGGTGGAAGGTGTGGAGAATGGCAGGGACAGGTGCTCACCAGAGTAAACTCCGGCGAGGTGATGGCGGCGGCGATCGGTAGGGAGTTGAGTGAAATGGAAAGTGGCTCGAGGTTTCTACTGCTAAAGATAAGATAAAAAACACAAGAAAAATCAAATAAAAAGGACCTCAGGGCATGAAGATGCCTGAGATAGGTACCTCGACGGCGGACACTGGAGATGGGGGTGGTGGAGACGCTTCCACCTTCACCTGGTCATGCTCGGAGCGGCTGGAGAGACCCCTGTCATCGGTCTCGATCCTGAGCAGCTAGAGGGAGCCAAAGCTAGGGCAAGAAAGGTTCAAAGGCAAGAAGGAAGTGGCAGGTTTGGTTTTGAATGAGAGGCGTAGGGGCTCGAAGAACGATGAATATATGGCAAATCTTGGGTCCAAAGGCCAAGATAAGCCATGGGCGTGTATGTCCAATCCTCGAGGAAGCAAAGTCGTGAAGAATGCAATGCAAAATGGTGAAAGGTGCAGCCTCGAAAAAAGGTCAAAGATGACAAAACAACACAGTTCTGACACGCGCAGACAGGGGTCAAAGAGTTGACCCAAGGTCAACTCTCGAGCCTACCTGGTTGGTCCACGTGGACCAACCAGGAAAAAGCTTGGAAAAATATTTTGTAAAATCAATTTAAATTATTAAACGATTTATTTAATTTTAGATTATTAAATAAAAAATGTATATTACTTTATATATTATTTTATGATAATTTTTATTTATTTTTAGACGTATTAATTACAAGTTTCCTTTTATACCCTTTATAGGTATACATATTTGTGTATTTTGATATTTCATTTTTATTTTGTGTTTTTAATTTATTTATTTTTATTTATTATTTAATAAATTTATAAAATACTTTTATACACTTAAATTTTTTTTATTTTATTTTTCTTATATATTTCGTACGCTTAACAAAATAAAAGTATAGTTTATGTAGGTATATTTATAGGTATAATACCTATGTATTTTATATACAAGTATTTTATTTTGCATTTTATTTAGGTTTTTATTCTGATTTTAATACACATATTTATTATAAATAATATTTACAAAATTATATAAATATAAAGTTATAAAAATAAAAATAATAAATAAAATGAATATTTTAATCTGTACAAGTATACAATAGGGGTCCAAAACCCAACTTTCAAACCGTAGCTCCGCCAAATGCGAAACCACCGCCATTAAATAGCTTATTTTAAACTATATACAATTAAAGGTGAGTTTGACACATTTTGAGCTTTTATCTGTGAGATACGGGTCTGGGAAGTTGAGATTCTGGTTTTTTTTTCCAGATCATAACTTTTTATTTGTACATTATTTTTTAGTGAATTCAATTTTGTATTTTTGTTTATTTAATTATCTACAACTTTCACGTATAAAGTTTCTTTATTTGAAGTATAAAAAGTGGAACCAAAAATAGGTCCCAAAATGAATAAAGAATGAGTAAAAATAAAAGGTATTTTTATTGTATTCTGGCCCTTATCTCCCCCTACTTTATTCCTTGTTGACCTAGTCATCGAGATGTCTAGGTCTCGGGGTTTCGGGTCATAAAATATTTACAATATTTTATTCTTTTTCTTTTCTTTTCTTTATTCTATAATTTTGGCTTTAAAAACCACATTTTATACAATATTTACACAATGATGCATGAATGCTAAAATGCCTATATTAAGCCTATTTACACGCATTTACTAGGGTTTTTAAGGCCAAAATGATAGAATAAAGATGATGAAAAGTAGATTCATCAGTGTGTACATTTGGCAAACCAATAGGTTGATGACCTAACCAAGGTCTATACACCGATGAGCTGGTGTGCATGTTAGGACATATGAGTAATACGATCTCTCAAAGGGATCATACAGGTTCACATGTGAACTGAAAGACATGAGCCCACTCATGAGGTATTGGGAATGATCAAATTCCAAGCATGGTTGTCATGCTTTGGAAGCAATACAAGAATTTGAAGGCATGATATATGCTTTGGGAAAGCATATGATCAATACCAATTCCCAATGACCAAGATTGAGAAACTTGGTGATCAAACCCTGAAGATGACAGTGTAAAATTGAACAATATATTCAAGATGATCATAGGTCTTCCAATATGCAGGATGTGCAGGTGTTGGGAATACCTGAGGGTGATGTTATCCTAAAGGATTGTATAACCATGATGCTTCCATTCTGAGGGAGTGATGAAACAGGTTTGGATTTTAGTGACTCTTCACAGTAGAGAAGTGACCTAATCTTAGTCCATGTATCGGACATTGATCTGAATGAGATTCAGATGCAATGAGAAGATTATGTCTACGGCCTTGATTTAATCAAGCATCTGTGGGAGGCCCATGAGATCTGGATTTGATATGTGATCTCAATATCCATGTCACTATACGTGGAACAATACAATTGCCCTATCATTATCTCCAAGTATTTGCGGAGAAAGTGCATTATTCTTAAAAGGGTTAAAGAATAATTCCATAGTTGAATTATATCTAAGCATTGAGAGATTGATAATTAAATGTGATTTAATTATCTTGATGCATGCGGAAGATTATCAAATATAATTAAATGTGATTTAATGATTGTAGATAAGAATAATATGGATAGCAATATCCAATTATTCATAATATATTATAAATGTGATTTATAATGTATTAGAGAGAGCTAATTATGATTTATATTTGTTGATTAATTATTGGTGTGAATTGGATTCACATTGCGTAATTAATTGAAAATGTAAATCACATTATTTTGGATTGTGAAGGTGATTCACAAATCTTCAATGGCAAGGTTGCAATATTCTCAAAATAATTATGAATTATTTTTGTAGAATAATTTACAATAAGAGTTGTTGTAAATATCATGGAGATTACAAAGAGATTACAAGAAGCAAGATTGGTGGAGATTCCACCCTTCCATATTGGAAGGGTGGACGACCAAAATTTCCCTAAGGAAATTGGTGGCCGTCCACTCCATATATGGAGGGTGGATTCTCCAACCAATTAACTCCATGTTTGGTTGATTTGATTTGGGATTGAATCATATTTGAGTTATCAAATATATTTAATCTAAATTAAATTATTAGTTGTTGGTTTTTTACCAACAACAATCTTGACTATTGAAAGAAACACAAATCAATCTCATCCATTGATTTGGTGTGTCCTATGGATTGTGATCCATGGATCCCAAAATCCTATAAATATAGAGGCATATCTTGCTCTCTAGGGTTATGCTATTGAGACACAACTCTCTCGCTCTCCTTCCACACATCAACCCTCTCCTCTTCTCCATTGGTGGCCGTCCACCAAGCCCTAGATGAGGAGCCTCGTCCTCGCTTCGCGATCGCGTCGCTGCCTCGACATCCCTCGGTTCTCCATCTTCTTTGGAGTGCTTCGCTCACGAAGGTGTTCGATCTCATGCGACGAGTTCAGGAGTTCACCATGCTTGGATCAACTTCTTGGATTGCGAGGATCACACGACTCATCCCCGCGCTCGCAAGTGTCTTCTCCGACGATCGGACTTGAGACAGGAGGTCTCTTTTTTTGTAGAGACTCGATCAACCACGCTACAAGAGGTATTCCTTTGTACTTGATGTGGTTTTAGATGAAACGATCCGAGAATCGTTATTGGATCAAATGGCTTCATCATATGAAATTTTTTAAATTCCGCTGCATAGAACAACTAGTAGGACTAGTCGTTCTTTGTCGTATTCGATACGATGCTCACGCTTCCATGATGCCCTTGAGGATTATCCCATATCCTTCATACTTGAGGTTCTGGCTGAACTCCGGAGCTTCAGGTGAAGATGGGACTCGAGGTTATGGCCTCAACCTCATCGCGGAAGGTGGGGAGGCTGCTCGTCACTACACCAAACCGATCTCCAAGGGTCTCTTAGAGCAGCTGTCACTCAGCTGGAGGTGGCGGCGGATCTTCGGCCACGAAGGGTGAGTTGCATCGTCACTGCACCAAACCGAGCTCCAAGGGTCTCTCCGAGCAGTTGTCACTCAGCTGGAGGAGGATAAGGATCGAAGTGGGAGCGAGGAACGAGCTACAATGCCAGGAGGTCGAAGGAGTTGTTATATAGGCTTCCCAAGGGTGTGAGATGATCGGGCAAAAGCACGCAACCCTAGGAAGATCCGTGCCTTCCTAGGGATCCGCGAGGGTCGTGGATCCAAGGAGATGGCTTAGATGCAAAATTGGATTGAGAGGAGGTTTTATCCGACTGGGAAAAAGGGGAGAAAAAGGTCCGACGAACAGGGTCGGGTCAAGCCTGGAAGAGGGCGTTGACCTGAGGTCAACATCTGGTCCCGGCCAATCAGAAAAAAGGAATTTACAAATTATTTAAAAAATCAATAAATAATAATAAATAACTTCAAAATAAAAAGTGCAAAAAATTTAAAAAAAAATGTTTATTATTTTTCAAACTATTTTTCCTGTAATTTTTAATTATTTTTTAAAAAATAAATTAATCTATGTACAGTATAAAGTATTATATGCAAGTATAATATACCTATGTATTTTATACAAGTATTTTTATTTTATTATTTTTACATGAATACCCTAATTTTGTATTTTATTTATTAATAATATAATTTTTGGAGTATAAAATAATTTTTATTTTATTTTTATTATTTATTTACAAGTATATATAAATAGGGAGTGAGACATATATAAATGTATTTTGTACAAGTGAGAGAGGATTTTATTTTATTTTTCTAATTTTTCTTTTATTTTTGTTTTATTTTTAATACTATATACAAGGAGGTAGAAAGAATATTTTATTTTTATTTTATCTAAAATAATTATTTACAGATATAAGTAATATGTACAATATAGAGTAAATCCTATCTCTCTCTACTTGTTTTGTTTGACGATCGGGTCAAGGCTTGACCTTCCCTTGGGGTTTGGGTCACTCTGTATTTATTCTAAATACCTCCTTTCTTTTTTTTCCTTTATTTTTTTTATTTGTGCACAAATACATGCTAAATATACAATGTTAACAAATACACGCTGAGTGCTAACTTATTGTATTTACAGCTATCTACATGATGCCCTGTCAAGATAAATAGCTAAATCAAAAGAATAAAGAGTGAGAATCAGGGATTCATCAATACCCATGTTCGCTATATCCTGCATAAGTCATACCTAAGATGTTTTCATTATATTCAGTATTTAAAAATTTAAACTCTGTAATTGAGAAAATCCGATAAAGAAATAATTGCAACATGAACTTACAAAGTTGGTTCCTCTTGTGACAACCCTTGTCCGCTATATCCCGCATAACCCTTACCTAAAAGATTTGCATTATATTCAATATCTTAAAAAGTAAACACTAAATTGAGTTATTGAGATAATTAGATAAATAAATTGCAACTTGAAATCCCAAAAGTTGGTTATTATTGTTGGGGCCCTCCCTACTATAGACCGCATAGCTCATATATAAAATATTTACATCATATAATTATAAAAATAAGTTGTCCAAAAGAGAATTAACTAAATCTAAAGTTACATCAAAGAATTAACGAAACATGATATTCCAAAGGTATGCTGCTCTTGTTGTACATGTACGGCTGGTCATATTGATAGAATGGATACATTAAAGAAAACATGTTGATTGTGTCAACAAAATACGTAATTGCATCTTCAACTTTTGCCTTCATAGTTATAAAGTTGTTAATCATTTAATTTCGTCCAGATCATTCCTTCTTTGTAGAATTGTATCCACCTATTTAATTTATGATTCAATAAATTAATAGAATATAACAAAAATAAAGTTAATTACATGCAATATACCAGACGTCTTTTTATTGGCCCATGTGGTTCATAAGCTATTACAGAAGGTGGATTTACATCTGGATCCACCTTCTTGTTATACTCTAGTAACAATGCATGTAGACATCATTGTTCCATCTCCATACTCAAAAGACTATTGTTTACTCTCTGTCCTCCCAACGATCCATGTATTGTCGATATAAAATAGACCAAACTGAGATGCCACTACTTGTGTTTTATTGGGTCGAGAGACAACGTTTATCCTCTCAACAAACGCCAGGATATGTTATCGCATATCAAATTGACAGATAACACGATCTAGTAGATGCATAACTATAACATCACAACAGATAAGTGGTACTCTACTCACCCAAATAACCTAACCATTTTGACAAAGCTGATGCAATTGTGTGATTTCTTCGCCCATGTAGGGCATTCAATTTATCTACATTCATTAGAAAAGAAAGACATGTAATAATTCACTCGATTTTATAAACGTTTACTTTTTTCAATATTTACCTGATGAGACTTCTACATATCCATCTCGTTATGGTAAAATACAAGTGTCGCATTCTTTGTATTCTCCTTGAAACTTCATACACCTATCCATTTTAGGGCCAATGATCCTCTTTGGATTCTATAAGCATTAATTTTCGTGTGATTTAAATATTCTAATATTAAAATTAATTTTTCTCTTATAAATGGGATTAATTATTAGTTAAAAAATATTATTAAATCATAGATAAAATTTTAATTACAAAACTAAAAAAATATTAATATTATAGAGCAAATAAGATATTAGATTAAATATTCGTCTTTGTGTGATTTAAATATTCTCATAAATGTGTCATGTTAAAGGAAAATGTACAAAAATTAAAAATAATACATACTTTTAAAAATAAATATTAGTATTATACATTCAATTTTAATTGTTATATTTAAAGATAGAAAATGAGAATTTGTATCAAAATGTATTCATCGTTGTTGTTTTACTCTTAACATAGATCTAATAATCAATCAATGTTTTTTTTTCTTAGATATGTCATCCAACAATGTTCTCATATTATTATATTGAGATGGGTCGGTGAGTGTATCAGATGATCATATAGACTATATCAAGGGACAAAATTGTTTGGTTATATTCCCGCGTCATATAACTTACTTTGATCTTGGGTCGAGTTTCCAAAGCAACTGATATTCCACTCGATCGATACATCCTTACATCAACATGTAAGTGTTTGTATCAAGGATCTACATTTTACCCAACACCAATTCATTATGATAAATCCACTTTAGCAATGATGGATTCAACCGGCAAAGTGAGGTTCATTCACCTATTTGTAGAAGCTACCCCTCTAGTTCATGAGAACATGCCATTATCATCGAGGTAATATAGTCATATTTAAATTAAAGAGTAATCATGTCTTCGCATCCTCTAAACTGACAAATATATATATATGAGGAAAATGGGGCTGCCCCCTAGGGGGAGCTAACTTAGCTCACCCCGCCTTATTTTCTTCAAATTTTTTATTTTTTTTGAAAATTTTTCCGTGAATATTCATCACTATATCCCTATATTATATTATAAAAATTTCTTGTGAAACAAAGACTCCTACGGCCTCCATGTAGACAGTCATTTTCTTAACGGTCTCAAGATTTTTTAAGTCGACCCCGTCTGGATGGAGGTCGTAGGAGTCTCTATTTTGCATGAAATTTGAATGACATAATATAAGAATATAATAATGAATTTACATAATTTTTATTTTAAAAAAAAAATAAAAAGACACGCGAAAAATGGGGTGGGGGGAGCTAAGTTAGCTCCCCCTATGGGGCATACACATTTTACCATATATATATATATATATATATATATATATATATATATTAATCAGGCCAACAAATGACTCAATGGATGAGAATATCGATGATCCCTCACAATTAAATGACAATGATGATTTGTTGACACAAATATCTGAAGAAGATAATGATGAAATTGATATTGAATCTCATTCGTCTAACGAAGAAAATATAAATAATAGCATATGTCATGATTTTTGATATGATTCATTAGCATTGAACTTTGACAATTAAGATAAGAGACACTCTTATTGTACGAATAATGAGGCGTTTTCAAAGTACCAATGGAGAAGTTGTCTCATATATGTGACCATGAAATTACAGAGGTGGAAGATTTTGCATTTGTTGGGAGACAAGGTGCTCCTACCGACGATTCCGGAATAGATTATTAGTTGTGTAGGAGTTACGAGTTGAAGAAGGATTCACAATATAATCTTCAAAATGGAGTATGTAAAATCATGTCCAATATAAATCCAAAGCCTCAAACAAGCAAATTCTGACTGTTGTATACATTTATGAAGATTGTGGATGACATTTGCAAGCATCCAAGCAGAAATCCCACAATGATTGCTATGTTTCAAGGTATAGAGGAAAGCACATATGCAGAAATATTGTACTCTTATCGAACACAGTCAATGCACTTCGGTTTTTGTAGTTCAAACATATTATCCTCATTTAGATCACAAGTTGGTATGACCTTGGGTGCAATTATATATAAAATAAAAGATGAGTTGTAGATAGAGATTAAGTACATGTCATCTTAGAATGCAAGGAGATGTGCAATGGATATTGTTTATGGGAATAAGTATATGTCTTATTGTAATATTCAGAGATTCATTCGTAGTTTAGAACGACACAATCCCGGAATTTATACATGGTTTTATACAGAACTAGGAAAAACCATGATGAAGATATATTTTAAGATATTGTTTGTTTCATTTGGTCCTTACCGCAGAGCATTCAGATTTTATCAGTTTGTTTTAAGTATTGACGGAACACATTTGTATCGAAGAAATACTGGACACATGTAAGTGGCCACAATCTTCGATGCGAATAATGGTTTATTTCTACTTCTATTTGCTATTGTTGAAAAAAAATGAGAACATTACTACTTAAAGATGGTTTACGAATCTAATAAGGCAAATCATCGACTGTAGGGATATCTACTTTACCAGTGATTAGTTTACCGGTTTGAAAGATGCTATTAGTAGTTTATTTCCACTTAGAGAGGGATTCAATCATCATCATTGCTTTCGTCACATTCATACAAACATGCATCATGCTGGACACAAGACTCTCTCCATTTAAAGTTGATTTTATGTTGCTGGTGAAGAGTCATGCGAAAATAAATTCTATAGCATGATGTAAAATATTAACATTCCTGATAACGGACACCGATACAGACACATGACCACAAATTTGTCTGAAAGTTTCAGTGGTGTCATGAAAGGAGCATGTGGTTTCCCGATTATATCACTTATTTTAACAATATTTTTCAAAATCAATGGTTATTTCAACGATCAACGATGCAGTGAATCAGAAGAAATAACAACACATTTAACCAAGAAATATGAAGACTTACTTGAGAGAAATACTAGAGAAGCTAGATCATGTCACGTCCGAAGATTTACACTAGCATAACTTCTAGTGTTAGATCGAGATGGATATGCCTAAGAAGTAAACTTAAATGGTGAGTAAAGCGATTACATATGTGGATTTATGCAAATGAAGCACTTCATATGCCCTCATGTCATAGCCGCAGCTGCCCACACATGTACACATCTAAATAACTACAATCTATGTTCACAGTATTTTTCAAGCGAGTATTATCGTCAAGCATACATATTCTTCTTTCATCCAATCCCCAATCATCACTATTGAGGAGCAGAAGATGAAGCCATTATGTTATCTTCGATTACCGGGAAGAGGAATCGCAGACGTTCGGTACAAGGAAGAATTCAAAATGAAATGGATGAAATGTGTTTGCGACCGAAATTGTGTAAAATCTACAAGCAACTAGGTCACAACAGATTATGTTCTCTATGGAGAAACTAAGATTTATATCATATGATAAGTAAAATGTAAGTAAGTGCATTATCACAGTTTAATAAGAAATTTATTTATAAATGTTGTTTAATTGAGTGTTTATTTTTTTATTAACATAATGACTTGCTAAATATAGATAGCACATATGGATAGAATACCTAGTCCAGTAGATGCATATGTGTTGTACATGCAGAGCGAGCATTGATGTTTGCAGCATATCAGTTTGGTAAGTATTTAAATTGATATTATGTTGTATATAAGAGGGAAGTAATGAGCTCTTTTTTGTAGATTTGATTCGTAGAATACCATGAGATGCTCATTGGAATTCTTTAGAAGAAGAGTGCAATGGTGGATCTATTGTTAGAATTATTAGGATCTCATGCATAGTGAGCATGAGAAGGGTACATATTTACTGAAGCGATGACGACCTGAGACACATACTATTCATTTTTGATTTGGCGAGGTGACTATTACACTGTAGCATATGGGATTAATCAGTGGTTGGAGGTCGACGGTTTGCCTGTTACTGGTCTGGAAGTTCCGACAGGAGGATGGGATGCACTATTTTTAAGCTTGTTAGGTGCTATACCTACCCGCGTAAAGAGTGGTAAGGTGAAGCTATCATGGGTAAGGGATACCTTCTTTGGTCATGATGATCCACTACTAGATATCGAATATGAACATGACACAACACGTAGAGTGTGGGCACTAATATTTTATAATATTAGAGGCAATGTTCACGTAGATAGAAACAACGATATGGTACCTCTTAGGTAAGCATCTGCAATCCTTACAAATAAGTCCTGCATTGATTTACTACAACTAATTAATAATATTTAATTTGTTCAAATAGATACCTACTCTAGTTACATGAATTGGAAGAATGTGTTCAAGTTGCTTGGGGTGTTGCTGCTTTAGCACACATGTATTTTGAGAAGAACATTGATCAAAGATATGCAAATCTAGAATTTATTGTTTTCATGGTTTACAGGTATGTATGGTATTACAAGTCTCATTGTCTTGATTTATGTTGATTAACATTAATAATATGCAAGTTTGGGCATGGGAGCACGTTCATATAGGAAGGCATGTTGTGAAGGATCGTGCACGACAACGAAATTTATTTGATATTAATTAAATTGTATATCTCATTAATGATTAGATATGAAAAATTATATGTGTAAACTTAAAATTATATGCAATAAAGATTGTCTTCAAAGCGAATAGATATATCCGAATAGATAATGAGAGATATAATCAAATATCCACAAAAAAATATTATACTCTAACGATCAAAATACCTGAAGAAAAATGGTTACGAAAAAAGAAGATTGATGTTTTCGCTCTTATTCGAATAAGAATTACGGAAGTCATATGAGAGAAGAACAATTCAAGAGAGATTGAGAGGGTTGAGAAGAAGAAATGAGGAGGAAGAGGGGTTGGGAGGAGATGTGAGGAATTGAAGAGGGGGAAGGGGTTTATATAGGAAGAAAAGGGAGGGGGCAATGACCAGTTTTGCCAACGATCGTCCCCTCCAAATCGGCAGTTGATGTGCCGATAGATGCATATTTTTTAAATATCTTATGATGCTACATATTTAATTAAATATAATTATTTTAATAACTATTTTTAAAAAAGTCCCATCACATGTGTTTATAAATTTTCGAAATTTATGAACACTGTAATAATGTATATTGCACTGGCCCACCTAACGTAAAGTCGTGGGCCCGCCGGGGATCGCATCTACACAAACATATTTAGATGCTTTTCCTTAAATGTTATAGAAACCTCTATATACTCTATTTAAAATTGAGTTTTTCACCGTTATCTTGACACGTGGTTTGATTGCCGTGTTTCCTCCCCCTCCCCTTTCTAGCATTCCTGCTTCAACTATTTTTTAATACATATACTGACACAGGTTCTCACGCACTCCCTAAGGTCGTCACATGACTCTCTATATTTTCTCTCCCTCTCCAGTCACGTCATCTTTCTATTCTCTCTCACCCCCAAGTACCTTCCTCTTACAAAAATAGAATCTTATCAAATAATTTATTAATCTTCACGTGACTCTTTCCATATCTCTCCCAAGATTCTCTGTTCTCTCTCCCTTTTATATCCACGTGACTCTCATTCTCTCTCTCTACTCTTAATTTTCCATCCACTCTAATTTTTAATATATATTTTTATAAAGTAACAAGGTGTCATTATTTCATCAATTATTTCAAAAACACACTACAAGAATTAAAGCCTTAAACGTACATTTAAATAAACTAAGAGTACTAATTATTGTATGTTTTTATATTATTAAATAAATAATTCCATTTATTTGTATTGTATCAATTATAAAGATTTTAAACTTTTCAGATTAAGTTTTTTATACATTACTTCTTAATTAAATTATTAGAAATTATATAATACTTTATAGTTTATACAACTTCATATCTAATGATATTATGATAATTCTTTTATAGACAATATAATATAATAATTACTCCCTATGACTTTCTTTCTAGTGCTCTCAATTTCTCTTTTCTTTCCTTCAACAATTGTATTCTTCATTTTTCACATGCTGCATTCTTTTAAAAATATAGTTTTATAAAAGAACAAGGTGTGATTATTTCATCAATTGTTTTATATAAAGTATCCAATAGTCTACACAAGTTCCTATCGTAAGGATATATTTGTAAAAAATTGAAAGCACCAATAATTTATGGAAAATGAAGAGAATTTCTCAGTCTATCAATTTTTTTACTATTTATGGTATCATTATACTAAATCTATTTTCTATTTGTATGTTAACAACTATAATCTCAACATTCGAATTAAATCATTATATTCGATTCTAAATAATCTAAATGCATTATATATATACACGATATGTTAAGCATTTGGAATTATCAATATAGTTATTTCTGTTGGGTCCTTCTGCCATCCTCAAAGCTAATATCCCGTCGTTGCAACTTGATATGCATGTCAATATTTATTATTGGTAAGCAGGTTCAATATTTATTATAGTCTTCCATTATCATAAAATTATCTACGAAAAGTTATGTAAAAACTAAGCAAAATAGGCAATGTAATGTCATTGTAACCTCTTTCTCATTATCATTTAGTTATTAATTCGATAATATTAGATAACCAAGTTGAGCATTATTAATCGAATATGAACATCTAAAATTACTCTCAAAATATTATTAATGTGATTTACTTTCATATTTTATTCTGTTATTGCTGACAAAGTATTCTCTTGCTTTGATTGTAAAGTGCAATCTTTTCCTTCTCACTTATTGTAATGAAAGTTGTTAGTCATTTGTATAGCACAACATTTCCCATATATATCTTGGTATCTTTTTCTAGCAAATGAATATGCTAACAAAATATTATAGACATGATGTAATTTTATATTTAATTATGTTATTGCTGAATATTTATTTTCTATATATATTTTGCACCTTTGGGTGCACATATGTGAATGTGCGTCGTATAATTTGAAAGATTAAAATTAGAAGATACATTTTGAAAAATCTCTAAATATTTAATTTAATTTATAATAAAAAATATTACACTGTAGATCAAATATATGAGAAGATTAATATGTACAAGGTCCATCTCTTTATAAAACCGCACAATCCTCGCCTCTATCCTCATCTCTATTATGGATCTGCAGTTTTTTAGATGGAAATTATACTAAAACGTTCACCGAATTTTAAATATTATATTTATTCTCTTTACACCTTTTTCATTGCAATCATTTTTTATTTAATTAAAATATTTAAAATTAATATTTAAAATTAATTTATATTCCGCTGCGAAGCACGTGTAACATCCTAGTTTAAGTAAAAGAGAAACCACAATGACAAGCACTTAATTAATACAACACGTACTACTGGCAGCTGTCATGGTCTTGATACCATCATAGACATCCATCCACAACAGTACCAATAGCCTCGACAGCGTCCACAGGGTGTAGACCGATAGGGATGAAAAAGCCTGGATACTGATACAAAAATAAGTATAATCACATCCTTATCTATTTTAAAATACGAATACGAATGTGGATATGAATATTAACGAATGTAAAAATGTATTACCATA
Organism: Ottelia alismoides; assembly: GCA_037367405.1. NCBI lineage: Eukaryota > Viridiplantae > Streptophyta > Magnoliopsida > Alismatales > Hydrocharitaceae > Ottelia > Ottelia alismoides. The sequence goes on along the minus strand of JAZKJV010001679.1, from coordinate 41,643 downwards.
TCCTTAAAAACGAATACGAATGTAAAATGAATACGAATCAGATACAAATAATAACAGAAATATTTAAAAGATTAACTAACATATACATGTGATTTGCACATAAAATAGGTATTCTAGATATATTACTTTCATAACAATTATATCAACAATGGTGAATGCAATCATAAAATGTTGTTACACATAGTTATAAATAAATATATTACTATACTTATGTATGAAAACGAATATACGAATGCGAATGCGAATATTAGCGAATGCCAAAGTGATATCCATATCCGCATCCATTTTAAAACGAATATGAATATCTAAATATGTACAAAACAAATATGATAGCGAATCGGATACGAATATATTCACATTCGTTTTCATCCCTAGGGAGAGCAGAGAGGATCTTCTGCTGTGGTGTTGTGCCTGCTGTAATCGTGGGATGATCGAGCGGTTCACACGATTTTGCATTGTACGGATCCACAAAAAGTGCAAAATTGTGCGTACCACTCGATTAAGATCGAGCGGTTCCCATGGCCACAACAAACTCTATTGCATTTTGACCCGCAACAGACGATCTGGGTCCAAGGGAGAGACTCTTTACTGACTAGGGGGGGGTGTTATTTGATAGAGCCTTTGCTGCAAGGGAAGAAGAGGATGCCTGCTAAGTGTGACTGGTATGCCATTATACAACAAGTTGGAGGATGTAAGTAGAGATGAGCATTAGGTTGGGTCGATTCTGACTCTGCTCATGAATATGACCCAAGAGGCCGACCCGTACCCACCCCGATTTACATCGGGTCCGGCTCGGGCCGAATATTTTGCCCATTAATTAAATGGACGGGCTTGGGTCGATTTTAGTCCAAACTCATTAGCCCACAGGCATGAGACTCACGGCCCAATAAAATGTCTCATATAACAGTCCATACTAAAAAATTTTTGTAGTGTATTGTTCCTTATAAAATTTTCTCACTACACTTCTCTCATTGTTCCTTATATTTGTATCTCGTATGTACATTCTACTTTCTTTGTGGATCGTTAGTTTTGAATGAATGCTTCCTCGTATACACATTCATCTTCATTGTTCCATCAATCAACCTGAACCTGATTCCATATTAATCGGACCAAATCCGTGGGCGAGAAGAAGACGACCTGAATGGCCTGCCCCGATGCTCATCCCTAATTCTTCTGTCCCCAATCACAGCTATGAACACTATAAATGACAATTTCACACAGAGGATTCTCAATTAAATTTTGTTTTCTTACGGAACATTTTCATGAACACCCCCGTCAAACATGGTTGTTATAAATTTAACATTGAAAGACATATTGGTCAATATTTAAATTATCCATTAGCTGATACTACAAAAAAATCAGGCTAAGGCAACAAATAATCAATATTTGTTGGCATATGTTCCGTAGTTAAAAATATATAATATTGAATATAACAAACTTTTTCATTCATTTATTCCAGACTTATTAAAATTAATTTGCTTATGTTTTGATTTGGAATCAAATATTCTTTGTGTCTTGCAATGATCCTTAATTTGATCCTTAAGAAAAAGACAAGTTCCATGATACATGTGATATTTGTTACTAGTTTGAGTTTGCGATATTTTGTAAAATACATGTGCTTGGGTTAATTCTTTAAATTTGCAACGAATTTTGTATTTGGCATACACTTCTTGCAACGATGTAATAATAAAAATGGTTGTTTGTTGGCTTTTTCTTATGATCGTTGTTAAATTTAGCAATGATCAATACAAATTTAATTGAATCAGTTAACGGAAAAAAGTAATTGGTATACGAATCTTTAGCCACGAATATGACATTTGCTACTAATTAAAAGAGAAAAAGATAAGTTGTCAACAAACAATGTTCATTGTTATACCATTTTTGTCAGAGCATAGGACCACGAATATTCAGTATTCATTGCCCTAGGTCATTGTTGTTGTAGTGTGAGGTCAATTTTGTTTGTAGTAAGACATGTTTTCGACATAGATCCATTATGTATTGTGTATAATAGATTTTTCATCACAAAGTAGTGACAATGAACACAAGACTACAAGAAAATTAACTTATGTTAATAAATAACTTCATTTGTTGACGTATCTTTCGATATTAAATTTACAAGAAAATGAACATAATTTGATGCAAAGTTGACTTTTATTCTTGTAGTAGCAATGGATATCATATTCGTTGCTGAATTTCATATAACAACGAATTATTTGTTGTTTTACTAGTTAAAAATTGTATTATTTTTTGCTAAGTTAGAAGAAAAATCAACCGATAACCATTGTTATATAATTTGCTGTTAGGAATATAACAAAATTACAATAATCATTGCAAATATAAAAAATCAAGTTACAAATTTTTTCGTTATTATACATTTAACTATGAAAAATAGGACAACGAATATTAAATTATTCGTATATATAAAATTCGATGTTACAAATCATCCCCACAACATTTTTTATATATTGATTATATAAATATATTTGATTCTATGAAGACATTCTTTGCTAATTGGTTCATAATATTATCTTTGGTGAGAGGGAACAGATCCCCTACTGTAGCGGTCCTTGCTCTAACGCAAAGGATCTGTTGGATGGGGATCGGATGACCCTTATAAAGGGTCGGAGTGGTCGACACGCATCTCGGGACTATACATTCTCCATCCAACGGATCCACTGTGTTACAACATAGGATCATTTATGTGGTGAGAGTGCTTGTATTTTGTATGTTAATTTACTCACATTTGTGATAAAAATCTGCTATCATACTTTTGCCGATCTTGTGGTGAGGAAGATTCCGTTGCCACAAGTTAGATATTTTGGAAGGAAGATTTGGATTATTGATTAAATTATTCGACTAATAAATTTATCTTTTTATTTATTTAGTACAAGAATACTTGAAGTGGATACAACAACAACAACAAAGCCTTTTCCCACAATTAAGAAGGGTCGGCTACATGGATTCTTCGCCTCCATTCATATCCATTCATATCTATCTTGGGTCAATCTCGGATTTATATCCAAAAAACTAAGATCCCTTCGTATAGTCTCTTTCCAACACTTCTTGGGCCGTTCTCGCCCTCTCTTAGCCGGCTCAACATCCCAACACTCGCTTCTCCTAACCGGTGCATCAGTTGACCTTCTTTGCAAATGACCAAACCATCTTAAGCAATTTTCTCGCATCTTATTGATGAATACTCATTCATCACTCTTTATTCTTATATTTTAGCTACAAAAACCTTTGCAAATGCATGTATATAGTTGTAAATAGAAATAATTACCAAAAGCATGCATTGTGTAAAAACCTATAATTAGCACGTTTTTGGGCAAAAATAAAAGAATAAAGATTAAAAAGAAAAAGAGGAAAATATTTAGAATAAATATTGAGCAACCTAACCCAAGGGAGGGCTCAGCATGGGCCTGACCGCATAAAAGCCAAAGTAGAGGGAGATAGGGGCTCATGTGTGTAAATATTTATGTAAATAAAATAAAAGTATTTTCCTCACACAAATAGATTAACATAGGCTTGTAAATATTTATATATATTTATAAATATAAAATTAAAATAAAAATATAAAAAAATCAAAAAGAAGATAAAAACATCACTCACCATGTATATAGACCATCCACATCCATATTTATTTAGCTTTGTAAATAAATAAAATTAATTTCCAAGATTTTTGTAAATATTCTACATTATATAATGTAAATAAATAAAATAAAAACAATTAAAATTAAAACAAAATAAAAATAACAAAATTAAAAACATAAAAATATATTGTAATTATACCATGTATATATATGTACATATCTATTTACTTCTCCTATGTATATAAATAATAAAAATAAAATAAAAATATCTTTTTATTCCTTATTTTATGGTATAAATAAATAAAATATAAAATGGGAATAAAATTGTATAAAAAACAAATTTAAAATCAAAATTAGAAACCTATATATTGTATATATACCTATATATGAACCTACTATGTACATACCTTATTTTTACTTTGAAAAAATTAATTAAAAATCACTAAAAATTAGAAAAAATTAAAAGAAAAATATTTCATGTTTTAACTTTTTAATAATTCGGCCATTAACTACCCTTAATTTCACTTTCAAATATCAGCCACGTGGCCGCTTCCTATTGGCCCTGGGGATTGTTGACCGCCAGGTCAACTGCCCCCCCAGGACCACTTCCCACGGGCTTTGACACCCGACCCGACTTCTCGGATTTTTCGTGTCCAAACCAGATCATCCTTCCCCTAAACCCCGGGTCCGAATTAATCATGATACATCCGAGACCCTCGCCGGAGCCCCCGTCTCGGGATCCGCGCTTCCCAATGCCCTACCCGCGCTCGTCTTCCCGGACTCTCCAACATATATAACTCCAGCTCCGCCACCTTCATTTCCTATCTTTGGCCACTCGTTCCACCCCCAGTGAGCTCCATTGCATAGGCGAGAGTGACAACTCGTCCCCCGTGGTGTTGCAGCGAGGAGGGAGTGCGAGCCCAATGATCCGGCGAGTATCACCGCCGTGCTCCGCCCTGAGCTGGAGCTCGAGCCTCGGACGTCGGTGCTCCGTGAGGCGAAGACCCAGAGCTGCGCAAGCTCGCCCATAGCCTATTCAGCCACCCAGGTAGACCCTTAGCCTTTTTCTTTTCGCTAATTTTAGGTTACCCCCAAATCTCGTCGTCGCCGTTCATCTCTGATTCCGGCCACCCCCGCCTTTCACTCGATCATCGGACCATACCATCACCTCTGCCTTCTTCCCACGTACGTTCTCCACACTCCCATTCAACCTAGCTTGCACAGGAGCTGGGGCTCAAGCTCCTCCGTCCCCACTCTCGCCGGAGCTCGCCCATATCGCACCATCGTCCACCTTCACCTCGCCTAACCGGGTCGAGGCAGTTTGCCCTCGACCCGCGAGTCTTCTGGTCTATCTTGCAGGTATATCCAAGCCCATCTGAGGGCTTGGACCATTCAGTCCAGGAGCTCTACCTCCGTCGACCTCGCTGGAGCTCCCCAGAGCTCGGCTGGGTCATCGGAGGCCACCAGCAGCTGCGGAGCGTCACGCCGGAGCTTCTCCGATCTTCAGAAGCAGCAGAGGAGTCTCGGAGCGAGCGTACTGGGCCAGCGAAGTTCGCAGGTCACCTGTTCTTCGAGGATCTCCAGCAGCCGTCCGATCAGCCTCCCGCTCCAGTTTTCATCTGGGCCGTCCATTCCAGGAGCAGCAGCCACCGTCAGATCAGTGGAGGATTCATCCCAGCCGTCGGTCCAGCGAGGTTTAGCCACCGAGAGCCTCCACCGTTCGATCCCCCACGTGGAGTAACCTCGGCAGTCCGATCACTGCGAGGACCTCAGCGTTGGAGTGCCACCCGATCCAGACCATCCGATTCTCCACGTGGCATCCATCCAGCGGCCCGCATTAATAAAGGGTAATTTACCCTTAGGCCCCCTCTTTTATTTTATTTAGTATTTAGTCTTGTAAATACATAGTGTAGTTGTTTAGTTTTTGGTACTTTTGCATAGAGAACCCTGCGCTAGATTTTATTTGCTGATATGCCCCTTTGTATGGTGTGACACTTGCGTCGACACGTGATTTTCTGGGCTTTTTGCATTCCATGCCCTGTAGTTCTGAGATGTTAAGTAATGAATGAAAACTTTTGAGATATTGCATTTATACCCCTGTGCGTATTTTAATTGTGCATGTGCGCTTTTTATTGGGTAATTTGTAGACTACCCCCTGGACTTTTGGTACCTATTACCAAATAGTCCTCGAAAGTAGTTTTTATTACATTTGGGTCCCTGAGTGCCTCAGGCATGCGCGACGCGCGTGTTCACCTGGGAATTTTGCACCAGACCCCTCAGGACTTCGGGTATTTGCACTTAGGTCCCTGTGCACAATACCCTCTTTCTATTTTTGAATAAAATAGCAAATCACCTCCAAATCCAACGAAAATTGGACACATGGCTCCTGCCATAGTGTAAAATTTTCGAGGATTTTTGGAGATATTTTTGTATTGATTTGATATTTTTAAAAATTCAAAAATATCTACTTTTGTTACTGTCTAAGTTGAAAAACCACCAAAAAATATTAAAACTCATTTAAAAATTACAAAAAAATTACTTACTGTTTGTCTTTGCTTGCTTGATTTCCTAGCCAATTTTGGCTGTTTTGCATTACTTAAAACACCTAAAAATTGAAAAACACTTAAAATCTTATAAATAAATTAAAAACCCAAAAACAATAAATTAGGTGCTCAAATTTTCCTTGTTTTATTCTCTATACAGGAAAATTACTTTCAAGCTTATTGGTGACTCCTAGGTATTTTATCTAGGTCCCTTAAGCTCGGCTGGACAGTACCCTCTTTTCTTTTCACTGTTTGATTTTTAGAAAATTAAATAAACATCAGAAAAATCCCAAAAATTCACCAAAAATAGTAAAAATTATAAAACACATAAAAATATTTTTATTTGAATTTTTGGTTGATTTTTAGTGCATTTAATAAATTGTTGAAGTGTGTAGTTTCCTTGTCTTTATTATTTTCTTAATATCTTAAAAATCCAAAAAAATATAAAAAGACTTAAAAACACCAAAAATACATTTTTATTTCTTTTTCCTTTCTTTTTGACTACTTCGTAGGCCGCGAGGCCAATCCGTGCTCCTTGTGTTCGACCCTGGTTGCTATACCAGGTTAAATTAATAGCAAGACCGCTATCGTGTTTTGAGTTGATTTTCTCTCTTTATTGGTGGTCTCTTCTTTTTCTTGATTGACACATTTGAGTCTGATTGCTCGTGTCGCAATGACCATCTAGATACCTGATCACCTGAGTAGTCAGATTTTCAGCTCATCAGAATGGCGCCGTTGCCGGGGAGCACGGCTTAGTAGTTTTCCTTTTATTTTCGTTTTTGTTTTCGTGGCTTTTCGCGGCTCTTCCAGAGTTCGCGGTTTTTCGCAGCTTTTTGTTTTTATTTTATTTTTGCTTTATTTTATTTTATTTCCTTTTATTTTTGCTTTTGTTTGATTTTTGAGTGTTTATTTTATTTTGCATTTTTGCATATAGACCCTCATTTTATTTTCATTTATTTTTCTTATTATTATTTGATTATTTTTATTGGTCCGACCACTCTATTTCTTTCTTGCGAGGGCCCGAGGACCGAGGCGGCCGATTTCAAGAAGCTGACGCAACCGCGAGACTCGGAGGCGGCTCCCTTCTGCACGGAGCCGCAGGAGAGCGTGAGGGAGAGACTGAGTGGGAGAGGATTAGTATAGTTTCTATTTTTCATTTTATTTTATTTTTGTAATAATACAGGGACTCAGAGACTCTTGGACTTTGCTTGGTTGACTAGCGGGTCTGTTTCGCCGAGCACCGGTGTGCTCGGGGGACCCTTAGGTTTTTCGCGGTTTTTCTCGCGGTTTTGGTTTTCTTATTACTGCCTTTGACGGTTTTCAGCGGTTTTTCATCGAGCCTCTAGACTTAGGATTTTCTACTTGATTGTGTTGTAATTAGTAGGGTCCCCACACCTAATTGCTTGCCTGTTCCTATAGTGCGCTTAATTGGACCTACTAATAATTGATTAAGAAAAATAACTGATTCATCTCCTTCGTAGCCTACGTGCCGTAGTCTGCCCCGCAAAGCGCTTTCTCCTACCCCCGATGTGTCGGGCAGAGGAGGGGTAGACCGAGACCGGACCTTTGGCTTGGAGGATCGGTGACTAGTTAGACGGTTCTTCGAGTAGACTTGCTCATCTAGGACTCGGTTTTCATCGCTGCACCATTTAGGTAGTTTTATTTCAGTCTTTACATTTCTGTGCGGATCACTTGCATGTAGAGTGCTGGAGGAAAGGTACGCATTTCTATCTCTGCATGCATCATTGATTTCATCGCGCATCGGCTTTTTCGTCTTCTTCCCCCTGTTTTTGATTAAATAACCAGGAGAACCGAAAAATTCGTTAGGCCTTTGTTTTTATTGAAAAAGATTAAAAAGAAAAACCATAAAATTGGGACTGCTAAAACTATCGACCCTAAAAGACACCTCACTTAAAAATTTGTCTTGGGGAGAGCAACCCCCTCATTGTTTGGTTTGATTGCGCGAGAGAGTAACCCGCACCCTAGGTAGAGCCCTCCGGTGCTATTTCCAGCTGACTACCGACTCTTCCGTGCGGGCCAGTCGGTTGGAGTAGCATCGGGTATCCCAACAGGTCACGTAAGCGCTCTGATAGATTGATTGTTCACCTAATAAAAATTGACAAGATAATTTGACCGAGCCTTTACGGTCTTCAGCTCGTGTTGTGTTGGTGAACAGAGGGTTTGGTTGCCAATCATAGTTTCTCCAGATCTCATCCTCCTTACTCGTCAGATCACGATGATGGGTAGACGCTCACTTAGGCAGCCTCTGGCTGCACCGCTTTCGGGCACGTCTACCCATTCATCTAGGTTGGCCCGCGAGAGCCGAGACCAGTTCTCCGAGCCCGAGTATGATTCCGCCCTGTTCCCCCTCGACCCCCTTTCTTTCGGTTCTGAGAGATATGAGCCAGAGGAGAGACTAGCAGATTTGACAGCACCTGAGTTTGGCTCATTTGATTTTGCAGACGCCATGGCCGGCAGTTCTGAGGATCGTTCCCGAGGTCAGCCTGAGCACTTTGTGCTGGACCAGGGCGCGATCAACTCCACCCTGATCGCCTCCTTAGAGACCGTGCAGCAGCAGTTGAGGGATCAGGGAGCATTCATGCTCGACATGAGGAGAGAGATGGAGCAGTTGTAAGCAGAGAGAGCAGAGCGAGAGCAGAGGAGAGACGGGCCGAGGATCCCAGAGGATGCTGATGCAGCAGCCGCAGCAGCCGCAGCAGCGGCAGCCGCCGCAGCCGCGGCCAGAGGACCACCGACACCGATGCGGTAGTTACACAACCCCGGATCGACGTTGACGCACCACTGGGTAGTACTTCTAGCCATCGTGGGGGACTTCAAGTTCCCCCCGAACACTTTGCAGCTACTCCCCCGCTTCCACGGACTCGCCACTGAGGAGCCCCATCTCCACCTCCAGGAGTTTCTGATGATTTGCAGTACTGTCCACGACCGTCAGGTGGACCAGGACACGATCAGGATGATCGCCTTTCCCTTTTCCCTAGCAGACAGAGCAGCCACCTGGCTGAAACACTTGGAGAAGTTCGTTTACACCTGGGAGCAGCTCCGCACCGAGTACTTGAACAAGTACTATCCACTCGGGCGGACCAATGCAGCGAGAGCCCTCATCAGCAACTTCTCCATGCTCCCCAACGAGCAATTCCATGAGGCTTGGGAGAGGTTTTGTGAGCTGACTGACCGATGCCCGTACCATGATATTTCGAAGCCGAACCTAGTGCAGAGCTTCTTCAGCGGGCTGACACCAGAGCTCCAGGGCTTGATGAATGCTTCTTGTGGCAGGTCTTACTTCGCCAAGGATCACGACCAGGTCTGGGCCATCTACGAGGAGATGGCCGAGAACTATATGGTGATGTCCCAGACCAGGTTATACACTCAGGGAAGACCCCAGCAACAGCCAGGACCCGTGCAGTACCAGAGGATAGCACGGGTCGACGCCGGTCCATCCAGTTCATCCGCAGTAGCAGCAGCACAGGCAGAGTCGTCCGCTGCAGATATGGACATCATTAGTGAGAAGTTGGATCGGATGAAGCTGATTGAGAAGAAGCAGTGCCAGGGCATCACGCAGATGGAGCAGATTGCACAGACTCTGAGCGACATGAAGACCCAGCTCAAGTGTCTCCAGAAGGCACAGACGGCTTCACACCCCCGTCTTCAGTCGCGAGGCGATACTGGCGGCAGCAGCAGCTCGTTCCAGCGCTCCAGCTCACACCAGCAGCCTAGATAGGTTCACCTTGTACAGGCGGAGCCGTACCAGTAGCCGCAGCCTACCTACCCGTCACCACCATCTCCAGACTTGCAGATGGTGGTATACCAGCCGGATCAGCCTTTGGCAGTACTCCCACCAGCCTAGTACGACGCAGAGCCGTTGATGGATGTCAACGGGATTTGGTATGACCGTCCTCAGCCTGGGATCCGACGAGACCATCCTGGATTCAGGTGGGGGAGTGGAGGTACCCAGCCCCAGTAGCAGCCATCTGGCCAGGGAGGCTAGTATAGCCAGCAGAGAGATCACCAGCAGGAGCCCCCAGCCTATCAGTCACAGCAGCAGTCATCCTTCGTCCCTCGTCCCTATCAGCAGCAGGGATAGTCTTGGAGGCGAGAGCAGCCTCACCAGCCACACCAGCAGCAGAACCCTCCTTCTTACCCCTCTCACCAGCAGCACCAGTTCCAGCAGCCTCATCACTAGAGAGGCTACCCGTCGGGCTCTCATGGTCCATCATACGAGAGCCCCGCTTTGGATGACATAGCCCGCCTCCTCACGGATAAGCAGGCTACCTTCAGACGGGAGATGGACGAGTTCCGCCAGGAGATGCGGGACATTGTGAGAGGGAAGGCCGCCATTCCTGCCCAGATAGAGCCGAATCCCAACAGCCTAAAGCAGAAATCTGAGCAGGTAGCTTACACTGAGCACGCTACTCCTAGTGACCCATTTGTTGATACATCTTCGAATCTTTTTGATGCTGATTTTGTTACGCTTAGGAGCGGTAGGACACCAGCAGGCGGCGGCGCCTCGTCTGAGCTACACCACGAGGATACATCCGGGGTGCCAGATGAGGAGGAGGAGAGCGGTACTGAGGCTGCTCATGATGATGATGGTGGTACTGATGCCACCAAGGATGTTGATTCCACCGGAGGTACTGAGGCCGCCGCTTCACCAGTTCGAGGAGGTGGTACTGATGCCACCCGAGTTGCCGAGCCAGCACGCGGTACTGAGGCCGCGAGACGTCCAGCAGAGCCAGCCCGTGGTGGTACTGAGGCCACCGGTGTTCATATAGAGAGAGATGTTGTTTTTCCTCATTCTGATGTATCTCAGAACACTGTTTTGAATAAAGGAAAAGGTTTAGTTTCTTCTGGTCCCACTGTGGTGATTGATGTATGTGCGGATCCGGCCGTCGAGCCGTCTAGACCTATTCCTAGTCCTTCATCTGGGAAGGACCATGTGATCCCCTTCCTAGAGCCCTTCTGATGGGGAAAGGGGAAGAAAAAAGAAAAAGATCCAAAAAAGAGAGAGCAGGAGGAGTTCAGCCAGAGCATGATTTATCGTTTCCATATCCAGCTGACCCTTCAGGAGGCTTTGCAGCACATCCCCCTTCTTCAGCGTTCTTTGAGAGATAGGACTACATTCAGGAGGAGGAGGAGGAACCATCATTCAGAGATACATGTGCTGACGAAAGCCACGTGCTTCGCGATCCATAACCGTCTGCCGGCCAAGAGGCCAGATTCAGGAGCCCCATATGTCAGATGCCATATTAGTGAGCAGAGGTTCGACCGGACTCTATTGGATAGCGGATCATCTATCAACCTCCTTCCGGCAGCCCTTCTCGACCGCTTCGAGTTGGGCACTCTTAGACAGAGTAGGACAGTCCTTTAGTTTGCTGATCGATCTGTCAAGAGGCCGAAGGGGTTGTTGCGGGACGTTATCGTCACTATTCAGGGCCTGAAATTCCCCGTGGACTTCGTAGTGTTGGACATGGAGATCCCTGATTCAGTGGCCGATACCCCCATCATTCTCGGTCGTCCGTTCTTGGCCACAGCCAAGGCGGTGACTGACCATGATAGCGGGAAGGTATACTTTCGCGTCGAGGGTGAGAGTATACAAATAGAGACGGTCGAGGACTACAGAGCCAGAGACAGAGCATGCTCAGAGACCAGCACAGATACAGAGCAGCTGACAGATGCCGGATTAGACATCCACCAGGACTGTGATTTTGTGATCACAGATGATGAGGCAGCATGGGCAGACCCTTCAGCACAGTCCATCCTCTCATTTCCAGACACCGCTGATACCGAGTTGATAGCAGAGGAGATCTTGGAGAGCACAGCCCTGGTCCAGGATATTTCAGTGGCAGCAGATCCAGTTCTTGACCGCGACACGATTTCTAGTGATGGTGGTACTGAGGCCACCTTGTGTGACGGTGGTACTGATGCCACCTTGTTTGATGCAGATCCCTCAGATTCAGAGTCTGATTGGGCAGATTGCGAGGATCAGATGCCAGACCTGAGTCCTACAGAGCCTATAGCTGAGGAGGAGGTAGATGCAGAGCAGATTAGAGACAGTTCAGTTGAGCAGCCTTCTCCAGATTCAGTTTCTGAGAGTTCGTTTTCATTCTCTGAGGCAGACTTGGCAGCTTACACGCACCTTCTTCCGAAGCCAGATTTGCCAGCACCCAGCTGTCCAGAGCTGAAGTCGCTCCCTACTTCGCTGAAGTATAGATTCCTTGCGGGCGAGCCTGAGATGTACCCAGTCATCATCTCCACCGATCTGACTGGAGAGCAAGAATCCCGTTTGATGGGGGTTCTTGAAAAGAACCGCAAGGCAATCGGATGGAGCGTAGCAGACCTCCATGGGATTAGTCCATCGTTGTGCTCCCACCATATTTATCTCGAGGAGGGGGCGAAGCCGTCGCGTGAGTTCCAGCGACGACTGAACCCCAACCTGAGAGAGGTCGTCATGAAGGAGATTTCCAAATGGTGGAGCGCAGATTTTATTTATCCCATTTCCGACTCCAAGTGGGTCAGCCCCTTGCATGTGGTGCCCAAGAAGACGGGCAGCACGACTGTGATCAGTGAGTCGGGAGAGGATATTGCTACACGAGTACCCACCTCTTGGCGGGTCTGTGTTGACTCCAGGAGACTCAACCAGGCCACCAAGAAGGACCATTTCCCCTTGCCTTTTATTGACCAGATCATTGAGAGACTGGCAGGGAAGAGCCATTACTGCTTCCTGGATGGGTACTCGGGCTACAACCAGGTGGCCATCGCTCCCGAGGATCAGGAGAAGACCACCTTTACCTGTCCCTTCGGTACATATGCCTTTCGACGCATGCCATTTGGGCTATGCAATGCCCCTGCGACTTTTCAGAGGTGCATGCTGTCGATCTTTTCGGACATGGTAGGGGAGTGTTTGGAGGTCTTCATGGACGATTTCTCGGTCTACGGTGACGGATTCGACTCCTGTCTTGACTGCCTAGACCGAGTACTCCAGCGATGTATAGAGGTCCATTTGGTGCTTTCTTGGGAGAAGAGTCACTTCATGGTGACTCAAGGGACGGTGCTTGGCCATATCATCTCCAACAGGGGCATGGAGGTTGATCCGGCAAAGGTTGATGTCTTTAGAAAACTCGCATCGCCGTCCAATTTGAGGCAGCTACGGTCATTCCTGGGGCACGTTGGTTTTTATCGGAGATTTATTCATGATTTCAGCAGGATTGCCCGACCGTTGACTGACCTCTTGACGAAAGACACTGAGTTCCTTATCGATGACAAGTGTCTTTCGTCCTTTGTGACTCTCCAGCAGTGTGTGATTGAGGCTCCTGTTCTCCAGTCGTAGATAAGCGATCCGAACGACTAAGGTAAAGGTACAAAAATGGTCGTTGCGACCTCGGTCGCTCAGATGCGCTAAATCAAGAAAAATGAACCACTCGATACAAATAAAATCAATCAAAACGAAGAAGCGGTCCTGCTATGTGATTAACCTGGTATAGCACCCAGGGTCGAACTCAAGGAGCACGGATTGGCCGAAGGCCTACGAAGTAGTAAAAACAAATAAAATAAAAGACAAAATATTTTTAGTGGTTTTTAATTATTTTTATATTTTTTTTGGATTTTTACTATGTAAAGAAAATAAGAAAAGTAAGGAAGAACACAATTCAACAAATTATTTCAAGCACCAAAAATCAACCAAAAATCAAAACAAAAATATTTTTATGTGTTTTATATTTTTTAGTCTTTTTGGTGAATTTTTGATAATTTTCTGATGTGTATTTTATTTTATAAAAATCAAACAGTGGCAAAAATGAAGGGTACTGTCCAACCGAGCCAAAAAGCCCTAGATAAAATATCTAAGGGGTCAAAATGACCTGGAAGTAATTTTCCTGTAAAATAGAGGAAACAAGGAAAATTTAGGTACCAATTTTATTATTTTTGGATTTTTAATTCATTTATTAGAATTTTTATGGGTTTTTGAGTGTTTTTAAGTTTTTAAGGTTTTTAAGCAATGAAAAATAGCCAAAATTGGCTAGAAAATCAAACAAACTAAACTAAACAATAAACAATTTTTGTGGAATTTTTAGGGGAGTTTTTAGATTTTTTTGTGATTTTTCAAACTAGACAGTGACGAAAATAAATGTTTTTGAATTTTTAAAAATAGAAAACAAAATCAGAAATGTCCTCAAAAATCCGTGAAAATCCTACACCATGGCAGGAGCCATGTGTCAAATTCTCATTGGATTTGGAGGTGATTTGATATTTTATTCAAAAACACAAAGAGGGTACTGTGCACAAGGACTGGAATGCAAATACCCAAAGTTCTGGGGGTCCCGGTGCAATTAACCAAGCAAAACACGTGCCACGCGCGTGCCTGGGGCACTCAGGGACCTAAATGTAACAAAAATAAGTTCCGAGGACTTATTGGTAACAGGTACCAAAAGTCCAGGGAGCTTAGTTGCAAATAACCCACAAAATATCGCACATGGGGAAATAAAACACGCACAGGGGTATAACTGCAATTATCTAAAAACTTTCATTCATTTCATAACAACCAGAACTACAAGGGCATATATGCAAATAACCCAAAATATCACGTGGCGAAGCACGTGTCCACAACAGGCAGGGGTATAAATGCAATTATCTAAAGCTCAGGGTCCACTATGCAAATAAACCTAAAACTAAACAACGTACTTAAATATTTACAGGACTAAAGCTAAATAAAAATAAAAGCGGGGCCTAAGGGTAATTTACCCTTTATTAAGCGGGGTCGTTGGATGCACGCCACGTGGCTGATCGGATGGCGTGGAGGCGAGGTGGCTGGCGATCCAACGGCTGAGGTCGATCCTCCAAAGATCGGGCGGTGGAAGCAGCTCCACTAATGGACGGTCAAGATGCAATCTGGAGCGGGCGGAGAAGATCGACGGTGACTGGAGGTCCTGGATGAACAGGCGGCCGGCGAACTTCGCCGGCCTCGTGAAGGCGCCTCCGGCCTCCTCTGTTGCGCCTAAGTATCGGAGAAGCTCCGGCGTGAAGGTGCGCAGCTGCTGATGGCCTCCGATGCCCCAGCCGAGCTCGGGGGAGCTCCGACGAGGGTGGCGGGGGTGAAGCTCCTGGTCTGAATGTCGAGAGGCCTCAGATGGCCTCCGCTGGACCTGCAAAACCACTCAGGAGATTCGCGGGTCGAGGACAAACTGCCTCGACCCAGTTAGGCGGAGTGGGGATGGCTGGTGCGTCGGGACGGCGGGCTCCGGCGAAGGTGGTGGACGGAGAAGCCCGGTTCCCAGCTCCTATGCGAGCTGGGTTGCGTGAGCGGGTGGAGAACGTGCGGCGGAGGAAGGCGAACGTGAAGGTCGGGTCCGATGGTCGGATGGGGGTCGGAACCGGGGTGAATCGAAAGAGTACGACGGCGAAGCGATTTGGGGGAAAACTGAAATTAGATGAAATGGCGGAGCTACGGGGTTACCTGGATGATCGGTGAGACTGGGGAAGAGCAGGGGGTGCTCCTGGTCGTCGCCTCGAGGGTCGTCTCGGCCCGAGGCTCGAAGCTCGCTCAGGTGGCGGAGCTACGGCGGCAACGTCGCCGGATCAGTGGATTCCTCCTCCTCTCCTCGCTGCAACAGGTGGAATCGCTCGCTGTCACTCTCCTGGGCTCTCTGGAGCTCACAGGGAAGGAGGTGAATGACCAAAGACAGCGTGGGAAGGTGGCGGAGCTGCAGCTATATACGGTGGAAGGGTCTGAGAAGAACGGCTCGGGTAGGGTCGTGGAAGCGCGCGGATCCCGAGGTGGATGCCCGGCGAAGGTGTCGGATGTGTGAGGGTCAAAACGGAGCCGGGGTTTGGCGAATTGGGTGTCGGGTCGAGCAGGTACAATTAGGAGAAGTCGGGTCCGGAGCCCAGACCCGTGGGAAGTGGTCCTGGGGGGCTAGTTGACCGGGCGGTCAACATCCCCAGGACCCAATGGGGTTCGGCCACGTGGCTGGATCTTGAGGTGACAAATAGGGGTAGCTAGGGGCCGAATCTGCAAAAACTCCAAACATGAAATATTTTTATTTTATATTTTTCTATTTTTTGGTGATTTTTAATTAATTTTTGGAAATAAAAATAGGCTATATACATAATATGTACTAGATATAGGTATATACAATATATAGGGTTTTGATTTTTGATTTTTATACATTATTTTTATACAATTTTATCCTTATTTTATATTTTATTTATTTATAGAATAAAATAAGGAATAAAAAGGTATTTTTATTTTATTTTATTAATTATGTACATAGGTGAAATAAATAGATATATACATCTATATACATGGTATATGTACAAGGTATTTTTGTATTTTTAATTTCTCTATTTTTATTTTGTTTTGATTTTAATTGTTTTTATTTTATTTATTTACAATATATAATATAGACTATTTACAAAAATTATAAAAATTACTTTTATATATTTATACAGCTAAATAAATATATAAGTGTGGTTTATGTACATGATGAAAGGAGGTATTTTTGATCTTTTTGATTTTTAACTTTTTATTTTGTTTTATATATTTATAAGTATATACAAGTATTCACAAGCATATTTTTGGGTGAGGAAAATATAGTTTTATTTATTTACACCAATATTTACACATGAGCCCCAATCTCTCTCTACTTGGCTTTTATGCGGTCAGGCCCATGCTGAGCCCTCCCTTGGGTTAGGTTGCTCAATATTTATTCTAAATATTTCCCTCTTTTTCTTTTTAATCTTTATTCTTTTATTTTTGCACAAAAACATGCTAATTATAAGTTTTTACACAATGCATGCTTTTGGTAATTATTCCTATTTACACATATCTACATGCATTTGCAAAGGTTTTTGTAGCTAAAATATAAGAATAAAGAGTGATGAATGGGTATTCATCACCCCCCTATACTTAACTTTGCTAGTCCCTTAGCAAACACTTATTTGAAAAAGAAGTGAAGAAGAGAGAAAGAAAAAGAAAAACAGGATGTACATGGATCAAGGTTGATTATTAAACTTGCCTTCATTAAATTGGGGTATGGAGCTCGATCAGATCTTTAGATTATTAGTGTGTCAGAACCTTATTTAGACTTAAGCTTAAAACCTAACAGCCTCTAAGTTCCACTAATCTATAACCAAGACTCCTCAATGCTCCAGATCAGAACAAGTCATCAATCACAAACCCTGAAGACCATGAATCTTTTCTTGTCCTGTGAATGTGAAGTCTAAGCTCTCCACCTCAGAAATGGCAACCTGACAACCCTCCCCAACAAGGTAACTCTATGACCTCAATCTGGCCACTCTTTCCTCGAGGAGCGGGGTATTCCCTTCTAAGTTCAAGTTCAACCGGCTCAAGAAGAGGGGGAAGAAGAGAATGGGTCAAGGCCAGTGTAGCCAAGTACCCTTGGGAGCTTGACCAGTGTAGCCAAGTCTCCCTGCTGCAAGCTACAACAGGTGGATCATGAAACCAAGCTTTGCTTATTGCACTCTATATACATACTCCGGTGGGATTATCATTTTCTCTCAGACCCACCACTTTTTTGAGTTCTTTTCTTTTTGCACATTTTTTTTCAAGTGCATCTGTACAACATATACATGTGCAGCATATATACAAGGAGTTTTTCCTCTTGAGCCAGTAGACTATCCCTCTTTTGAAGCTTTATTGCAACCCACAACTCCCGTCGTTAGACCTCATGGTAACCAGACCAAGTTGAGACGCACTTCCTTCACTAAAAGAAGAAGAGAGGTTCCGCCTAGAAGTACTACCCTCATATGCTACCCCAAGTCAAGGAAGACTGCCTCCTCACCACCTCATCCGTAGAGAGCTCGGTGCATAGTGCTGGTGTCCAAGTAAAGCCATAATCTATATGAGTCATGTGTTGTTGTTAAGTGCTCTACTTAGGCTCATTGAGATGACATGTGATCATAGCCTAGCGGACTCAAAGAATTAAGTCACCGTGGACCTGAAAAGCCTTAAACCTAAGCCCTATAAGGTTCCTCTTAAAAATTAGGTGGATTAAGATCTTAATCAAGCTCCATTTCTCAATTTGATTCCAGGCTAGTTTAAATGTCAACTATCATCCGAGAAAAACTATATACATATGTACAAAAAGATGCTTATTCACACAAATTTTACAATCATGCAAAATTTTTGAAAAATGTTTTGAAATCATGAAATGATGATGCATGAAGTGCAAGTTTTGCAAAAAGATATTTACACACATTTACACAAGATTTTTGCAAACTTTTGATTTTCAAAACATTTTGGAAAAATTTTGTACTATATACATAATTTTGATACAAACATATTTACACAAGCTTTACACAAAAGATTTTTGAAATCATTTTTACAAAAATAATTTGTATACTAGCTATGTATGTGCAAATAAAAGAAGATTATGTACATGAAAATTTTTTAATTTTTGTGGTTTTTAGCCATTTTATTTATTAACACACTCACACAAGATACGAGTTATGGCTAAAGTATATATGAAATATATACACACACCCCCTATACTTAGCTCGAACGATGTCCTCAGAGTCAAGAGCGATGGAGAAGACATAACTCGTGCTAGGTATAGGAAAGTGAAAAGGAAGGCTATACAAAGAGAAAAGATAGAAGTCAAGAGGTTCTCAGGTCTTCCCCCTATACTTAGGATCAAATAATCCTAAGTATAGCAGGCTATATACTAAGGGAGAACCTGAGTGGAGAATGTACAGGGTCTACCCCCCCTATACTTAGGGTGAAATATCCCTAAGTATAGGCAACAAAAGCAGGGGTAAACAGAAACAAAAGAAATACTCAGCAGGTCTCACATCCCCCCTATACTTAGGGTAAAGTGCACCCTAAGTATAGCATAATCACAAGATGAAGAACGGGATGTGGGACTAAAGAATGTGGTGATATGGACATCTGGATCTATACAAGGCAGAAGATCAGTGAAACTCAGGCGTGAGATGCATTAGATGTGAGTCAAAGACCACATCTCACGCAAAGTGAATAGGGGCAAGATCGGCGACCCGCGGCTCATGATCTAGAAATGGCTTGAGCCACTGGCCGTTCACTCGAAAGGTACTCTCAGAAGACAACTCAGATATGTCAATGCTACCATTGTCGTGTACCTTTCTAACCAGATAAGGTCCCTTCCATTTGCTCTGTAGCTTCCCTGGAAATAATCGTAGCCTCGCATCAAACAGCCATACTCTCTGTCCAATCTCAAAATGCTTGTGGCTGATATGAGAATCATGCCACTCCTTGACTTTCTCCTTATAATGTAGGCTGCTTGAGAAAGCTGCATCTCTAAGCTCCTCCAGGGAAGCTAGCTCTGCCCTCCTCTGGTCTCCCATACCATCTGGATCCATAGGAATATCTGTGACTGCCCAAAGTGACTTGTGCCTCAGCTCAACAGGTAAATGGCATGGCTTGCCATATACGAGGCGAAAGGGAGATGTGCCCAAAGGTGTCTTGAAAGACGTCCTATATGCCCACAAGACCGAGTCCAAAAGCTGTGACCAATCCTTTCGGTCAGGGCGGACGACTTTCTGCAGAATAGTCTTGATCTCCCTATTCGACACTTCGGCTAGACCATTCGTCTGTGGATGGTAAGGTGTAGCAACACGATGGTCTATGCCGAACTCGCTAGCAAGTGCCTTCACCTGGTCGTTGATGAAGTGAGATCCCCCATCAGAAATCAGAACTCGTGGAACCCCGAACCACGTGATGATGTGCTTCCGCAAAAATCTGCAAACTATCCTCGCATCAGCGGCTCGGGCGGGGATAGCCTCCACCCAACGACTAACATAATCCACGGCCAACAGAATGTACTTAAATCCCTGACTCTTAGGGAATGGACCCATGAAATCGATGCCCCATGCGTCAAAAACCTCACAGAAGTGAATGGGCTGCATCGGCATCATATCACGCTGTCCACAAGTGCCCATCCTCTGACAGTCAGTACACCTCTTCACGAACTCATCGGAGTCCTTGAAGAGGGTAGGCCACCACAAGCCGGATTGGAGCACCTTCTGTGCCGTTCTCCTTCCAGAATGATGTCCTCCTGCCTCAAGCTTGTGGTAGTAAGTGAGGACGCTATGGTGTTCCTCCTGAGGAATACACCGACGCCAGACGCTATCCCCTCCCTCGTGGTAAAGGATGGGATCCTCCCAATGGTAGGACTTGGCCTTCGCAAGGAAGGTCTCAAGCCTCTGCCTGGGCCAATCTTGTGGGACTTTCCCAGCAACGAGAAAGTTCACAATATCGGCGTACCATGGGAGTGAGGCGATAGCAAGGATCGCCTCATCTGGGAAGGTATCTCTAATAGGGTCAATCTGCTCAGATTCCTCAGGCTGCTCTAGTCGGGATAGATGATCCGCCGCCACATTCTTGACTCCAGGCTTATCCTTGATCTCAATGTCGAACTCCTGGAGTAGAAGGATCCATCTAGTCAGTCTGGCCTTGGCATCCTTCTTTGCCATGAGGTACCTGATGGCAGTGTGATCTGTAAACAAAGTCACTCTAGATCCGATGATATACGATCTGAACTTATCTAAGGCAAACACTACGACTAGCATCTCCTTCTCTGTGACCGTGTAATTCCGCTGGGCGGAATCCAATGTGCGGCTAGCGTAGTGTATGGCAAATGGAACTCCATCCCTCCTCTGTCCCAGCACTGCCCCTACGGCAAAATCGGAGGCATCCGTCATGATCTCGAATGGGAGAGACCAATCCGACGGCTGGAGGACAGGAGCCTCAATAACACACTGCTGGAGAGTCGCGAACGATGAAAGACACTTGTCATCGACAAAGAACTCGGTGTCTTTCGTCAAGAGGTCAGTCAACGGTCGGGCAATCCTGCTGAAATCCCGAATAAATCTCCTATAAAATCCAACGTGCCCCAGGAATGACCGTAGCTGCCTCAGATTGGACGGCGGTGCGAGTTTCCTGATGACATCAACCTTGGTTGGATCAACCTCCATGCCCCTGTTGGAGATGATGTGGCCAAGCACCGTCCCTTGAGTCACCATGAAGTGACTCTTCTCCCAAGATAAAACCAAATGATACTCAATACATCGCTGGAGTACCCGGTCTAGGCAGTCAAGACAGGAATCGAATCCGTCGCCGTAGACCGAGAAGTCGTCCATGAAGACCTCTAAACACTCCCCTACCATGTCCGAAAAGATCGACAGCATGCACCTCTGAAAAGTCGCAGGGGCATTGCATAGCCCAAATGGCATGCGTCGAAAAGCATATGTACCGAAGGGACAGGTAAAGGTGGTCTTCTCCTGATCCTCAAGAGCGATGGCCACTTGGTTGTAGCCCGAGTACCCATCCAGAAAGCAATAATGGCTCTTCCCTGCCAGTCTCTCAATGATCTGGTCAATAAAAGGCAGGGGGAAATGGTCCTTCTTGGTGGCCTGGTTGAGTCTCCTGTAGTCAACGCAGACCCTCCAAGAGGTGGGTACTCGTGTAGCAATCTCCTCTCCCGACTCACTGATCACAGTCGTGATGCCCGTCTTCTTGGGCACCACATGCAAGGGGCTGACCCACTTGGAGTCGGAAATGGGATAAATAAAATCTGCGCTCCACCATTTCGATATTTCCTTCATCACGACCTCTCTCAGATTGGGGTTCAGACGCCGCTGGAACTCACGCGACGGCTTCGCCCCCTCCTCGAGATAGATATGGTGGGAGCACACTGATGGATTAATCCCATGGAGATCTGCTACGCTCCATCCGATCGCCTTGCGGTTCTTTTCAAGAACCCCCATCAAACGGGATTCTTGCTCTCCTGTCAACTCGGCGGAGATGATGACTGGGTACATCTCTGGCTCGCCCGCAAGGAATCGATACTTCAGTGAAGTAGGGAGCGGCTTCAGCTCTGGAATGCTGGGTGCTGGCAAATCTGGCTGCGGAAGAAACTGAGTGAATGCTGCTAAGTCTGCCAAATTTGCCTGGGAGAAAGAAAGCGCACTCTCGCAAACTGGATCGGGAGAAGGCTGCTCAACTGAACTGTCTCTGGTCTGCTCTGCATCTGCCTCCTCCTCATCTGTAGGCTCAGGTGGAATCAGGTCTGGCATCTGATCATCACAATCGGCCCAATCAGACTCTGAATCCGAGGGATCTGTATCAACCGCGGTGGCATCAGTACCACCGTAAAGCAAGGTGGCCTCAGCACCACCATCACTGGAATCCGTGTAGCGATCAAGAACCGGCTCTACTGCCTCTGTGGTATCCTGAACCAGGGCTATGCTCTCCAGACTCTCCTCTGCTATCATCTCGGCATCAGCTGTATCTGAATATGAGAGGATGGTCTGTGCTGCAGGATCTGCCCAAGCTGCCTCATCATCTGTGATCACAAAATCACAGTCCTGGTGGATGTCTGGCTCTGCGTCTGTCAGCTGCTCTGAATCTGTACTCGCATCTGAGCGGGCTCTCTCTCTAGCTCTGTAGTCCTCGACCGTCTCTATTTGTATACTCTCGCCCTCGACGCGAAAGTACACCTTCCCGCTATCATGATCAGTCACCGCCTTAGCTGTGGCCAAGAACGGACGACCAAGGATGATGGGGGTATCGGCCACTGACTCAGGGATCTCCATGTCCAACACTACGAAGTCCACGGGAATTTCAGGCCCTGAATCGTGACGATAACGTCTCGTAACAACCCCTTCGGCCTCTTGACAGATCGATCAGCGAACTGAAGGACTGTCCTGCTCTGTCGAAGAGTTCCCAACTCGAAGCGGTCGAGAAGGGCTGCCGGAAGAAGGTTGATCGACGATCCGCTATCTAGTAGAGTACGGTCGAACCTCTGCTCACTAATCTGGCATCTGACATATGGGGCCCCTGAATCTGGCCTCTTGGCTGGCAGTCGGTTCTGGATCGCAAAACACGTGGCTTTCATCAGCACATGGATCTCTGAAGTGTGGTTCCTCCTCCTCCTCCTGACTGTAGTCCTGTCTCTCAAAGATCGCTGGAGAAGGGGGATGTGCTGCAAAGCCTCCTGGAGGGTCAACTGTATGTGGAATCTATCAATCATGCTCTGGCTGAACTCCTACTGCTCTCTCTTTTTGGGACTTTTTTCTTTTTTCTTCCCCTTCCCCATCTGAAGGGCTCTAGGGAAGGGGATCACAGGGTCCTTCGCAGATGAAGGACTAGGAAAAGGCCTAGACGGTTCGACGACCGGATCCACACATACATCATGCACCACAGTGGGACCAGAAGAAACTAAACCTTTTCCTTTATTCAAACCAAAGTTCTGAGATACATCAAGGCAGGGAAAGACAACATCTCTCTCAACACAAACACCGGTGGCCTCAGTACCACCTCTGGCTGGCTCTGCTGCTGCTGGTAGACGTCTCGCGGCATCAGTACCGCGGGCTGGCTCGGCTAAACGGGTGGCGTCAGTACCACCACCTCGAACTGGTGAAGCGGCGGCCTCAGTACCGCCGGTGGGATCAGCATCCTTGGTGGCCTCAGTGCCACCGTCATCATCTGGAGCGGCCTCAGTACCGCTCTCCTCCTCCTCATGTGGCGTCTCTGAAGTATCCTCGTGGTGAAGCTCAGATGAGGCGCCGCCGCCTGCTGGGGTCCTACCGCTCCTAAGTGTGACAAAATCAGCATCAAATAGATCCGAAGATGTATCAACAAATGGGTCACTAGGAGTGGCAAACTCAGTATGCACTACTGATGAATACCCATTCATCACTCTTTATTCTTATATTTTAGCTACAAAAACCTTTGCAAATGCATGTAGATATGTGTAAATAGGAATAATTACCAAAAGCATGCATTGTGTAAAAACCTATAATTAGCATGTTTTTGTGCAAAAATAAAAGAATAAAGATTAAAAAGAAAAAGAGGGAAATATTTAGAATAAATATTGAGCAACCTAACCCAAGGGAGGGCTCAGCATGGGCCTGACCGCATAAAAGCCAAAGTAGAGGGAGATAGGGGCTCTTGTATAAATATCTATGTAAATAAATAAAATTATATTTTCCTCACCCAAAAATATGCTTGTAAATATTTGTATATATTTATTAATATAAAAACAAAATAAAAAATAAAAATCAAAAAGATTAAAAATCTCCTTTCATCATGTACATAAACCACACCTATATATATATATATTTATTTGGCTTTATAAATATAAAAAATTAATTTTTAAACTTTTTGTAAATAGTCTATGTTATACTTTGTAAACAAATAAAATAAAAAGAATCAAAGCAAAAATCAAAATAAAAATAGAAAAATCAAAAATACCAAAAATACATTGTACATATACCATGTATATAGTTGTACATAACTAATTATTTTACCTATGTATATAAATAATAAAATAAAATAAAAACCCCCTTTTATTCCTTATTTTATACTATAAATAAATAAAATATAAAATAGGAATAAAATTGTACAAAAATAATAATTAAAAATCAAAAATCAAAAGCCTACATATTGTATATATACCATATATATAGATATATAATGTATATACCTTATTTTTATTTCCAAAAATTAATAAAAAATCACCAAAAAATAGAAAAAAATAAAATAAAAATATTTCATGTTTTGGGTTTTTGCTGATTCGGCCCCTAGCTATGTGTATTCGTCACTTCTTGATTCAGCCACGTGGCCTTCAGCCATTGCCCCTGGGGGATGTTGACCGCCCGGTCAACTGGCCCCCCCCCAGGACCACTTCCACGGACTCGAGCACCGGACCCCTATTCTCGGATTTACCCGCTCGACCCGACTCCATCTCGCCTAAATCCCGGGTCTGACTCCTTCACGTTACACCCGAGAACCCCCGCCGGAGCTACTGCATCGGGATCCGCGCTCCTGATTTCCCTACCCGCGCACTTCTTTCGGATCATCCCCACGTATAAAGCCGAGCTCCGCCTCCTTCATTGATCATCTTTGGCTCATTCGCTCCATCCCCCGTGACCTCCAGTGCTCGAGCGTGAGTGACAGCTCGCTCCAGGTGCTGTCGCAGCGAGGAGAGGGGCCGGATACCACTGATCCGGCGAGTAGACCGCCGTAGCTCCGTCACTGGTGCGCGATCCGAGCCTCGGGCCCAGACGTTCCTCGAGGCTATGACCGGGGAGCTTCCCCAGCTCCAGCCCAGTCTATTCATCCACCCCAGGTAGTCCCGTAGCTCCCCATTTAGTCTAATTTCCTATAGCCCTAAATCGCGCCGCCATCGATTTTTCGCTGATTCCGACCGCCTCCCTTCCGGTTTGACCATCGAAATCCACCATCGCCTCCGTCTTCCTTCCACGCACTTTCTCCGCCTCCGTTCAACCCAGCTCGCACAGGAGCAGGGGTTCGAACCCCTTCGCCTCGCCATCGCCGGGGTTCGCCCGCACCGACGCACCATTCACCTTCACGCCGCCTAACCGGGTCGAGGCACTTTACCCTCGACCCGCGAAGTTTCTGAGCTGTTTTGCAGGACCAGCAGAGGCCATCTGAGGCCTCCCGACATCCAGCCCAGGAGCTTCACCTCCGCCACCCTTGTCCGGAGCTCATCGAGCTCGGCTGGGGCATCGGAGACCCACAACAGCTGCACATCTTCACGCCGGAGCTCCTCCGATCTTTAGGCGCAGCAAGGAGGCCGGAGGGCCTTCACGAGGCCGGCGAAGTTCGCCGGCCATCAGTTCATCCAGCACCCTCGAGAGCCGTTGGATTGCCTCCTCGCTCCAGTTTTGATCAGCACCGTCCATCTCTTGGGCGCACGTGGACGTCAGATCCGAGGACAGATCCAGGCCGTTAGATCCACACGTGTCCTGGCCTGGACCGTTGGATCGACCAGAGCAGCAGCGTTGAGAGCCGCCCCCCTTTCCTGACCGTCCGATCGCCACGTGCGGCCATCCGTCAGCTCCGGTTAATAAAGGGTAAATTACCCTTAGGCCCTTATCTTAGTTTTATTTCATTTGAGTCCTGTAAATATTTAAGCACGTTATTTAGTTTAGGTTTATTTGCACAATGGACCCTGCACTTTAGGGTATTTGCTTATATACCCCTGCCTGTGTGAGCCACGTGCTTCGTCACGAGTATTTTTGGGTTATTTGCATCATATGCCCTTGTAGTTCTGATTGTTCTGAAATAAAAGAAACTTTTTTAGTATTTGCATTTATGCCCCTGTGAATGGTTTTAATCCGCATGTGCGTTTATTTGTGGGTAAATTGCAACTGAGGCCCTCGGACTTTTGGTACGTGTTACCAATAGGTCCTTGGACCTTATTTTTATTACATATAGGTCCCTGAGTGCCCCAGCACGCGCCTCGCGCGTGTTCTGCTGGGTATTTGCACCAGGACCCCAGAACTTAGGGTATTTGCATTTCAGTCCTTGTGCACAGTACCCTCTTGTGATTTTTGAATAAAATATCAAATCACCTCCAAATTCGACGAAAATTTGACACATGGCTCCTGCCATGGTGTAGGATTTTTGTGAATTTTTGAGGACATTTCTGATTTTAATTTGCTATTTTTAAAATTCAAAACCTACATTTTTTCTAAACTGTCTAGATTTAAAAACCCCAAAAAATATAAAAACCCCTCTAAAAATTCTATAAAAATTAGGTACTGTTTAGTTAGTTTGTTTTATTTTCGAGCCAATTTTGGCCATTTTTCACTGATTCAAAACCTTAAAAACTTAAAAACACCTAAAAACTCATAAAAATTCTATTAAATATTCTAAAAACCCAAAACAATAATTTTGGTACTCAAATTTTCTTGCTTTACCTAGTTTACAGGAAAAATACCTCCAGGCCCTTTTTGAGGCCCTTAGATATTTTATCTAGGCTTTGGGCCTGGCTGGACAGTACCTTGCATTTTTGCTACTGTTTGATTTTAGAAAATAAAACATACATCAGAAAAATTCCTAAAATTCATCAAAAACATAAAAAATTTAAAAACACATAAAAACATTTTTGTTTGAATTTTTGCTTGATTTTTGTTGCATTAAATAAATTGTTGAAGTGTGCTTATTTGTGTTTCTTTTTTTTCTTCACATATTAAAAATCCAAAAAAATATAAAAATAAATAAAAAACCACTAAAAATATTTTGTCTTTTATTTTATTTGTTTTTACTACTTCGTAGGCCTTCGGCCAACCCGTGCTCCTTGAGTTCGACCCTGGGTGCTATACCAGGTTAAATACATAGCAGGACCGCCTTATATTTGTGCTTGATTGATTTTTGATTTAGTTAGTGGTCTGATATTTTTCTTGATTAAGCTGACTTGATCGCTTGGGTCGCAACGACCAATTTCGCACCTATACCCTAGCCTTCAGGCCGCTTATCAGAATGGCGCTGTTGCCGGGGACCACGACTTAGTAGTGTTTCTTTTCTTTTCGTTTTTATTTTCGCGGCTTTTCGCGGCTCTTTCAGAGCTCGCGCTCTTCGCGGCTTTTGTTGATATTTTCTTTTTGTTTTATTTTGCCTTATTTTCTTTTTCTTTTGTTTTGTTTTTGTTTTCTTTTGTTTGTTTGTTTATTTTACATTTTTGCATATATACCCTGTTACTTATATTTTCATTTCTTTTTCCTTATTATTTGATTATTTTTGTTGGTTCTGACCACTTTGTTTTCTCTTGCGAGGGCTTGAGGACCGAGGTGGCTGATTTCGAGAAGCCGGCGAACCGCGGAATCCGGAGGCGGCTCCCTTCTTCGCGGAGCCGCAGGAGAGAGTGAGAGAGAGAGCTGAGTGGGTGAGGATTAGGGTAGATTTATTTTTATTCATTATTATTGTAATAATACAGGACTCAGGACTTGGACTGCTTGGACATTTGTGGACTTACCGTAGCGGGTCTGTTTCGCCGGAGCACCGGTGTGCTCGAGGGACCCTTAGGACTTGCGCGGTTTTTCGCGGCTTTTTCGCGTTTTATTTTCTTTTCTTTCTGCCTTTTCCGGTGTTTATGCGGTTTTTGCTCAAGCTCCTAGACTTAGGAATTTCTGGTGACTGTGCCGTAATTAGTAGGATCCACACACCTAATTGCTTATCTGTTCCCATAGATCGATAATTGGACCTACTTAAAAATCATTAATAAAAATAACCGATTCATTTGCCTTCGTAGCCTACGTGCCGCAGCCCGTCCTGTAAAGCGCTTACTCCTACCCCCGATTTGTCGGACAGAGGAGGGACGGGCCAAGACCGGACTCTTTGGCTTGGGGGTCGGTGACCGGTTAGACGGTTCTTTGCTAGAAGTTGCTCGTTTAGGACTCGGCTTTCCCGTTGCATCATATAGGTAGTTTTATTCATGTCTTTACTTTTATGCGCAGATCATCTTGCATGTAGAGTGTTGGAGGCAAGGTACGCATTTCTACTCAGCATGCATCATTGATTTATCGTGCATCGGCTTTTTCGTCTCTCCCCCCCTGTTTTGGACTTAATAATCAGGAGAACCGAAAAATTCGTTAGGCCTTTTGTTTGCTTTGAAAAATACTAAAAAAGTGAAACCATAAAATTAGGACTGCTACAAATTATTGATCTTAAAAACCGCTCACCCTAAAAATTTTTGTCTTGGGAGAGCAACCCCCTCATTGTCTGGTTTGGATGCGCAAGAGAGTGACCCCGCACCCTAGGTAGAGCCCCCCGCTGCTAGTCCCGACTGATTACCGACTCTTCCGTGCGGGCCAGTCGGTTGGGTTAGCATCGGATATCCCAACAGGTCACGTAAGCGCTCTGATATTTTGTGTGTTCACCAAATAAAATTGACAAGATAATTTGACCGAACTTTCACGGTCTTCAGCTCGCGTTGCGTTGGTGAACCAGGGGTTTGTTTTCTGATCATAATTTTTCCAGATCTCATCCGCACTGCTCGCCAGATCAAGATGATGGGTAGACGGTCTCTAGGCAGCCTCTGGCTGCACCGCTTCGGGCACGTCTGCCTCATCATCTAGGTTGGCTCGCGAGAGCTCAGACCCGCTCTCCGAGCCCGAGTACGACTCCACCCTGTTCCCCCTCGACCCCCTTTCTGTTCTACCTGAGAGACACGAGCCCGAGGAGAGACTGATTTATTTGACAGCACCTGAGTTGGGCTCGTTTGATTTTGCAGACGTCGTTATGGCTGGAGCCGGCAGTTCAGATGATCACTCCCGTCAGCCCGAGCACTTTGTACTTGACTAGGGAGCGATCAACTCCACCCTGATCGCATCACTAGAGACAGTCCAGCAGCAGTTACGCGATCAGGGGGCATTTATGATAGAGATGAGGCGAGAGATGGAGAGGCTCAGAGCAGAGAGAGACCAGCAGAGCGAGCCTGAGGAGATACCAGATGCAGAGGCACGAGCCGCAGCAGCAGCAGCAGCCGCCGCCGCAGCGGCAGCAGCCGCGGGAGGAGGAGGACCACCTAGACCGATGCGGGAGTTGCACAACCCCGATCTACACTGATGCACCATTGGGTGGTGGTACCTGCTATCGTGGGGGACTTCAAGTTCCCCCCAAACACCCTGCAGATGCTTCCTCGTTTCCACGGACTTGCCACTGAGGAGCCCCACCTCCACCTCCAGGAGTTTCTGATGATCTGCAGTACTGTCCACGACCGGCATGTGGACCAGGACACGATCCGGATTATAGCCTTCCTGTTTTCACTGGCAGATAGAGCAGCCACTTGGATGAAGCATCTTGGGAGGTTTGTCTATACCTGGGAGCAGCTCCGCACCGAGTACTTGAACAAGTACTATCCACTCGGGCAGATGAATGCAGCGAGGGCCCTGATCAGCAACTTCTCCATGTTCCCCAACGAGCAGTTTCACGAGGCATGGGAGAGGTTCCGAGAGCTCCTGGACAGATGCCCGCACCACGACATCACGAAGCCGAACCTTGTGCAGAGCTTCTTCAGCGGGTTGACACCAGAGCTACAGGGCCTGGTGAATGCTTCTTGCGGCGGGTCCTACTTCGCCAAGGACCACAACCAGGTCTGGGCCATCTTCGAGGAGATGGCTGAGAACTATATGGTGATGTCTCAGACCAGGTTGTATACTCAGAAGACCCAGCCACATCAGCCAGGACCCGTGCAGTACCAGCGGATAGCACGGGTAGATGCAGGTACATCCAGTTCGTCCGCAGCCGCAGCAGCACAGGCAGAGTCGACAGCTGCGGACATGGGCATTATCAGCGAGAAGTTGGACCGCATGGAGCTGATTGAGAAGAAGCAGTGCCAGAGCATCACTCAGATGGAACAGATGGCACAGGTTCTGAGCGACATGAAGACACAGCTCATGTGTCCTCCAGGAGGCACAGACGGCTCCTCAGCCCGTCTTCAGTCGCGAGGCGACTCCTGCAGCAGCAGCAGCTCGTCCCAGCGCTCCAGCACCCCTGTGCAGCCTAGACATGTTCACCTTGTACAGGCGGAGCCGTACCAGCAACCGCAGCCCACCTACCAGTCCCTCCATCTCCAGACATGCAGATGGTGGTCTACCAGCCGGACCAGCCTCTGGCAGTACTCCCGCCAGCCCCCTACGATGCCGAGCCGTTGATGGATGTCAACGGGATTTGGTATGACCGCCCTAGCCTGGGATCCGACGAGACCATCCCGGATTCAGGTGGGGGAGTGGTGGTGCCCAGCCCCAGCAACAGCCGTCAGGACAGGAGGGCAGTACTCCCAGCAGAGAGATCACCACCAGCCGCAGCAGCAGCCCCCAGCATATCAGCAGCACCAGCCATCCTTCGGTCCTCGTCCCTATCAGCAGCAGGGACAGTTGTGGAGACGTGAGCAGCAGGCTCACCCAGTTCAGCAGCAGCCCCCTTCCTCATACCCCTCTTACCACCAGAAGCAGTACTAGCAGCCTCACCCCCAGAGAGGCTACCCGTCGGGCTCCCACAAGAGCCCCGCTTTGGATGACATCGCCCCCCTCCTCATGGACCAACAGGCCACATTCAGACGGGAGATGGACGAGTTCCGCCAGGAGATGCGGGACTTGGTGAGAGGGAAGGCTGCCATTCCAGCCCAGATTGAGCCGAACCCGAACAACCTCAAGAGGAAATCTGAGCAGGTAGTACATACTGAGTTTGCCACTCCTAGTGACCCATTTGATGATACATCTTCGGATCTATTTGATGCTGATTTTGTCACACTTAGGAGCGGTAGGACCCCAGCAGGCGGCGGCGCCTCCATCTGAGCTTCACCACGAGGACACTTCAGAGGCGCCACACGAGGAGGAGGAGAGCGGTATTGAGGCCGCTCCAGACGATGACGGTGGCCCTGAAGCCACCAAGGATGTTGATCCCACCGGCGGTACTGAGGCCGCCGCTTCACCAGATCTAGGAGGTGGTATTGACGCCACCAGTTCAGCCGAGCCAGCCCGCGGTACTGATGCCGCGAGACGTCTACCAGCAGCAGCAGCACAGCCGGCCCACGGTGGTACTGAGGCCACCGGTGTTAGTATAGAGAGAGATGTTGTTTTTCCCTCGCCGTGTTGTATCTCAGAACTTTGGTGTGAATAAAGGAAAAGGTTTAGTTTCTTCTGGTCCCACTGTGGTGCATGATGTATGTGTGGATCCGGTCATCGAACCGTCTAGGCCTTTTCCTAGTCCTTCATCTGAGAAGGACCCTGTGATCCCTTTCCCTAGAGCCCTTCAGATGGGGAAGGGGGAAGAAAAATGATCCAAAAAAGAGAGAGCTTGAGGAGTTCAGCCAGAGCATGATTGATCGATTCCACATCCAGCTGACCCTCCAGGAGGCTTTGCAGCATATCCCCCTTCTCCAGCGATCTTTGAGAGAGAGGACTACAGTCAGGAGGAGGAGGAGGAACCACACTTCAGAGATCCATGTGCTGACCAAGGCCACGTGTTTTGCGATCCAGAACCGACTGCCAGCCAAGAGGCCAGATTCAGGGGCCCCGTATGTCAGATGCCAGATCAGTGAGCAGAGGTTCGACCGTACTCTTTTAGATAGCGGATCGTCGATCAACCTTCTTCCGGCAGCCCTTCTCGACCGCTTCGAGTTGGGCACTCTTCGACAGAGCAGGACAGTCCTGCAGTTCGCTGATCGATCTGTCAAGAGGCCGAAGGGGTTATTACGAGACGTTATCGTCACGATTCAGGGCCTGAAATTCCCCGTGGACTTCGTAGTGTTGGACATGGAGATCCCTGAGTCAGTGGTTGATACCCCCATCATCCTTGTTCGCCCGTTCTTAGCCACAGCCAAGGCAGTGACTGATCATGATAGCGGGAAGGTGTACTTTCGCGTCGAGGGAGAGAGTATACAAATAGAGACGGTCGAGGACTACAGAGCTAGATTCAGAGCCCGCTCAGATGAGAGTACATATTCAGAGCAGCTGACAGACGCAGAGCCAGACATCCACCAGGACTGTGATTTTGTGATCACAGATGATGAGGCAGCTTGGGCAGATCTTGAG
The DNA here is from genome assembly GCA_037367405.1 of Ottelia alismoides. Lineage (NCBI taxonomy): Eukaryota > Viridiplantae > Streptophyta > Magnoliopsida > Alismatales > Hydrocharitaceae > Ottelia > Ottelia alismoides. The sequence continues at coordinate 9,158 of JAZKJV010001679.1, read as the reverse complement.
ACACAGACCATCCTCTCACTTTCAGATACAGCTGATGCCGAGATGATAGCAGAGGAGAGTCTGGAGAGCACAGCCCTGGTTCAAGATACCATAGAGGCAGCAGAGCCGGGTCCTTGATCGCAGCACGATGTTTAGTGATGGTGGTGCTGAGGCCACCTTGTTTTCCGGTGGTACTGATGCCACCGTGGTTGATACAGATCCCTCAGATTCAGAGTCTGATTGGGCCGATTGCTATGATCAGATGCCAGACCTGAGTTCACCTGAGCCTATAGATGAGAGGAGGTAGATGCAGAGCCGAGGCAGAGACAGAGCAGTTGAGCAGCCTTCTCCCGATCCAGTTTGCGAGAGTACGCTTTCACTTTCCCAGGCAGATATGGCAGACTTAGCAGCTTTCACTCAGTTTCTCCCGTAGCCAGATTTGCCAGCACCCAGCATTCCAGAGCTGAAGCCGCTCCCTACTTCGCTGAAGTATCGATTCCTTGCGGGCGAGCCTGAGATGTACCCAGTCATCATCTCCGCCGAGTTGACTGGAGAGCAGGAATCCCGTTTGATGGGGGTTCTTGAAAAGAACCGCAAGGCAATCGGATGGAGCGTAGCAGATCTCCATGGGATTAGTCCATCAGTGTGCTCCCACCATATCTATCTCGAGGAAGGGGCGAAGCCGTCGCGTGAGTTCCAGCGGCGTCTGAACCCCAACCTGAGAGAGGTTGTGATGAAGGAAATATCGAAGTGGTGGGGTGCAGGTTTTATTTATCCCATTTCTGATCCAAGTGGGTCAGCCCCTTGCATGTGGTGCCCAAGAAGACGGGCATCACGACTGTGATCAGTGAGTCGGGAGAGGAGATCGCTACACGAGTACCCACCTCTTGGAGGGTTTGTGTTGACTACAGGAGACTCAACAAAGCCATCAAGAAGGATCATTTCCCCCTGCCTTTTATTGACCAGATCATTGAGAGACTGGCAGGGAAGAGCCATTATTGTTTCCTGGATGGGTACTCGGGCTACAACCAAGTGGCCATCGCTCCTGAGGATCAGGAGAAGACCACCTTTACCTGTCCCTTCGGCACATATGCTTTTTGACGCATACCATTTGGGCTATGCAATGCCCCTGCGACTTTTCAGAGGTGCATGTTGTCGATCTTTTCGGACATGGTAGGGGAGTGTTTAGAGGTCTTCATGGACGATTTCTCGGTCTACGGCGACGGATTCGACTCCTGTCTTGACTGCCTAGACCGAGTACTCCAGCGATGTATTGAGTATCATTTGGTGCTATCTTGGGAGAAGAGTCACTTCATGGTGACTCAAGGGACGGTGCTTGGCCATATCATCTCCAACAGGGGCATGGAGGTTGATCCGGCCAAGGTTGATGTCATTAGAAAACTCGCTCCGCCGTCCAATTTGAGGCAGCTACAGTCATTCCTGGGGCACGTTGGATTTTATAGGAGATTTATTCAGGATTTCAGCAGGATTGCCCGACCGTTGACTGACCTCTTGACGAAAGACACCGAGTTCCTTGTCGATGACAAGTGTCTTTCGTCATTCGCGACTCTCCAGCAGTGCGTTATTGAGGCTCCTGTCCTCCAGCCGCCTGATTGGTCTCTCCCATTCGAGATCATGACGGATGCCTCCGACTTTGCCGTAGGGGCAGTGCTGGGACAGAGGAGGGATGGAGTTCCATTTGCCATACACTATGCTAGCCGCACATTGGATTCCGCCCAGCGGAATTACACGGTCACAGAGAAGGAGATGCTAGCCGTAGTGTTTACCCTAGATAAGTTCAGATCGTATATCATTGGATCTAGAGTGACTTTGTTTACAGATCACACCGCCATCAGGTACCTCATGGCAAAGAAGGATGCCAAGGCCAGACTGACTAGATGGATCCTTCTACTCCAGGAGTTCGACATTGAGATCAAGGATAAGCCTGGAGTCAAGAATGTGGTGGCGGATCATCTCTCCCGACTAGAGCAGCCTGAGGATTCTGAGCAGATTGACCCTATTAGAGATACCTTCCCAGATGAGGCGATCCTTGCTATCGCCTCACTCCCATGGTACGCCGATATTGTGAACTTTCTCGTTGTTGGGAAAGTCCCACAAGATTGGCCCAGGCAGAGACTTGAGACCTTCCTTGCGAAGGCCAAGTCCTACCACTGGAAGGATCCCATCCTTTACCACGAAGGAGGGGATAGCATCTGGCGTCGGTGTATTCCTCAGGAGGAACACCATAGCGTCCTCACTTACTGCCACAAGCTTGAGGCAGGAGGACATCATTCTGGGAGGAGAACGACACAGAAGGTGCTCCAATCCCGGCTTGTGGTGGCCTACACTCTTCAAGGACTCAGATGAGTTCGTGAAGAGGTGTACTGACTGTCAGAGGATGGGCACTTGTGGACAGCGTGATATGATGCCGATGCAGCCCATTCACTTCTGTGAGGTTTTTGACGCATGGGGCATCGATTTCATTGGTCCATTCCTAAGAGTCAGGGATTTGAGTACATTCTGTTGGCCGTTTATTATGTGAGTCGTTGGGGTGGAGGCTATCCCCGCCCGAGCCGCTGATGCGAGGACCGTTTGCAGATTTTTGAGGAAGCACATCATCACGCGGTTCGGGGTTCCACGAGTTCTGATTTCTGACGGGGGATCTCACTTCATCAACGACCAGGTGAAGGCACTTGCTAGCGAGTTCGGCATAGACCATCGTGTTGCTACACCTTACCATCCACAGACGAATGGTCTAGCCGAAGTGTCGAATAGGGAGATCAAGACTATTCTGCAGAAAGTCGTCCGCCCTGACCGAAAGGATTGGTCACAGCTTTTGGACTCGGTCTTGTGGGCATATAGGACGTCTTTCAAGACACCTTTGGGCACATCTCCCTTTCGCCTCGTGTATGGCAAGCCATGCCATTTACCTGTTGAGCTGAGGCACAAGTCACTTTGGGCAGTCACAGATATTTGATGGATCCAGATGGTATGGGAGACCAGAGGAGGGCAGAGCTAGCTACCCTGGAGGAGCTTAGAGATGCATCTTTCTCAAGCAGCCTACATTATAAGGAGAAAGTCAAGGAGTGGCATGATTCTCATATCAGCCACAAGCATTTTGAGATTGGACAGAGAGTATGGCTGTTTGATGCGAGGCTTAGACTATTTCCAGGGAAGCTACAGAGCAAATGGAAAGGACCTTATCTGGTTAGAGAGGTACACGACAATGGTAGCATCGACATATCTGAGTTGTCTTCTGAGAGTACCTTTCGAGTGAACGGCCAGCGGCTCAAGCCATTTCTCGATCATGAGCCACGGTCGTTGATCTTGCCCCTATTCATTTTGCGTGAGATGTGGTCTTTGACTCACATCTAATGCATCTCACGCCTGAGTTTCACTGATCTTCCGCTGTATATAGATCCAGATGTCCATATCATCACATTCTTTAGTCCCACATCCCTTGCTCCATCTTGTGATTATGCTATACTTAGGGTGCACTTTACCTAAGTATAGGGGGGATGTGAGACCTTTTGGGTATTTCTTTTGTTTCTGTTTACCCCTGCTTTTGTTGCCTATACTTAGGATATTTCACCCTAAGTATAGGGGGGGGTAGACCCTGTACATTCTCCACTCGGTTTTCCCTTCGTGTACACCCTGCTATACTTAGGATTACTTAATCCTAAGTATAGGGGAAGACCCGAGACCCTCTTCACTTTTTACTCTTCCTTTTTGTATAGCCTTCCTTTTCACTTCCCTATACCTAGCACGAGTTATGTCTTCTTCATCGCTCTTGACTCTGAGGACATCGTTCGAGCTATGTATAGGGGGGGTGTATATATTTCATATATACTTTAGCCATAAACTCGTACTTCGTGTAAGTGTGTTTATAAATAAAAATGGCTAAAAATCACAAAAATTAAAAATTTTTCATGTACATAATCTTCTTTATTTGCACATACATAGCTAGTGTACAAATTATTTTTGTAAAAATGATTTCAAAATCTTTTGTTAAAGCTTGTGTAGATATTTTCGTATCAAAATTATGTATATAGTACAAAATTTTTCCAAAATGTTTTGAAAATCAAAAGTTTGCAAAAATCTTGTGTAAATGAGTGTAAATATCTTTTTGCAAAACTTGCACTTCATGCATCATCATTTCATGATTTCAAAACATTTTTCAAAATTTTGCATGATTGAAAAATATTGTGTAAATAAGCATCTTTTTGTACATATGTATATAGTTTTTCTGGATGATAGTTGACATTTAAACTAGCCTGGAATCAAATTGAGAAATGGAGCTTGATTAAGATCTTAATCCACCTAATTTCTAAGAGGAACCTTATAGGGCTTAGGTTTAAGGCTTTTCAGGTCCATGGTGACTTAATTCTTTGAGTTCACTAGGCTATGATCACATGTCATCTCAATGAGCCTAAGTAGAGCACTTAACAACAACACATGACTCATATAGATTATGGCTTTACTTGGACAACCGCACTATGCACCGAGCTCTCTACGGATGAGGTGGTGAGGAGGCAATCTTACTTGACTTGGGGTAGCATATGAGGGTAGTACTTCTAGGCGGAACCTCTCTTCTTCTTATAGTGAAGGAAGTGCGTCTCAACTTGGTCTGGTTGCCATGAGGTCTAACGACGGGAGTTGTGGGTTGCAATAAAGCTTCAAAAGAGGGATAGTCTACTGGCTCAAGAGGAAAAACTCCTTGTATATATGCTGCACATGTATATGTTGTATAGATGCACCTCGAAAAAAAAATGTGAAAAAAGAAAAGAACTCCAAAAAAGTGGTGGGTCTGAGAGAAAATGATAATCCCACCGGAGTATGTATATAAGTGCAATAAGCAAAGCTTGGTTTCATGATCCACCTGTTGTAGCTTGCAGCAGGGAGACTTGGCTACACTGGTCAAGCTCCCAAGGGTACTTGGCTACACTAGCCTTGACCCATTCTCTTCTTCCCCTCTTCTTGAGCCGGTTGTACTTGAACTTAGAAGGGAATACCCCGCTCCTCGAGGAAAGAGTGGCCAGATTGAGGTCATAGAGTTACCTTGTTGGGGAGGGTTGTCAAGTTGCCATTGCTGAGGTGGAGAGCTTAGACTTCACATTCACAGGACAAGAAAGATTCATGGTCTTCAGGGTTTGTGATTGATGACTTGTTCTGATCTGGAGCATTGAGGAGTCTTGGTTATAGATTAGTGGAACTTAGAGGCTGTTAGGTTCTAAGCTTAAGTCTAAATAAGGTTCCGACACATTAATAATCCAAAGATCTGATTGAGCTCCATACCTCAATTTAATGAAGGCAAGTTTAATAATCAACCTTGATCCATGTACATCCTCTTTTCTTTTTCTTTCTTTCTTCCTCACTTCTTTTTCAAATAAGTGTTTGCTAAGGGACTAGCAAAGTTAAGTATAGGGGCTGATGAATACCCTTCATCACTCTTTATTCTTATATTTTAGCTACAAAAACCTTTGCAAATGCATGTAGATATGTGTAAATAGGAATAATTACCAAAAGCATGCATTGTGTAAAAACTTATAATTAGCATGTTTTTGTGTAAAAATAAAAGAATAAAGATTAAAAAGAAAAAGAGAGAAATATTTAGAATAAATATTGAGCAACCTAACCCAAGGGAGGGCTCAGCATGGGCCTGACCGCATAAAAGCCAAAGTAGAGGGAGATAGGGGCTCTTGTATAAATATCTATGTAAATAAATAAAATTATATTTTCCTCACCCAAAAATATGCTTGTAAATATTAGTATATATTTATTAATATAAAAACAAAATAAAAAATAAAAATCAAAAAGATTAAAAATCTCCTTTCATCATGTACATAAACCACACCTATATATATATATTTATTTGGCTTTATAAATATACAAAATTAATTTTTAAACTTTTTGTAAATAGTCTATGTTATACTTTGTAAATAAATAAAATAAAAAGAATCAAAGCAAAAATCAAAATAAAAATAGAAAATCAAAAATACCAAAAATACATTGTACATATACCATGTATATAGTTGTACATAACTATTTGTTTTACCTATGTATATAAATAATAAAAATAAAATAAAAACCCCCTTTTATTCCTTATTTTATACTATAAATAAATAAATATAAAATAGGAATAAAATTGTACAAAAATAATAATTAAAAATCAAAAATCAAAAGCCTACATATTGTATATATACCTATATATATAGATATATAATGTATATACCTTATTTTTATTTCCAAAAATTAATTAAAAATCACCAAAAAAATAGAAAAAAAATAAAATAAAAATATTTCATGTTTTGGGTTTTTGCTGATTCGGCCCCTAGCTATGTGTATTCATCACTTCTTGATTCAGCCACGTGGCCTTCAGCCATTGGCCCTGGGGGATGTTGACCGCCCGGTCAACTGGCCCCCCCCAGACCACTTCCCACGGACTCGAGCACCGGACCCCTATTCTCGGATTTTTACCCACTCGACCCGACTCCATCTCGCCTAAACCCCGGGTCCGACTCCTTCACGTTACACCCGAGACCCCCGCCGGAGCTACCGCATCGGGATCCGCGCTCCTGATTTCCCTACCCGCGCACTTCTTTCCGGATCATCCCCACGTATAAAGCCGAGCTCCGCCTCCTTCATTGATCATCTTTGGCTCATTCGCTCCATCCCCCGTGACCTCCAGTGCTCGAGCGTGAGTGACAGCTCGCTCCAGGTGCTGTCGCAGCGAGGAGAGGGGGCCGGATACCACTGATCCGGCGAGTAGCTCCGCCGTAGCTCCGCCACTGGTGCGAGTTCCGAGCCTCGGGCCCAGACGTCCCTCGAGGCTACGACCGGGAGCTTCCCCAGCTCCAGCCCAGTCTATTCATCCACCCAGGTAGTCCTGTAGCTCCCCCATTTAGTCTAATTTCCTATTAGCCCTAAATTGCACCGCCATCGATTTCGCTGATTCCGACCGCCTCCCCTTCCCGTTCGACCATCGGAATCCACCATCGCCTCCGTCTTTCTTCCACGCACCTTCTCCGCCTCCCGTTCAACCCAGCTCGCACAGGAGCTGGGGTTCGAACCCCTTCGCCGTCGCATCGCCGGGGTTCGCCCGCACCGACGCACCATTCACCTTCACGCCGCCTAACCGGGTCGAGGCACTTTACCCTCGACCCGCGAAGTTTCTGAGCTGTTTTGCAAGACCAGCAGAGGCCATCTGAGGCCTCCCGACATCCAGCCCAGGAGCTTCACCTCCGCCACCCTCGTCGGAGCTCATTCGAGCTCGGCTGGGGCATCAGAGACCCACAGCAGCTGCGCATCTTCACGCCGGAGCTCCTCCGATCTTTAGGCGCAGCAGAGGAGGCCGGAGGCGCCTTCACGAGGCCGGCGAAGTTCGCCGACCATCCAGTTCATCCAGCACCCTCGAGAGCCGTTGGATTGCCCTCCTCGCTCCAGTTTTGATCAGCACCGTCCATCTCTGGAGCGCACGTGGACGTCAGATCCGAGGAGACAGATCCAGGCCGTTAGATCCACACGTGTCCTGGCATGGACCGTTGAATCGACCAGAGCAGTAGCGTTGAGAGCCGCCCCCCTTTCCTGACCGTCAGATCGCCACGTGGCGGCCATCCGTCAGCTCCGGTTAATAAAGGGTAAATTACCCTTAGGCCCTTATCTTAGTTTTATTTCATTTGAGTCCTGTAAATATTTAAGCACATTATTTAGTTTTAGGTTTATTAGGATTTCCTCTTGAGGTTATTCGGATTCGGCTCGATCTGGGCTGGAATGGCGGCCTTCCCTCTCACCAAGTCCGCATCTCCTGGCGAAACTCGTCCATCTCCCGTCTGATGTGGCCTGCTGGTCCGTGAGGAGGCGGGCGATGTCATCCAAAGCGGGTCTCCGTGGGAGCCCGACGGGTAGCCTCTCTAGGGGTGAGGCTGCTGGAACTGCTGCTGGTGGTAAGAGGGTATGAGGAAGGGTGCTGCTGCTAAACTGGGTGAGCCTGCTGCTCACGTCTCCACGACTGTCCCTGCTGCTGATAGGGACGAGGACCGAAGGATGATGGCTGGTGTGTCTGGTATACTGGGGGCTGCTGCTGCGGCTGCTGGTGATCTCTCTGCTGGGAGTACTGCCCTCCCTGTCCTGACGGCTGCTGCTGGGGCTGGGCACCACCACTCCCCACCTGAATCCGGGATGGTCTCGTCGGATCCCAGGCTGGGGGCGGTCATACCAAATCCCGTTGACATCCATCAACGGCTCGGCATCGTAGGGGGCTGGCGGAGTACTGCCAGAGGCTGTCCGGCTGGTATACCACCATCTGCATGTCTGGAGATGGTGGGGACTGGTAGGTGGGTTGCGGCTGCTGGTACGGCTCCGCCTGTACAAGATGAACCTGTCTAGGCTGTACAAGGGTGCTGGAGCGCTGGGACGAGCTGCTGCTGCTGCCGAAGTCGCCTCGCGACTGAAGACGGGGCTGTGGAGCTGTCTGTGCCTCCTGGAGACACATGAGTTGTGTCTTCATGTCGCTCAGAACCTGTGCCATCTGTTCCATCTGAGTGATGCTCTGGCACTGCTTCTTCTCAATCAGCTCCATGCGGTCCAACTTCTCGCTGATGATACCCATGTCCGCATCTGTCGACTCTGCCTGTGCTGTTGCGGCTACGGACGAACTGGATGGACCTGCATCTACCCGTGCTATCCGCTGGTACTGCACGGGTCCTGGCTGTTGTGGCTGGGGTCTCTGAGTATACAACCTGGTCTGGGACATCACCATGTAGTTTTCGGCCATCTCCGCGTAGATGGCCCAGACCTGGTCGTGGTCCATGGCAAAGTAGGACCCGCCGCAAGAAGAGTTCACCAGACCCTGAAGCTCTGGCGTCAACCCGCTGAAAAAGCTCTGAACGAGGTTCGGCTTGGAAATGTCGTGGTGCGGGCATCGGTCTAGGAGCTCTCGAAACCTCTCCCATGCCTCGTGAAACTGCTCGTTGGGGAACATGGAGAAGTTGCTGATCAGGGCCCTCGCTGCATTCGTCCGCCCGAGTGGATAGTACTTGTTCAAGTACTCGGTGCGAAGCTGTTCCCAGGTGTAGACAAACCTCCCGAGATGCTTCAGCCAGGTGGCTGCTCTATCTGCCAGTGAAAACGGAAGGCTATCATCCGGATCGTGTCTGGTCCATGTGGCGATCGTGGACAGA